>CAJQZJ010032789.1:3031519-3059666 GCA_907164525.1 Lophiomys imhausi
TGTGTGTGTGTGTGTGTGTGTGTGTGTGTGTGTGTGTGTGTGTGTGTGTGTGTGTGTAGACTTCAGGTTTCTTTTGGCTGTCATTCTCAATTGCTCTTCACTTTGTTTTTTTGCTTTTCCTTTTTTTTTTTTTAGATAGTCTGTCTCTCCTCTACAGTCTCCATCTCCTTATTTACTGACTAGGCCAGGCTAACAGGTCAACAGGCCCCTGTAATCCTCTTGTCTTTGCCTCCTCAGTCTCAGGATTACAGGCAGGCACTACTCTCCTTGGATTTTTTTTAGGGGTGCTGGGGATAATACTCAGTTCCTAGCACTTGGGAGGTGAGGGAGGGCAGATCTCTGTGAGTTCAACACTAGCCTGGTCTAATTTAAGGAGTTCCAGGTTTGTGAGAACTACACAGTGAGAACTTGTCGCAAAAAATACAAGAGTCAAGTTCTCAGGCATGCATGACAAGCACTTTACCCAGTGAGCTACCTCCTCGGTCCCCTGCATTGCTTACTCTGTGTCCATTTCTTAAAGGACACACACAGACCCGCAGCCATTTCACTCAAGTGATTCCAGTTTTGTTTTCAATCCCAAGAGTCTGCTATAAGCCTTAAAAAGTAAATAATTTATAAATTTAAACTTAAAAACAAATTCAGTGTAGAAAAAAGCCAAATCATTAAAACCCCTGTTCCTAGTTCTGCATTTCTGAAGAGATGTGGAATCTTACTTCCTACTAAAATGCTTAATGGATCCCATACAACTGCCATTCCCTACCCACAATGCTCCTGGCTGTTTCTCTTTTACCACCTACTTCAACACCTGCCTTAAACCTCTGGCCTATACATAAGCAAAGAAGAAGAAGAAGAAGAAGAAGAAGAAGAAGAAGAAGAGGAGGAGGAGGAGGAGGAGGAGGAGGGGGAGGAGGAGTGCATTGAATAGGAAGCCCCATTGCATTCCTACATTGTTCATAAGTCACATCTCCAACCTGCCAGAGCAGACAGGGAATATCACAATAAACACCTACAATAAGTTGTCTTCTGTCAAAATGGTATTTGTGGATATTACAACACACTGCTGGGACACTGGTGGTAAATGACAGTCCCTGCACCAAGCCTGTCCCCCTGCCTGTTTTGGTAAATACAGTCCTGCTGGAATGCTGCCATGACTGTTTTCTGATCAGCCATCTGGGGCTTCTGTGGTGCACAGGTAGGTCAGTTACACCAAAGTCCACATGATCTGCAAAGCGAAACTTTCCTGGCCTGGGCCCTCCGTGGGCAAAAGCTACCAACCTACTCTAAACACTTTTAAGCAGAGTTAGAAGAGTATTATGACCTCTCTGTAGACTCATTCAATCCAGTCTGTTTTCCTTTGATATTGTCTTTTCCTTTCCACTTTCTAGAACCATCCTTTACTTTCAAGAATAGACTTAACATTGATTAAATCTACACACAAAGAAGCAGAAACAGAAAACAACCCTCCCTTATTGATCTTATCCACACATTCTTCTGAAAAACAAAATCCCTTTCCATGCCCAGGGGAGAAGGCACAGCCTTCCCTTACCCACAGTCCCGTTGCCTATATAAGGTGGTTAAACACCTGATTTGCCTTCCATGGTCCAGATTTGCCTGTTTTGTCTGGGCGTCCTTAGCAAGTACAGTATCTTCCCTTCCAGTTTGTTCTTGTCTGAAGAATAGATTACTGGCCAGTCACCTGTAAGTGTCTGCCCGCAAAAGAGTACTCAACACAAGGCCACTCAAACAGGACATGTAAGAATAAGTTCAAGGGCTGAGGAGATGGTTCAGTGGTTCAGATCGCATGCCGCTCTTGCAGAGGACACAGCACCCATGTCAGGCACCTCACAGGCACTTTAAACTCCATCGCCAGGGGACCCAACGCCTCCTTCTGGATTCCACAGGCACCTGCACTTGTGTGCACGAGCCCTTACACACATACATGCACAGAGATACTCGCCATTAAAAATAAAATAAATCTTCCAAAAACAGATGTATTATGTACTTTAAATTTGTTGAGAGAGTCAATTTAAAGTGGTCGCAACAGAGACAGATCAGCACGCAATGAAGAGTTGAACCGACCTCATTTAGCCATTCCATAATCTATATTTAATTAAAATTGTCATCATATGTTACATAAACATAAGTTTTTCCAATCGTGATGATGATGATGATGATATAACAGCAACAACAGAGTATAATTTTTCTGGAATGAAGATCGCAAACTCTTCCTCGTAAGAGATCATCCAGATCAGTAGAAATACTTATGACAAAAGTATTTGTTAGAAACCCGTTTTGTTTCTTGTTTCCATGTCCACGAGTAGAAGAGAAGCATCTGTGTGAGTTTCTAGAAGTTTCTCTTGGAAAGTAGCAGGAAATGGAGTCTCTAGCACCATTGTGTGGGACGAGGGAAACATGCATCTTGAAAGAAGACTTATCTTTACACCAAAGCATGGCAGAGGGAAGAGGGAGGCAATTATCTTTATGCCCAGGGAAGAGCTGAAACAGAAAACTGTAGGGGGGCAGGAGTGGAGGAAATGTAACAGCTCTATTATCCAAAGCCGACTGACTTCCTGTGGATGGGTTTCATTTACTAGCTCTGCTGAAGGGAAAACAGGAGAGGCAGTGTTGAGAAAAAAATCTGTGTTCAAAGACACCAACAGAGAGGGGACAGTGGCCGAGGAATCAAATCTTCGGAGAGGAGGCAGCTCCTGGCTCCCCCAGCAGCCCTTCCACAGTTCTGTCTCCTGATTTAATATAATCAGTACCCTGAGCAGATAATGACTAGGTTGAGATGTTCCCCTGGCAACCACCTCAGAACAACACAATGTGATTTCCACACTCCCAGCAGAGGAAGTGACACGCAAAGAAAACATTCCCAGGGACTGGGAAACATTAGGGATCTTCTGCTTCTATGGGAGCTTTCGGAGCACACATTTCAGCCACCAGACAGCCTGGTGCTCCAAACCAGCCCTGGTTCAGCAGCAGTAGGCTAATTGGTTGTTTGGCTTTTCCCGCCTGTTAATTTGCTAATCTTGATCTTAAATTCTCTTCCTCTGGATTTGCTTCTCCAGGCGGAGCCATTTTAGCTGCACTAAATGAGGTCGTTTTAGTAGAGCTACGAAAGTAGATGCTTATTATTTCCAAAGGAGAGACAAAATATACCTACACATGTGTATATATTAACTATTTTATTTTAAAATTATCCAGATACTCAAATGATTAAAAAAAATTGTCTAACATCCTGTAGTCATTCATTCTCTCATTGGCCTATAAAATACGTTCACTGAAGGGCTGTTAGGCAAAGGCCACCAACCATCTTAAAAACCATTTGGTGTTAAGTGGGATCCCCACCCCCTTGCAAAAACAGAGAGTCACTTTGCCTGCAAAGCCCATCGTCTAAGAGAGAATTCCCAGCAGATGCTGACAGCCTTGCAGTAATCTTGTCAAAGACACCCTTTAATGTCACCTAAAAGAACCACACACATGTGAAGTCCCTGAACTAAGATGTCATTTTGAAAGCAGTCTTGCTCACTGCTTTCCCAGCAGAGAAGCAAGGCCTGAGCTGGGACACCTTGAGGCTTCTCACTCTTGGGAGTGCCAAGTTAACACCCCACAATTTCAAAGTTCAATATTGACCTTCCTGCAGAAGAAAGGCAGGGCTCTGGTTGTGGTTATGGTACTTCCTGACTCAGCTGGCTGGTGTTCCATGATGGGCACTCAGGGCTTCTGGCCACACACTCCCCAGCTCTTCAGCTGCGGAAGTGCCAGACCAGGAGAATGGTTAGCCACCGAAGTGCCACTTCATGGTAGAAGGAAGAGCTGACAGGCCCGAAATGTCTCATTCCTTCCCATCACTGTTCCATCAATAGACATCAGTGGGGCGCCTCATGTGGTAGACAGCATGCCAGGGTACAAAGACGAATGAGACATGAGCTCTATCCTTGAGCAATTTGCAGAGACATATGCAAATGAACATTGGCATTTATGATACTCATGTCATACATGTGCATGCAGTAATGAACACAGTATTATAAGGCACATATGTATTGTATTCAATTCAGAAGTGTTACAGAACAAGTAAAGAACTCTGTCTTGGGACGTTAAGAAGGGCTTAGGAGTAAACAGCGAGCAGGACCGAAGTGACAGAGAAGCTAAGAGGGGCTGAACGTTGAGGCCAGCATTTACCGCCATTGTAAAATATGCTTCGAGACATAAAAAATAAAAATAAAATAAAAAAACAGGGAAGAGTTGCGACAGCTGAACTTGACTAAATGAAAGTGTTATTGAAAGTCAAGTTATTCAAGTAGGATCAGAGCAGAGACATCAGGGAAAAATCATTCCGGATTGCTGTCACAGAAAAACCGTCTTCAAAACCAAATGGTTTTCACCTTGTTAGGCAGGGACTGAAAAGTAGCACTACTGTTTGTTAGCCCAGCTGACACCATTATAGGTTCACTTTGCTATCTGAGTGGAAGAAAACAGAAAATTTTCTGGGAGCCCAATATTTCCTCACGGCTACCGTTACCATTCATTCACTTGACACAGAAAATACCCACTCTATGTTGAGAATGATGAGACGGTGGCACACTGGGCCACAGCAACATCATAGGTGTGAGATAACTCTTATAAGATAGGTGGTGTCTGTCTCAGGCAGCAAGGACTGGGTGGAGTAAACAAACAAAAAAAAAATCTGTATAATTCTTCTCAGAATGACAACTATTGGTGTCTCTGTCTGGAGAAGAACCTGAAATATTCCTTGTGTCCTCAATGAGATAACCATCTTGACACAATTACACACTACACATTACATCACATACACATTACATCAAGGACCATACAAATAAATAGGTTACCTAATAACCTTATTGTAAAATAGTTGGCATAAAAATAAACTCTCCTATGCAAGAGAGGGAAGGAATTCAGACTTATGCTGATCCCTGACACATAAGGTCGAGTGTTAACTGGTTAAGAAATCACCACAAATAAGATTGATCTGACCTGCAGAGACTGAGATCACTAAGTAGGAAGAAAGGCTAAAAAACAAGCAAAGAAGCCATGTTGACTAGAGAGAACGTGGGTGCCTTGGAGCATCAGGATAAGGAGGCTGAACTTGATCCATTCAGCAAAGAGGATGACTAGAGAATCTCAAGAAAAAGGCCGAGCGTGATCACAGCAGAGTCTCTGAAAATAATTGGCATCTGTACGTAGGTGAGTAAAGAGGAACGGAATCAAGTGGCTGACTATGACGCAGGAGAAATCAAAGTACAGATGGGAGATGGTGTGTGGAAGCAGAAACGACCATGAGGAGAGGGTACAGTGGGAGTGTGGGGGACAGACTGGCCCTCTTGAAAAACTGGAGATGAGACCATCAGTAAGAAACACTGGGGAGAGACAATGAGCTCAGGTAGGACCAGTTGAGCTCAAAAGAAAGTGAAGTAGATGTGTCTGAAAGGTACTGGGAAAAAAGGACCACCATGCAGATGAGGAGTTTCTTTAAGAACTTCCCCTGGGGGCCGGAGCGGTGGCTCAGGACTTAAGAGCACTTGTTCATTAAGCATGAGTTTCTGAGTCTAGATGCCCTGTGCCCACATAAAAACCCAGGCGCGGCTATGCACTCTGACACCAGGGGTGGGGGTGGGGCGGGGTGGGGCTGGTGGTGAATCCTCAGAGCGTGCTGGACAGCCTGCGTAGCCAAGTAACAGCAAGTTTCCAACTTTCTGAGAGGCGCTGTTCCAAGGCAAGAAGGCCAGGAGTGATAGAGGACACTTCGAAGTCACTCTCGAGCCCCTCATATGCATGCATGAGGGGACACACCCACATACTGTGAACACTCACACACACATAGAACTTCCTCTACTTGGGAATCTCAGTTACCCATGAGCCACCTGGCAACAGAACATATCACAAAATCAGTGATAAGTTGGCTCACTTATCACTCATGATTCAGGAAAGCACTGTAGAACCGTTGATTACAGCTCACCCACAAAGTGGGATTCACCAGCAATCAATCATACCCTAGATAGAAGTTATCTAGACATTCCTACGCAGATAGACTTCACCCCCTGCAGCGTCATGGACTCTGCTTCATGCAAAAGTGGCTGCTTCACATCAGACCTGCCTCACCTGCTCATAGCAGAGAGAGAGAGGCAGTTCTCACTGTACCACATCGGGAGCAAAGCTCAAACCCACTTGTAGTATTTCTAGTGTAATGGCCTCTTTGGACTTCTGGAGACAGTGGGGCATAAATGGAAGGAGTACTAAACTAGGTTTATTTTGAATACGTCACTTTATGAACTATGGAGCTAGAATGGCTTATTTGTTCAATGAAATTCAATTCAACCTCCTACCCACAATAGGAAAAGTTTATCTCTTGTGATTTCATCAATAAACAAAATGAGGGATTATTTCCTCTTGTTGCTTACCCACTATTCAAGTTTTGGAAGAGCTCAGAGGTGTGCTGTGGTAGGTGTGTTCAGTAGCTTTGCTTTTTCCTCACATAGGGATGCATTTCTTCCATTTCCTTCCCTAGTTTGTTCAACTGGAACTACCAAAAACAGTTAAAAGGAGTTAATTTTTTTTTATGCATGTGGTTCTTATTCTCCTATATACATGGAAACGAACAGCATCCCATTTAAACAGTGTCTTGTGTTGCCAAACTAAGATGTCTGGGCTAGCACAACCAATAAGATCTTGTTTTCGTCCTAACCAGTGAATCCACTTGCTTTGGGGTCCCAGGATCGTTTATTACTTTTAGGTAATAGTGGGAGGAATCGCTGCAATTATGAAGCAAAGTCCCAAAGGAAAGGCAGCTTATGCTGCGGCGCCTAACAACCGCTACTCAATAGCGTGAGATGACGGGCTCAATGTTGCCACAGGGTTCTGGATTCTGGATCTGTATCACACCTACCCAAGGAACGCTGGGTAAGAGGTGCCTGGATCGCTTACAAACACAGCGTATGGGGGCACAAGAAACTGGAAAACCCTTTACAACCCAACCGCACTGTTCCACCCAGAGCTCTGAGTCCACAGCGTTCCCTCTCTGCACACACTACAGAGGAAACTCACAGAGAATCCAACCATGAGCTTTGACATCAGACCTGGATTTAAATATCCTTCTTTTGTGAGCTTCAGAAAAGATGCTCAAACTACCGAACGTTATCACGTGTGTGGAAGGAGATTATAATGTCATTCTTCCTGTCCTGAACAAAGGCACACATGAAATAATGAGGAGCTTTAACACAAAGCATTATAATGTGATCATACACAAAGTCTGAAACTTAAGAAATAGAGATGGAGATTTAAAAAAACAAATGACAAAGGCCTTCATTAATATTGATTTGTTTTGTTTTGTTTTTCAAAAGAGGGTCTCTCTGTGTAGTCTTGGCTGTCCTTGAACTCACGCTTGTAGACCAGGCTGGCCTCGAACTCAGAGATCCACCTGCCTCTGCCTCCCAAGTGCTGGGATTAAAGGTGTGCATCTTCACTGCTTGGCTTGTTAATATTGAAATTCATAAGACAATTTGATTAAAGTTTCCTAAATTCTAAGCTTTGAGTTTGAACAAATCCATAACCTCTTATGCCTCACACATGAACAAAAATGACTCTAATTTGGGGAAAAATAGAATGAATCTTCTTATTTAACTAAATGGTTTTCCAAATAAATTGTCAGGAATGTCTGATTTGGTATGGGTCCTGAATTCTCATCAGAGTTGGCACAACTACTAAATTATTTCCATCAATGTATTCACATCTAAAACAATATACTTGCTTTTCCATGATTTTATCTAAAAACAGTTACCTCTCAAAGCCATCTTCAATTCATGATAATAAAATCATCAAATTGTTCCTGTGTTAAAGACAGGGTAAATTTTGAAAGTTAGTATGTAAATAAAACTTTTTAAATATTCCTATTTTTTTCCTTTTATTGAAAATAACTTCTTTTCTCACATAATGTATCCTGTTTACGATTTTTCTTTCCTCCACTACTTCTAGTTCCTTCTCACCTCACCTCCCATCTGGATCTACCCCCTTTCTGTGTCTCATTAGAAAACAGGCAAGCTGGGCTGCAGAGACGGCTCAGCCGTTAAAGGCCAGGCCCACAACCAAAATATAAGAAAACAGACAGGCTTCTAAAGGATAATAATAAAATAAAAATAAATGAAAATTTTAAAAGATAAAACAAAAACACATCAGAATAGGACAAAACAAATAAACAGGAAAGGGGTCCAAGAAAAGGCGCAAGAAGAAACAGATGGAGACAAGAGGCCCACTCGTTTGCACACTCAGGAATCTCATTAAAACACTAAAATGGAAGCCATCATATATATATACAAAGGAACTGTAGAGTAAAAGAGAGAAATATATATAATAAAAATCAAAAATAAGATAAAATTTTAAGCAGGAAGGAAGGAAGGAAGGAAGGAAGGAAGGAAGGAAGGAAGTCCTGACATAACATTATGAGACAAGGATCCTCCAAATATGCTGCTGAGTTCACTTTCTGTTGGGCATGCAGACGAACCTCACGAGTAGTTGTTGCCCCAGTGAAAGACTCTCTTGGAGAAAACTCCCGGAGAAAACTCAATTTCCATCCGTGATTAACAACTGGAGAGAGCTTCTGGGTTAGGCATGGGGTCCCGTGTCCACTTCTTTCAGCTCTAGGTCCCCAACTGGTGCAGACCCATGCAGGCCCTGAGCATCCTGCCTCAGTCTGTGGGAGTTCATATGTGTATTGGTCCTGTTGCTTTAGATGGCCTTGTTGTCCTGGTGTCCTCCATCCCCTCTGGCTCTTACATTCTTTCCTCCTCCTCTTCTGCAGAGTTCCCTGAGCCCTGGGGATGGGGGGGGGGGTGGTATTTGATGGAGACATCCTGTTTAGGGCTGAATGTTCCAAGGTCTCTTATTCCCTGTATTATGTCGGACTGGGTCTCTGTTTCCATTGCTGCTGGAAGAAGCTTCGCTGGTGATGGCTGAATAGGGCCCTGATCTATGACTACAGGAGAATATCATTAGGAGTCATGTTATTGCTACCTTAAAAAAAAATAGTAGTATTTGGTTCTACCCTAGGTCTCTGGGCTATCTAATCTCATGTTCTTGGTCTCCCAAGCAGTGTGGCATAGAGGTTCCATCATGGAATGGGTCTTAAGTCAAATCAGATATTGGTTGGTTACTCCCACAAGCTTTGTGCCACCGTTGCCCTAGCATATCCTACAAGCAGGACACTACTGTATATCAAACGGTTTGTGGCTGGCTTGGTGTTTACGTTTCTCCTTTGATAGCCTGAAGAGTACCTTCCCATGCCACAGATCATGCACACATGGGTGAAGGCTCCATGTAGTCAGCAGCTCCACCTCTCCATGTTCAATGAGAGATGTGTAGATGTTGTCTTCAGCAATGGGGCCTTGCCATCAGTTTGTGGAAAGCAACCTAGTATTGGCAACAGCCTGGGTTGTCTGGGGATCCCCAGGGGACCCCTTTTGGGCAACAACTCAATTAGCTGTGACCCAGTCCCAGTACTGGAAGCTTCATTTGGTGACAAGAGGTATCCAGTTGGGGCTCTGTCTCCCCCACTATTTGGTAATTTGAATTAGATTTCCTTCATATATGTATATATTTTATGAAGCTTCTATTTTATTAGGTTTTCATACTACCCCTCAATGACTCTTAATTTTAGCTCTCTCTTCACAATATCTCCCTCATCCTCTCTTTTATCCCCTCCTCACTTAATTCTCTTGTTCTAATTCCCTCCCAAGCCACCCATAACTACCCCTTCTATTTCCCTTTCCCAGGGAGATCTATCTGTTCCTCATCTAGTCCCTTCCTCTCCACCTAAACTCTGTGGCTCTGAATGGTAGCTTGATCATCATGGACTTGACAGCTAATATCCACATATAAGTTAATACATACTACTTTTGTCTTTTTTGGGTCTGGGTTTACCTCACTCAGGATGATTTTTTTTCTAGTTCTATCCATTTACTTGATAATTTCATGATTTTATATTCTTTTAACGGCTGAGTAATATTCCATTGTGTAAATGTACCACTTTGTAAAAAAAAATCTTTTATTCTGTTGAGAGATATTCAGGTTGTTTCCAATTTCTGGCTGTTATGAACAGCAACAGTGAATATGGTTGACCAGGTGTCTCTGTAGTAGGATGAAGTGTCCTTTGAGTATATGCCCAAGAGTGGTATAGCTGGATGTTGAGGTAGTTTGATGAGAGAGAAAGAAAGAGGGAGGGAGGGAGGGAAATTGAGTGTTCAATAACCACTAGAAATATGTATTTTACTGAACAAAGTAATATCACAACAGAGAAATTGAAATTACTACACTAAATCAGAAAATATTAATAGTAGCCACCTTGGCAAGCTGTGAGTATAAGGTTTGGTAGCCACGATAAGCTGTGTTTTGCAGAATGTGTATAGAATTGTTCTGTTTCTTTATTCGTCTGAGATAGAGTTTTACTTTGTAGCCCAGGCTAGCCTCATGGACAGTCCTCCTGCCTCAGCCTCCTGAGTTCTGGGATAACAACTATAGAATATGTTGAACAGAAAAGTTGAAGGGGTGTCTAAATTTGAACTTTTATGTTCGAGATAAAGTCAATATTTAGTGGGAGGGAATTATGGATGGCATTCTGCAAAGATGCCTTGTCATTTAAAGAGGAAATTTATTCCAAGGGGCATGAAATCAAGTACTCAGCCATTTGAACAGCCCTTTGCACTGGATAAAGCGTTTAAACAAAAGTACCCCACATCACCATTGTGCCTAGTTTCCCATTCAGAAAGCAAGCAAGCAAACAAAAACAAAATACACCAGAGAACAGGTGAGTGACCTATCATAAGGAACTGAAGTAGTTAAGATCTAGCTGTCCGGCATCTTGTCTTCCCACTTGGCCACAAGGAGCCCTTTATGTAAGCTTTGCCCTAAACACATAAAATGTGTTTTGCCACTTACAAAGAGAAAAAAATAACACTGGGATTCCCTTGGCAGTGCTGGAACTGGCTCCAGGAACAACTGCCTGGGATGTGTCCCCTGGCAGTAGCAGCTCTGTGACCTAAGCCATCCTGAACCTCCTTCACTCTGTGCTCCAGCTCAGGGTTAGGGGGGAACTGCAGAAGGCACGCTCTTCTTACCTCACTGCAGGGCCAGCAGACATAGGCTGGGCATTCATCCTGCTTCTTCCACATCTCCCCCAGTAAGACAGACTGCAAGAGATAATGTCAGGGTTACTTCCCTGTCCCGTGTTCATCTGTGCCTAGTGGGTCATGGATTTTATGAGGAACAGGTAGCAGAGGCTCATAAGTCCGCATGGAGTTTACTCAGGGAGGTGGCGAGTATGTTTGAAGGCCTGATTCAGAGCCTGACGACACACAGTTTCTCGATAAGGGAATACTAGGTGTCTAGTATTATTGTTATTGCTGTATGAAGAAGGTGTGTTTAGAAACATAGACAGCATGTGCCAATAGGAACTTCTATGGGGTTTTATAAACCTTTCTCATTTTCCTTTCCCCTGACATGTATTTATTTACCACCTTACAACACCAGGCACATCTCCCCCCAATACTTCGGTTATCAACAACACAGCAGAATGCTGATTGCAAAAGTGGCCTAGAGAAGGAGTCTATAAGACAGTTGAGCATGGTGACATTATAGTGACCAGGAAACAGACTGAGAACAGCCATGCCATGAACAGGAAAGGGGGCTACAGTGCACAATAAAGCATCTTCAGCACATGGAAGGGGACAGGGCCCAGGAAAAAAGGCAGGTCCGCTAATGGAGCAAGTGGGAGGAAGGGAACATGGATGCAGCAAAGAAATTCTGTAGGTTTTGTACAAGAAGAGCTAGGAATTTCCCATTCGATGACTTGTAGCTTCTGGCTGAAGAGGTGAGTCAGGTAGAGTACTGGACATGGGACAGAATGAGAAACCACCAAGTGTAGAGGTCATGAATTTGTGGTAGCATTTCTTAATGGGACCCAGATACAGCTACCCACTAGCAGGGAGGCATCAGACGCATGCAAGGTACTCCAAACAGTCAGGTGTGGTGGTGCCGGCCTTTAATCCGAGCACTCAGGAGGCAGAGACAGGCAGAACTCTGTGAGTTGGAGGCCAGCCTGGTCTACAGAGCGAGTCCAGGATAGCCCAGGGCTCTGTTACACAGAGAAACTCTGTCTCAAAACAAACAAACAAACAAACAAACAAACAAAGGTACTGCAAACACAGTAATTCCACCAGCCATCGAGGGCCTATTCCCACGCTCTCGACAGCGCGGTCTCCTCCATGGCATTCCATGTTTTCCTCGCTGTGGGGCCAGCAGAGATAAGCCCGGCGCTCTTCCCTCCTCCCCCACACTAGCTCGGTCTCTCACTGCGATGGGGAACTACAAAAGAAGCAGTATGTCAGCGGGACTCCCCTGTCCTCGCACTCCCGAAGGAAGGCTCTATCGGTCTCAGAGTCTATGAAGAATACGCCGTTTAGATGACCTAAGGAGTTTGTAGGCAGAAGCTGAACTTCCAGGCTTTACTGAGGTTCTGGCTGGGGCATTGTGTAGGGCTGAACGGTCTTAGTGATATTGAGTTGTTGTGGTTGTAGGCTTTTGATGGAGACATCTATTGAGGGAGTCTGTCAGGCTGAATCATCTGGGTCACTCGTCTTCTTTTGGTGTCTGATTCTGATTTCTGCTGAGGTTTCCGTTGTCCAGTTGTCCCTGGGTTCCTTGAATGGATGCTTTGATTCTCCTGGAATGATAAGAACAGAGCCCTGCCCTATTCCTCACTCAGGAACAATCGCCCCCTTTTTTTTTGGGGGGGTAGGTAATATTTCTCCTGAAGCAAATTTGGTTTTTGACAATATATAAAGTGTTATCTTACAATCTGGTTTAAAGAAGAAATTATTTTGTTATTTTGGAGCTAAACCAGCTTTAGTGTATATATTTTGAGGTCTCGAAGGACAATTTGTTTGTGTTGTGCGGGCCTTTTGTAAGTAGCTTTTAAACTTAGGTCCTTCCAAATCCTATGTGTGTGTCTCTGCATTCTAAATATTGGGATCCAAGACCTGTGGTTCCCATCTAAGGGGATTAAAGATGTGTTCCACCACTCCTGGATCAAAGTTTTTCTTTATTTAGAGTTTGTTTTGTATCAGGCTGACCTTGAGCTCTGAGATCTGCCTGTTTCTGTCTCTAGTGTGTTGGGGTTAAGGGTGTACTCTTCTTGAATGATGGGATTAAGGGTGTGTACCCTCACCACCCTTTTCCGTGTAACTCTAGAATTTATAAATCCACTAACACTTTGGTGCTCCTCCCGTCTCTGCTGAAGTTAAAGGCATGGGTTAACACCACATTTCTCCTGTATTTTACCTTAGCTCTACGTTTTTTCGACACTTGGAGGTTCATAAAACCAGGTTGAACGGAGAACAGAAGGACTGAACATAAAAGGATTGTATAAACATTTTTAACCATTTTTCCATTTTGGTTTGGGCCCCAAACAGGTTTACTACGACCCAAATCAGCAGGAAGTCATTTTAAGAGAGAGACGTCCCATACCCAGAGGGTGGGGAGGGTGTTTCTCCGCCCCCCCCCTTTTTCGGTTATTTGAAGGACAACTGAAAACACTGTTATTTAGGGGAAGAGATTACAAGTTGTTAAATGGTCCTGTTTAATGGGTTTTGGAGGTTAGACCCAGGGTATTCCTTCTTTCCCTTTTCTGTATCCTTCTTTATCTCCTATGTAGGAATGCACGGACGAGAGAAAAATCGAGACACAGCACAGGAAGGATCAAGAAGAAAGGTCACATTATTGAATATGCCCTTATACCCTTGTATATTGATACAAAATTAATAGTATATTTGGCTAAAGTGGTATTGACCATTGTTTATTGTGCAAAAATAAGATTGTATTGGTCTACGTCAGTATTGATATTTGTATATTGATAAAAAACTAAGATTATAGTTGGCCACAATGGTATTGACCCTTGTATATGGACACAATATTAAGATTGTATTGGGCCGCATAGGCATTGATCTTTGTATATTGATACAAAATTAAGAGTATATTTAGCCACATTTGAATAGATCTTTGTATATTGATACAAAATTTAAGGTAACGCTTCCTAATGGTATCGTACTTAGAGATACTTAAAAATGAAATGTGAAGTTCTGGCCTCTTGATACCAACCATCTTAAACTGTTTAGGATAGTTAAGAAAAACAAACTCTTAGTCATGCATGCATGTCACCTTGTTAGCTACTAAGACAGTCTATCACAGATATTCTCTAAGCTACTCAGTAATCAAGTTGTTAAGAGACAAGCAACATTTGCTTATCTAAATACAAGAGATAGATAGGGCATCTTCAATAACCCCAAGAGATCTGCAGAATATGGCATTCAAAGATGTGGTCTTAAATTAAGATTTTTTTTTTGATATTGTGACATATCAGCTCCTGACAGCACCCCCTATTCTACTCCAAGTAGAAGAAAAGCATCAAAGAATCTCCAATGTGAGATGGTTGAATTAATGGCAAGCCTATCTCTTGACATGTAAAAACTCCTTGCTTCAACTGCAGACAGACTGCTGTCCAAAAAGGACAAAACTTGGTAGCAGGGAAGTCGACAGCCTAGCTCTGCCAAGACAGGGTAGGTTAGTCCTTCACAATCCCTGCTCTACAATAAATGTCTGTCAGAGAAACAGGACCAAAAGGCTGAAGACTGATGCTGGAATGTATGGAGAGAAAATGGGAACTGTCCAGGTAGTCACTAGTTTGTCATTTCTTAGTATTGGAAGCTGCAGGCCCTGCACTTCCTATACAATCAGATATATTTATCCTTCTCAGCTCTCTGAGGTGGTTGAAGAATAGACAGCTTGAGTCTCATAGCTAAATTTTGAGTTGTTTAGGAATCAAGAGGGCATTCTAGATCTAAGAAGATGGTTAAAATAGTGATGCAAGTTAGTATGAAAACTAAGTCAGTTATAGAACTTTAAACTCATGGAGATGGTTAGAAGGTAGAAGGTTAAAGTCAGGGGCCAAATATGTATGAACTGGACATTGGGAAGGTATATTGGGCCATTTAACTCTCATAAATGTGGCATATTTAATTCTGCTGTTTTGTATAGAATTTACTGTTATAAGAGAAAGAACCATTTGTTGAAATGAAAAGAGAAGCTGTTGGGGGGGGGAAGAGGGTGGAAGGGTGGGACAGGAAGGGGGAATAAGGAAGGGTTTGCGACTGAGATGTAACTTGAAAAAAAAAAATAAAGTACTTATAGAAGTAAAAAAAAAAAAAAAAGAATACGCCCAAGCAGTGTCACCTGCGGTCTGGCATCTGAGCTTTTGCACACCTACCACGTTCAGTCTGCAACTGGGAACCCCGCAAGGAGGAGGGCGGCAGTGGCCGCTGCTGGCCCACACCTAGATGGAGGTTGGGAGAGGTCACTGGCTGGTGATCTCTGTCTTCACTGTAGCTCTGGAGCTGACAATCCTGCTAGACACTAGGTGAGTAGAGCACTCTGAGCTTCGCGCAGGTTGCAAACCCCCGCGCCTCTTCCTCTCCTGCTCTCGGCTGCACGACAGTCCTTCCTGTGTGACAATCCAACCTTCTCATTCTTTCATTTTATATCCCCAATCTTCTATTTTTGAAACAATTCTCGTTTGCTTGCTTTTTTTAAGGAAACAAACTCTCTTCAAAACAGTCTTCATTTTGAAAGACAAGGGATCTTCAATTTTCTTAAGGGGAAACAATTCACATTTATTAAGGTACACCGCATACCAGGCTGTAAGTTGTAGGAGACAAAAGGTGAACAACAACAACAAAAAAAAAAAAAAGAGCAAAGAGCAAAGGTTGGGTACACAACTCACTAAAGCAGATGCCCTGGGGGCCCAGTGGAAACAGCACTGGAAGGAAGGCCCTATGAAGAGAAAGGCTTTGCACTAGGATAATGATCGGATTTTTAAATTAAAGTTAAAAAAAAACTGTTCAAAGTTCAGACAAGGAGGTAGGGAAATCTTGGATTCCTTCAATGGGTAAATTCCCCCAGATCCTAGATTTCAGGCATAGTGCAACAAAGATGAAGGTGAATGGTTGGCATGAAGAAAATGCATGTAAAATCAGACTAAAAATTTTGTCTAGATTGTGCAGTTGGTTAGAATGTGAACAAGGGCCTTCTAGAATGCTCTTCTATTATTTACTTTTCTAAATGGATGTGAGATAGAGCTCCGCCCACGAAGCACTTGCAGAACAACTGTGAAAGCTCAGTTCAGAACTGCAGTCCCGTCCTGAAATCCAGCTGTGCTCATACACATCTGGAACCAGAGTGCCGAGGAAAGCATACGTAGCGGGGCCCCAGAGCTGGCTAGTCACCAGCGTAGCCAATCGGTATGCTCTGGAGTTTGTGAGAGAACTCGGTCTTAAAGACGACAACCAATGTCAATCACTGGTTTCCACATGCACACGGACACATACACAGTCAGTAAAGGCCTATGAGTAATGAAAAAAAATTCTGTCCCTCGCGTCTTTTACAGAGAATTTAATATTACTTCTACTTAATATGAAAAGTAATTGACAGAGAATTGGTCAGTTACTTCTGAGTATATTACGAAAATACTTCAACACACTACCCCAACTTCCCATCCTAAGATTAGGGTGTTTTTAGAAATGTCCTTTAGGCCGGGCATGGTGGCGCACACCTTTAATCCCAGCAGTTGGGAGGCAGAGGCAGGAGGAGCTCTGTGAGTTAAAGGCCAGTGGGCTACAGAATGAGTTCCAGGACAGCCAGGGCTGTTACACAGAGAAACCCTGTCTCAAAAAACCTAAAAAGAAAAAAAAAAAAAAAAGAAATGCCCTTTATAAAACCTACAGACAGGGCTTGAAGTATTCAATTTCAAAGGTTGCATAGAGAATCTAGGATCTCAGACTGGATCTCAGACTGGCAAGAAGACTCAGCAAGCAAAAATACTGGATGCTCAAGCCTGATGCCCTGAGTGTGACCCTCAGATACATGGTAACAGGAAAGAGATAACTCATGAAAGTCTCTCTCTCGCCCCCTCATGCATACACCCCACATACAAACACACACGAGAATAATGTTAAACTAAAACATTTTTAAAGGAAAGTCTAGGTCCTTAATTCATTATTAACAGAATTATAATTGGGTAATTATGTATTAGTAGTTGTAAACTGTAACTCTAAAATTAGCTGACATTTTAGTATTCTGTGTGCTGACTACTTTAATATGTAAAGACTTATTTATTCTTTTGGCAAGGCGGTAGGTTCTGTTAATTTTTGTAGTCCTCAATTCAAACCGGAGACAATGAAGTCCCTGAGCTCCAAGGCCACTTTAATTTGTGGGTCACAGCTGGTTGGCAAAGCCTCACAATAGACTCTTAATGCCGTCCTCTATACCCAGTACGGTAGCATCCGTCCACCTTCCCTACTGTTGAGACATGCTATTCTTTATTTATTCATTTACTCAATGTTTCCTGTGTGTGTGTGTGTGTGTGTGTGTGTGTGTGTGGTATATGTGTGCGTGTGTGTGTATGTGTGAGGTGTGTGTGTGTGTGCACGTGCACATACACGTGCACATATACACATTGGTGTGTACATATTCATGCAGAGGACATTGACATTGGATATCTTCCTCTTCACTTGTCACCTTTTTTTTTTAGTCAGGGTCTTTCAGTGAATATGGAGTTAGCCCTTCAGCTGGACAGCAAGCCCCAGAGATCTTCCTACCCTTACTTCCCCTGCCCGGGATTAAAGGTCAGCACCACTCTGCTCCATCTTTTGCGTGGATGCTTAGGAGGAAACGCAGGCCCTCACACTTGCCCAATAAGCACTTCAGAGGTTGAGTCATCTCCTCGGTGAACTTGTTTCTGGGTGTCTACTCTGTGCCCAGATACAGTTGTTAGGGCTTGACTCCAGCAGCAGAAAGGAACAACAGAGCTGTTTGTTTTAAATGATCTCCTAAATAAAGTTGCTAAGAGACAAGCAACATTTGCTTATCCAAATATATGGAGATAGATAGGTGGTCTTCAAAAATCTCAAGAGATCTGTAGAATTTGGCATTTTAGGAAGTTTTCTTAAGATTTTTTGATATTGAGGCATGTCAGCTCCTGACAGCACCCCCTGTTCTACTCCAAGTAGAGGACGAGCATCGAAGAATCTCCATTTGGAGATGGCTGCATTAGTGGCAAACTTGTCACTGGGCAAGAAAAAACCCTTGCTTCAACTATAGACAGACTGCTGTCCAAAAAGGACAAAACTTGGGAGCAGGTAAGTCGACAGCCTAGTTCTGCCAAGACAGGGTAGGCAAGTCCTTCATAATTCCTGCTTTACAATTAATGTCTGTCAGAGATACTGGGCCAAGCGGCTGAAATAGATGCTGTAATGTATGGAGAGAAGTTGGAGACTGTCCAGGCAGCCAGTTGTCTGTCATTTCTTAGTTTTGGAAGCTGCGGGCTCTGCACTTCCTGTATAATCAGATATATTTTTCCTTCTCAGGTCTCTGATGTGGTTGTTGAAGACTAGACAGTTATAGTCTCACAGTTAAATTTTAAGTTGTTTAGGAATTAAAAGGATGTTCTAGGTCTAAGAAGATATTTTTAAGTTGGTAATGCAAGTTATGATGGAAAATGAATTAGGTATAGAACTTTAAACTCATGGAGATAGATAATAGAATATTAATATCAGTTGCCACATATGTATGGACTGGATATTGGGAAAGTGTGCTATACATTATAATTTTCCTAATTGTGGCCTAATTATTTAAAAAAAAGAATTATGAGTTCTGGGAGAAGGGGGAGAGGGTGGGAGGGTGGGGCAGGAAGGGATTGTGATGGAGATGTAACTTGAGGTAATAAATAAACATTTTTAAAAAACGATCTCCTAGAAAAGTTTTCTCCATTGTGTTTACCTCTGTTGATTATAGAAATCATTAAAAACCAATGCCAGGTCTCCAAAATGTTAGCATTGTTCTTTATATCACTGCAAAAATACCATTTATTTATTTATTTTTATTTATTTATTTATTTATCACTTACTGATGCGGGAACCTGTGCACATGTGTAGGTGGATATGACACCAAAAGAGGGTGTTGAATCCCTTAGGACTGGAGCCATTTTCAGGAGAGAAGACTTGTTACATCGAATCCAAACTCATGACTTCCCAGCAATTGCACTTAACAATGAGCCATCTCTCTGGCCCTCTGAATAGATTAAGACACCTGAGAAGGAAATATCTTTTTTAAATGTGAGTTGCTTGCTGTACTGAAACATGAGGAAATTTTAGGCAGTTGAACGTTCTCTTAGTTGAGAATTGCCAAACATGGATAACTTGTTTTGAAAGAATTATAGCATAACTCAAAACTCCTAACCAAAGAAAAGAGATATTTGGGGCATAACTCAGTTTTTCTTGGGTGACTCCTGATGTCTCCCAATCTTCACATGGTTCAGAATGAATTCTTTTCAGCAGGATTGTTAACTGGAGCTTCAAAACAAACTCCATAAAGAATTGAGCTTTCTTCTTATTAAAATTTCCATTCACTGAGCTGAGAAAGGCTGGTGGGCCCACATGAGAGTTATGTATAGCAGTGGGTTCTTGTTTCAGATCTTTAGGAACAACTACCTGAAGGATGGGTGAATCTCATCCAACACTAACACCTGGTTCTTTAAGAACCACCCACAGCATGGGGCTAATAATATGTGTCACCACAGTCTTGTGACAGTGATTCCTTTAGAATGGTTTTGATGTCAACACCGTAAATCGCCTTTTAAGATCATTTGAAATGTCTTAAATGATGCTATTAGTAACTGAATATCTGTTCTCTCTTAAATAATGATTTAGAGGCTCCAGCATCCATTTATCAATAGTATTTATGGCCTAGACAATGGGAATGAATAACTCAAGGCGATTTAAGGACAATGTAAGTTATATAAGAGAAATGAAATCTCAGGATGAAAAGTTAAAAGAAAACTCTTCCACTCTACTGCTTGCACTGGGGATGACATTTTCAACAGCACTGAGAAGAATGTGCAAAGCATCAACTAGGAAGTACATTGTTGGAAAAGGTATAAAAACCAAGGGACAGTGAAGTTATTTTGCTACAGAAAATTCAGATCGAGAGGAGATCCAGTGAGCATATTCCACAATGCTAAGCTGCAACCATGTAGTTGGTGTGGGACTCAGTGTCATCCATGTCCTTCTCGGTGAATGGATGGATATCAGTTTTGCTCTTGTTTCTTATGCTGGGCAAGGATAACTTCCACCAATGACAGTGTTTTATTTCATTCACTGTTCTATTACAGAGCAGTACTTTGTACATAGTAGGGGCCTGACAAATATTTACTAAACAAATAAACAAATTGTTTAAAATGCTCATTCAAGGGATTTGTGGTTATGAATGGCATTTTCTATTCTTACTAAAATGGGGCATTCATGATGACGAGAGTGGTTGGAGAGTTTGCCTTGTTATAAGAAGTTTCCCCAAATCAAGATCATCCTGTATTTTATTCTGTCTTTCATTGCTTTCACAAAATAACTCAAGCTGGGTACTTTATAAATAAAGGAAGTTTATTTATATCCATTTTAGAGGCTCAAGATCATGGAACAGCATGTGTTCCAATCTAGTGAGGCCCTGTTATCTCTGGTGAATAACACAAAGCATCCTAGCAGGGATGTGTGCGAGGGAGTTAGTTTCTGCAGTAGAAGAAGAGAGGATGGGAGAGGCCATTCTTGTTATCTATAATAACCCTCTCAACGACTCATCAGAGTCCATGAAAACCGAAGGGCTTGGGGTGTGGGAAGAGGGCTAACTTCAAATGTGAAAGTGGAGCCAGGAAAATCAGAAGTTCAAAATCATCCTTGGATACACAGCAAGTTCAAGGCCAGTGAGGGCTACTGAAAAACAAACAAATGAGCAAGGAGCCATCCTAATCCTTTGCAAGAGTAATGTCTTCTGACTCTGAGATTCCATCTCACACCTATCAGAATGGCTAAGATCAAAAGCTCAAATGACAGCACATGCTGACAAGGGTGTGGAGAAAGGGGAACCCTCATCCATTGCTGGTGGGAGTACAGGCTTGTGCAACCACTATGGAGGTCAGTCTGGTGATATCTTAGAAAACTTGGAATAGCTTTGCCTTGGGACCCAGCCAAACTACTTCTGGGTATACATCCAAATGATTCCACACCAAACCACAAGGATGTTTCCTCATCTATGTTCATAGCATCCTTATTTGTAATAGCTAGAAATTGGAAACAACCCAGATGTCCCTCAACCAACAAATGGATAAAAAAAAAAAAAAAAAAAAAAACCTGTGGTACATCTACACAATGGAATACTACTCAGCTATCAGAAACAATGAAATCATGTAATTTGCAGCCAAATGGATGGAACTAGAGAAGCTCATCCTGAGTGAGCTAACCCAGACTCAGAAGGATGCACATGGCATCTATTCACTTATAGTCGGATTTTAGCCATATAGTACAGGATATCTATACTACAACCAATGCACCAAAGGGAACATGAACATAGACTTTGTTACCTGTTCATGAGACACTTTGCCCTAGTGTTGCTGCCTTGTAGGCCCCAGTGTATGAGGAGGCTCTTGGCCCTCATATGACTGCTGAACTGGGGCAGGGGACTGATATGTAGGGACACTCCACTCCAGAGGAGTGGGATGGAAGGGATGGGGGTAGAGAGTGGGAAGGCAGGACTGGGAGGGGTGGAAAGAGGGCACTGTGATGGAGATGTGACCTGAAGTAATAAATAAACATAAAAAAGAGTAGTGTCTTCAAGGACCTAACACTCTCCAAGTAAGACCTATCCCTTAAAGATCTCATTACCAAAACCACTACACTAGGACCAAGCATCCTACACATAATAACTCCTGGAGAGAGCACCGTATCCAAATGCTATCCAACCATATAAAACCACATTCACACCATAGCAAGTGTCTTCATGGAGGAATCAATATCCAATGGTATGAGGACTATATTAGATATATTCCATTCTACTCTCAAGTCATTTATGTTTTTTATAAAAACCAGTGTTTAGGATACACTATGGAAGCTGGGTATGATGGTACCTACCTGTAGTCTTAGCAATTGTGAGGCTGAGACAAGAAATTCTTGAGTTTAGGTCTAGACAAGGCTATATGACATGTTCTAGCCTAGACTTGGAAGGAAGACACTACCTCTAAAAAATGAACAAGGTTTATGGAGAATGTATTTTGGTAAAAGGAAAATGCCTCATTTTAAAAGAACATTGATAATTAAAGAGTGCAGCTGGAATACTCTTTATCCTTAAGTCTTAATTTTCAACCCTTTAAATCTGTATAGCACCATTCCACAAAGGGTAAAAGGATGATATACAAACAATCTTTTCTAAATTTACTTTAATCAGTACATAATTACCTTACTGTATGCTGGAAAAGTCTATTTCATTGATGTTAAATTTTAAAAGATACATAAATAATTAATACATACATAATAGTAATTTATTGGATTTAAATGGTGATACTAAATAAATCGTGATCTATACAACTACAAAGAAAGCCATGACAGAGGCTGGTGTATGAACCAAGTTGAAACTCTTGGGAGTAATAAATGTTTATCTGCTCATGTATGTATGTGCACCACGGGCCTCACACAGGCCAGAAGAGGGCACTTGATCCCCTGGAACTGGGGTTACAGATTTGTGAGCATCCATATCAGCATTGAGAGCCAAACCTCAGTCCTCTACAGAGCAGCAGGTAGTATTATCTCTAGCCTCTGAGTTGTGACTCTTATGGGAAGTTCTTTTGTGACTAGAGAGGTGGCTCAGTGGTTAAAAGCATTGGTTGCTTATCTAGAGGGCTCTGGGGCCTCTGTGAGGTGCCAGACATGCATTCAGGTCAAACAGCCACCCACATAAAAATGAAGATAAGTAAATCTTTTAAAACATGATTCTTGCCTGAACCTGTGAGACTCAGGATGAATGTGTTTCCAAAGGGTCTTCATACAGTTCAGATGTGATTGCCGCAATTGTTTAGCATCTAGGTTTTACCTAATACAACTTTCATTTTCTCAGGACCAAATGTCTCCTTTTTATCATGCACATTTTATAATATCTCCTTTACTATCTTTAAAGGAAATCCATAGCCTACTTATTCACCTGAGTTTAAAAAAATCAGCATAAAACTTTAACTGCATTATAAAGCAAGAAAGCAAAAACAAAACAAAAAAGGCTTAATATGTAAATGCTGGAGCAAAGCCACGGTACAGGAGGCAAGCATTGCACCCACATGCAGCATGCCTGGGAATGTGGAAGTCCTTAAACAGAGCAACGTGAGTCCCCTGATGGAAACCCAGTTAAAGATCATGACAGTCTCGCTGTGATCATTCCCTAAACTGGAGAGCAATCCCTGGAAAAGTCCTGTCCCACACACCCTGCTTCTGCTACCCATGACCCTCTGCCAAAAACTACCCTGTCTTAATTTACATAGGTGGCTTTACATTCTTGAAGAGGGGTGGGTGCCAGGAAGAAGGGAACAAAAACCTCCAGCTTATGTGTAAAACCAAGGCTCAGAGTCAGGCTTCCTTCCACTAAATTCCATTCTGACCCATTCCATCATTTTGACAAACAAAAATGCTCCCCAACACTCCTCAAATGCCTCCCAGGGAGCAATGCCTCCTACACTGAACTCATAAACCCCAACCGCATTTGAGTTTGTGTCTTAAACTATTCATTGCTATCTAATGTGGGATGAAGCCACTTCACCGTTTTATTTATCACTGAGAGTTTAAAGTATCTTTAAGCAGCTTTTAAAAATATTGCAATATTCTACTTCATTATTATTATAGGAGTTTTGTTGTTATGACATGTCATTAAGTCTCTCTTTTGACTTTAAGTTGGTAAGGAGTAAGTATTCTTAAAGTAAATATTTTTTAATAAACCTGACATGCTATATAACTAGATGCCAGGCAACTGACAATTACATACATTTTAAGTGACCTACGTACACTTCTTGGGATGACACATTTTGATGGCATGGCTTTGAAAACCAGGTTCCTGGAATAATATTAAATGTTTTTTTTTTTAACCAAGTCACACTGAGAAATTTGCAAGTGTGATATTCACAGCCATGCACAAGAAAGAGAAAGAAATCCCGAAAACTTTCCAACATGGAGGACCTTGGACATAACTGTCCTTCTGGCCTTTGCTCCCTGTTGTGATGGCCCTGACACTTTGAAGAACAGATCTGGATGCCTCCAAGTAGCACTGCCCTCAGTCTCCATTCTCCACAGTGTGAAACCTGTCAACCACATGAGGTCACCGAGAGGGAGACTGTCACTTGTCACAGCTGAGAGGGTGTTCTCTCGGGTGCTGGAAAGCTGAGCGGGTCTTGTTTTTAAGGCCTGGTGCTTGGACAGACTGATTTCAGCTCATTTGGAATTCTGCTTAGCATGTATGTGTGAGTCATTGTGTCACATACAGCTCATCCGAGTGATGATTTTACCTCTACATCTTAATTTCATCAGAAAACCAAGCACTAAAATAGATCAGAGGGATCTGGCATGTTGGCACATACCTTAATTCTAGCACTTGTGGGAGAGAGGCAAATGGATCTCTCTGAGTTCAAGGCCAAACTGGTCTAGAGAGTAAGCTCTTAGCTGGCCAGAACTAACTACATAGTGAGACCTTGAGTTAAATATAATATATATATATATTATATATAGAGAGAGATCTATATATAGATAGGGAGATAGAGACAGAGACAGAGATGATGTATAAATATCCAGTCAGGATGATGCGTGTCTTTAATCCCAGCACTCAGGAGGCAAATGCAGAGGAATGTCTGTGAGTTCAAGGGCACCTTGGTCAACATGGTGACCATCCAGATCTACACAGTAGGCTCTGTCTCCAAAGAAGTATTACTTGTATTTCTAAGCATATAAACTAAGTATATAAGGCATACAATAACTAACAGGATCAGTTATATTGTGTACCTGCAATCCCAGCACTTGAGAGGTTGGAAACAAGATTAAGAGTTCAAGATCATCCTTGACTACTTGATGAGGCTGAGGTTAGCCTGGTCTACATGAAACTAAAAAGAAGGTCTACATGTCTCTAAAAAGAAAAGAAAGGAAGAAAACTAACAGAGCTTTATTTGCAAAGATAAAAATGCAGAAACCGTTGCCCCAACTCAACATAAAAGTTGATTTTAAGAAAAATTTTCATTTTAATGCATGCAACAAAGAAGTAGTTTCAGCTAATAAAAGGCTTGGGAAGTGACTAACGTCTATTCTGCTCTATAGTATCTCTAGTCCTAAGGACAGAAGCACATTTTTGATCAAGTGCTCTGTTCTGTTCTCATCTGGAAGGGACCACAGAATGAGTTATGAGAACTCATTGAGGGTAACTTCAAACCCACATGGGGGCGGGGGGCAAAATCCTTGCATTTCTTCTCCAACTTACTTTCACTAAACCCACTTGTATGGGTATTTATTTGAATGCCCCTCTCTCTTGACCATCCTTTCACCATTATAAGCTCTGTCCTCTCACCTTCTCAACCCTATTGCTCACCCATGTATACATCCCAGACACCATCTTACCCCTATGTTCTATGGAATGATGGCCTCCTGACTCTATCAAAGGAGGGACCAGTGAATCATCATATTCTGGAGAACGAAGCCCTCAGTAGACTTATCCTCATATATTCCTCTTTTTTTTTGTGCTCAAACCTCCCTTAGTCATTGCAACGAAATAGTGGGGGGGCAGGGCCTTCTACCGTGTTCCCCTAGGGAAGGGAAAGACGGAAACACTCTGAATATCCTGTGTACTCAAGGCTCAGTCCCCCACAGAGTACGAGCCCAATGGGTATTTGTGGGTGGAGCCTTTCCACACAGCTGAGAACGTCAAGTCACAGCACAAATGTTCCCATTGCACTCCTTGAGAAGTACTAAAGAGTGTTAGAGATCATTCGTAACCATTCCTGATTAGACTATTATTTAAATAAAAAATTTTAAAAAACAGAAAAATTTAGATGACATTTAAAGGCATACTTCCCAGATGATGAACATGGCCAGGGGCCATGCGGAACATCAGGTGGTACACCTTTGGCTATAATTTTAAGGAATTTGGGGTGGGAAGGGAGGCTTCCAAATGGTTAAAGCAGATGCCCCTGTAGATCCTGTCAGTTTTATTTGGAGTATCCTGTTTGTACGAGCACGACCCCCTCTCCCCAGTGGCTGCTCTGCTGTCTATACACAGCAAATGTGTTTGTCTTGTCCAAAGCTGCAGACTCTAACCAATGTCTGTGGACTCTCTCCGGGTAACAACATAATCAAGTCACATTAAGTCATTGTCCGTAAGACATGTGTTTTCAATTTTAAAACCCACAAGTGATTTATTATTTATTTCCTGATATTACATTTGTGCTTTTAGTGAAATAAGAAAGTTACATGCATGGAATCACTTCCAATTTGTGCCATGAAGTCACTTCTCTGGCTGTTCTTCAGCTGTTTTGGTGACTGCCTCTCACACTTAGCATTACACTGTCTCTCGCTCTGACGTTCCTGTTCAATAATACCAAGTTCATATTCAACGCTGGGTCTTTGTTGATATTTAAATGCCTATTCTTGAGTTGTGCTGAAGTTTTCTTTATTGTATTTGTTTTTCAATGCTTTTATATGGCAGCATAAGGAATTTACCTTCTTAAATTTGTTTACGTGTACAGAATAGAGTTTTTACTGTAAGTCTAATATTGTACAGCAGATCTCTAGAATTTTTTCATCTTGTGGAGAACTCTAAATCCATACAGCACAGTAATTTCCCATTTCCACAGTCTCACCACCACACCTACCCTCAACAGCTACCATTCCATGTTTTGCTTGTTCGTTTCATTACATTTCCACACTCTTTTAAAAGAAATGAATTTGAAATCCTTTAAGCCCTAGTCTATCACTGTGCCCAGAGAAAATAGGATCCTGTGCTACACCACCACATACGCTCAGCTCCTCGCCCACTTCCTGTGAGGTGTGGAATAGAATGAGCACAGCCTCACCCTCAGGATCAGTCAGACCCAGGTTCAAATCCCTGCTCTGCTACTTATCTGCTGTGAAGCCTCAGATAAATGACTAATCCTTTCCAACCCCATCTGTAAAACACAGTTGTTAATGCCAGCTCCCACAGTCTGCTCTGATGAAATGTGATGGACCACCTTCTGAGTGCTCGGGGTTTCTGAGTTACATCATCTTAATATTCTTGTTGTGTTCAGACATGTGCTGTGGGAAGCCAATTGGGCTGCTCTAGATGAAGTGTGCATGCCTGCCCCGTCTTTGGTGCTGGGTCTGCTTCTCATGCAGGCGGTCTCAGAAGCAGCCACAGGAAAAAATGAGTCTTTCTTCTCTCTGACCCAGTTTAATGTGAGGACATACAGTTTCGCACAATGCTAGTAGTATCGTGACGGGGCATTGTTCTTACCACGTATAGCATGAAGAGCTATATGGAGCTGTATGTGGGCACAAGGGGGTCACTACTACCCATATGGAGCTGTGGGCCACCAATGGCCAATCTCAAGGCCCAAGTAGCCACCTGGAGTTCTCTGCTAGTATAACCATAGGTATTTAGGTGCAAATAATTAAACTCAACTACATGCACATTTAACTCAGAAGATTCACTCAAATGAAACTGAATTGAAGCAAACTTTTGAAACCTACAAAAGAAAAGGAACTAGCTTACAAATGCCCCTCCTTTCCAGAGAGGAAATGATATTCTTTTCTGAAAATTTTTATTGATGGAAGTTCCCATCCAGGCTTCTACTCAGGGGTAAAGATAATACTGTATTGACATATAACCATTCAGAGAAATGAACTTAAAGTCATGCCTACAAATCCACCAGGTTCAGAAAAAGAAGTAAAGGTGCAAGATCTTCTGCCCAAGGACTCACCTGTGTCACTATTGTATTGGATACGTGAATGGTACCCACTGACGACAGTTAATTCAAGCCAACACCTACATTGTAGCCAGCAAATGCATGCTATGCTAGTTAGAAAAAAAAAATTAGATCTTACTCAGGAATCACCTCATGCCTTCATTTATTCTTTTAAATAGACTTTCTAACTTCTTAAACATCTAAATGTGTGTGTGTGTGTGTGTGTGTGTGTGTGTGTGTGTGTGTGTGTGT
>CAJQZJ010032789.1:3121555-3135362 GCA_907164525.1 Lophiomys imhausi
CACACACACTCACACACACACACACACTCACACTCACACACACTCACACACACATACACTCTCACACACACTCACTCGCACACACACACACACACTCACTCGCACACACACACACACTCACACACTCGCACACTCACACACACTCACACACACTCACACACACTCGCACACACACACACACTCACACTCACACACACTCACACACACACTCACACACACACACACTCGCACACACTCACACACACACTCGCACACTCACACACACTCACACACACAGCCATATATATCTTTCCTCTGTGGCTACAACAGCATGATGGACAGCTTGATTTTTGCCCTGACCTTCATTTTATTGAGCTGAGCACAGCCTCCAGGCTAAGCATTGTTTGGAGGTCAATGTCTTCTTTTCTGAGAGATTAATTTAGAGCCTTTTGTACACCTTTTTCTTTGGTTCTTAAAATTTTCAATGAAATACGTCAAAATTAGCCACGAACTGATTTTAAAACGTTCTAATACGGTCTTGACAATAACATAGGTGGATATTTCTCTGAAAAGACAAATGGTCCTAAGGTAAAGCATCGTTTTTCAATGATTACCTTTTTCCAGAAGGAAGGCAGTAAATTACCAAGCAGAATCTTGATGTTGGGTGGGATGAAGGCCTTTAAACACAGCCTTGTTTCTTCAGGCTGGATTTCAACATTCAGGATGTTTGTTCGGGCATCAGCAGTGCCCTCATCCTACTGACTGGATCAGGTTTAAGAGGCTGGGAACAAATAAAGGTCGAAGTGTTCCACATACCAGCTCTGTGGGGCGGTCAGACAGCAATGGTGATCCCTTTGGAAAAGCGTCCACCACCGAAAGATGTGTCAATGTCATTGTGATGGATCCAAAGACAGAAGACACAGTAGGGCTGGGTTCACATGGGGCCAGAAGAAGGCTCTGTCCGCTGCCCCATTCTAGGACTAAAGTGCTGATGTAACTCCCATGACTCCAGAATTTCATGTGCATTCAGTAGGACTCATTAGAAATTAAGACCTCAGGGCTAGTTGGCCAAGACATAAAGTCTCCACTGAGATCAGAACAAAAGGAACCATGATGAAGCTAGAGCAGAGCGGTTTCAGAGTAGGTGGGATGTGTGCCTGCTCCACTGTGTGACAGATAAACTGTTGACACAGCAGTGGGAGAAAAGGCTGGCACTACAGTATCGAGAATCGAGATTCTTCCCTGTCCCACTTGCTTTTGCCTCAGTCCTGTGCTGTGACTGGTGTCAGTTGTGGTTTAAAGCTTTAATTTGTTCATCTGACACTTATTTATACTCTACGCGACATGGGGCAGGGGGTCATATTACTTGGGAAGACATGGAGTTCAGGAACCAAAGTTGTCAGCTACAAGAAATTAATGGCACCGAGCAATGAGGTAACTCTGATGTTTCCTTGTAAAAACCGACCCTAGCACGATAACACGGAAGGACCTGGACCACTGAGGTGACTACACGGGGGCCTTTACACATGCTGCTGATAATGGAGGAACTGAGGAAGAGACCCGTTCCTTTTCAGTAAACGGTCTTGCAGTCCAGAAGTCCTGTCTGTTTTTAGAAGACTAGACTATGCTCATCCAAACTATGTTTCTTCCATGTTGAGGGCATTTTAACTTTATAGCAATGACTTCTTCTTCCATCATCTTGATTGACCCTGTTCTGGCTTCCACTTACGGATTTGAACTCAAATGCCAACTCATCTCCCCTACGCCTGGAAGTCAGACTCCTATCTGCCATTCTAGATAACAGTCCCTTTTCCTGTTGTCATTGTCATGGATTTTGTT
Source organism: Lophiomys imhausi (assembly GCA_907164525.1). Lineage (NCBI taxonomy): Eukaryota > Metazoa > Chordata > Mammalia > Rodentia > Muridae > Lophiomys > Lophiomys imhausi. The sequence goes on from CAJQZJ010032789.1 coordinate 3,123,374, forward strand.
GCTGTTATTGTGAGACAGGGTCCCAATAAGTAACAGAGGCTGGTCTCAATCTCCTGTCTTGGGCTCTAGAATGCAGGGTTGCAAGTATGGGCCACTATGTCCAACTAATACAAATATCATGGATATAATACATTATGTTAAACAAAGAAAAATCCTTTAAATTAAAGTTTCAGACACAGGGTAGGGAGAGGAAAATGGTGCCCCATGAATTAGGAAAACTGTCAGATCCTCAGAACAGGGACTAGGGCTCCCCTCCTCTCCGGCCATCAACACTTTAAAAAAGTTGAATTTCTTTACAGTTGTGAATATGGATTGATGTCTCCACAATTAACCTAGTTTTTCAAGAAAAAAAATGTATTGAACATCCACCACTAGCTTTATCTAATCCTCAGCAGAACTTATTTTTATATAAATAATTCCACATAGAGAATGTTACAGTTGCCACCAAGAAATATAACTTGTTTACACTGTAATACCCCAAATACTAATTAGCAACATTCCTGGAGGAGAGAGTCTATTTGATTTTCCTTTTTGTATTTTCTACAATGATTAGTAGAATTCCTGAAGACTACAAATGTTTCATACTTGCCTGGTGAGTATGAGAAAAAATAAACAATCTCACAGGAAGACATGCAATGGTAGGGACCCGTAATGGGAGGTTTGCTGCTAAAGATGATAGAGATTGAGCTGAGTTTTGAGGAATATGCGCTGTACTCCACTTTCTTATATGATATCTTAGAGGTTCGTGCACCCAGCTAAATTTTAATTAATAAAAATGTGCAAAGAAATTAAAAGTTTAGTTCCTACTGTGTTGGGCATGCTGCAGAGAGTTCCCAGAAGAGACTGTGCAGATAGCTTTGTCATCGCTGAAAATGGCAAAGACACCTGCCACCAAGACTGACAGATAATTCAATTCCCAGACTTGACATGGTGAGAGGAGAGTCTCCTCCTACTGGTTGTCTCCTGCCTCCACTCACACACCGTGTGCACATGCGTTCACAGATACACATATGCACACACACACACACAGAGAGAGAGAGAGAGAGAGAGAGAGAGAGAGAGAGAATAAGTGGGTGCAATTTTTAAGTTTGTCCTATTCTCAAGTATACCTACTCAATCAAGCCATTGCTAGCAATCATTGATGCCCTGTGGTTTTTGCATCTTTATGGAAGCTCCAAGAGCCAATGGCCCTAAAGGGTTCATGATGATAAGAAACAATAACAACCCCAAACAATTTCCTCCAACAGGGTCAGGAAAGCTGTTGATGTGCATCCTATGAACTCTGAATTGACATGTGTTTCTTCTTTTTCTTCTTAGGTGATCTTGAACAGAAATTTGAACTGGAAATCAGTCCTCTTTGTAATCAACAGAAAGACTCAATCCCTAGCATACAAATTGGTGAGTTGAACAACACCTCTGCTAGCAGTCAGTAATAATAATAATAATAATAACAACACAAGCCTTCCAGAGATCTAAATGGCTGGGGCCATGCAAACATTTTAATCATGACTGATCTTTTAAACAACTCTCAATTGAAAAATTAGAACAGTTAAGGTATGGGGTTTGTTACAGATCCTTAACTAACTTAATACTAAGTTTTAGTATCAACCTTATGATTTTAGAAGAGAATGAGAATCAAGAGAGGCCTGGTGGCACGTGGCTATAATCAAAGCCCTTGGGATGATGAGCCATTGGCTGAGCTGCATAGTACCACCCAGTCTAAAAGCCAAGACCTCAGACGGTAGCTTACAGGTACAGCATTTACATGCAGTGTGCAAGGCCCCCTAGCACTACAAAAAGACAGAATCCTCAAACTGGCATGATGACTTGGTCGGTAGTGTTTGCCAGGCAAGCTCCAGGTTCAGTAAGAGACCCGTCCTGAAGTACAGGAGGAAAGGGTGGGGAGGTGGCTGTCAGAGATGTGCCCGCCTCAGAGACACACAGACCTGAAGGACTAAGCTGAGATCCTCAGAACCAATGCAGGAAGCCAGCCCTGTGGAATATCAGAGACAAGAGGACCCGTGAAGCTCATTGGCCAGCTATCCTAGTGAATCAGTGAGTTCCAGGTTAGGTGAGAGGCCCTGTCTCAAAAAGATGGTGGCTGGATAAACGGCTCAGTAGTGAAGAGCATGTAACTGCTCCTGCAGAGGACCCAAGTTTGGTTGTTACCACCCATGCCCAGTGGCTCACAACTGCCCTTGTGGGCACATACACTTGCATGCCCACACACATGCACACACACGCGCACACACACACATACATATACATTTAAAAGTTTTTTTAATTTTAAAGAATAATTTTAAAAATAAAGGTAGAGGGTAATCTCAGAAAAAACACCCAATATACCTCTGGCGTCCACATGCACACAAGCACACATGCGTGTGCACACACAGGTATATATGTACATGCATGCACATTGCACATACATGCAAAACACATGTACACATGCACATACACACATACATGTATGCACACACCAAAAAATAAATAACAGGAATACAGGAGAGAGCAGCTGAGAGAAACCCATCATTGACTTCTGCATGCACACATGCACACACATAGACATACCACACATACGAAAACTAGACTCTGTTGAACTGAATTAGCCATTCACAGTGTCTTCGGGGTTTGAAGAGTAGAAATTCAAATGAATCAGGCTTTCAGACTCTTCCCATGTGAGCCAAATGCTTTAGCACCCTTTCAGTGTGGGTCCTTAACCTTCATCCATTACAGTGACTTCCAAGGGTCTGGTCCCTAGGCCTGAAATCCTAGAGCCCTGCTGTCCCCTTGTGGCCACATGTCAGTGTTTCTCCACTCTCTGCTTCAAAACATATTTTAGCCATGTGCTCATAAACCCACTGCCTTTCAAGTGTCGGCTGCAATCTATTCAAGTACGGTTTCAGTGCATCCAGATTGACATTACTGGTTGATATTACTTTATGCAATAGCATTACACATAAGATCTTTATGCAAGTCAGGTGGGCAAAACCTTACTTTCTTCACTTTGGTGAAGGAAATATTTTTGCTCTACATCTTAAAACATTAATTCTATCTATATGTGAAGCTACTCATTCCTTCCCAGGAAGTAAGCTTCCCTTCCTTAAGCTTCCATTAAAACCAAACACAGCTTAAACTCTTTTCCTCGACAGACTCCATCCTTTGACATCTAGCCGTTCACGGTTTTGCACTGGCCTCTCACGGGCCAGAGTATTCGTAGGGCTGTAGGTCTCAAAAGCTTAATGCCTTGGCATTGGGGGGGGGGGGGGACAGAGCATCTGCAAATATGCGCTGGAAATGAAGAAAATGACAGTCACAGAGGGTGGCATCCAGTCCACAGTCCCACAGAGAGAGTCATAAAGTCGGGAGACAGCAACCGTTCAAACGCACCTACAAAGATCTGACTGGAGAACACACATACTCAGATAGGTATGTTGGCTTGGTTAGGTTAACAATAACCCATCTTTTTCCAAATTGTCTTCAATATTCTTATGCTGATTTCATAACTGGACTGATTCACTCCCAAATCCTGATGGGATGAACTAGGAGGAGTGTTTACAAAACAGAACCCTTGCTGGGCATAGTGGCACACACCTCTAACCCCAGCACTTGGGAGGCAGAGAAAGACAGATCTCTGTAAGTTCAGGGCCAGCCTGGTCTACATTGTAACTTCCAGGACAGCCAGGGCTGCATGAGACTCTGCCTTAAGAAAAGCAAGAAAAGCACCTAGGGCGCCAGGCACCTCAGAATTACTGGGGGCCAAGGTATGACTACGGAAAAGCAGCCCCAGCCTCCTAGAGTCCAGCCCTGCATCCTGCTTTAGTTACGAGGTTCCTAGCTCTGTGACTCGCTTTGTTAAACTCTGGATAGAAAGTCTTGCCAGCTTACATATTCTCCAGACAAAAACTTCTGCCCTGTTAAGCCTACAGCCTAGATGGGAAGACAGGGCTGATTTCAGAGTTCTGTCCTGTTGTTCTCAGGAGAACACACATATCTCATCTCATCATATGTCCTGGTTTTCAGCTTAGTAATATATGGTTGCCATAGATGCCACCTCTAAAATGGGATGAGGATTGAGTAAAAAGGGAAGTCCCATGACTACCACATCAGAATAACAATATTAAGGCAGAAGAGAAGGTGGTTATAAAACCACATTCCTGCTACGCGCCTGCTAGCTCTTACAGGTTCAGGTCGGGAAGTGTGACCAGGCAGATCAGACTAAATTGGAAAAAAAATAAACAGAAGAAAGAGCCTCCGGATGCTGCAAGCTCTAGCCCCCACACACATACACACTCCTCCACTGGATCCTATACAACACACCTATTTTCTCTCTTCTGAATCCCCTTGACTTAAGCATCTCCTCTTATCTTGTTGTCTATGACTGTTGTATTGACTAATAGAGAAGCCTATTATAACCTTTCATTTTTCCTTAGTTTTGATAATTCCACACATGTGTGTAGAAATATGATTATATCTAACCCCATCTTCCCCTCCAACTCTCCCCATAGCTCCCCAACACACACACACATATATACCAACTTCATGTCTTTTTTTTTTTTTTTATGACCCAAGTCTAATTAGTGCTGCCCGTAAGTGCAGAGCCATTCACTGCAGCAAGGGAAATTTGCCAGTGGTTACATCCTTAATAATAATAATAACTATTATTATTATTATTATTATTATTATTATCCCTGTCCCTGCAACTGTCCACTGTCAAAAGCAACTCAGTATGAGTAGGGCTTAAAGACCATCTACCCCATCTCTGCAGGGACTTTCACTGACCTAACTCTGCACAAGTCTCATGTGGATAACCACGGCTGCTCTGAGTTCGTGAATGTGGAAGCCATGTCATGTCCAGAGCATCTCTCAGCATTCCTCCCATCCTCTGACTCTTATATTCTTTTGGTCTCCTATCCCACAATGCTTCCTGAGCCTTTGGGGATGGGGGAGTGGGCTAATATAGATGACTCATGTTGAGTACTCAGTGTCCCTGTTCTTAGCATTTTGACTAACTAAGCCTTTCTCCACTGGCTGCTGTCCACTGCAGAAGGATGCTTCTCTGACCAGGGTCGAGAGCAGCCCAGATCCATAGGTATTAACACAAACAGAAGACAATTGGACAGAATGGCCATTTAGTGAAATAATACATTCCACCCTAGGGCCTGTGACCTCTGTAGCCATGAATTTTTTTATTAGGATTGCAATACCAGACAAGAAAGTCTTTCCCGTGGAACAGGACTCAAATACAATCAGAAGGCAGTTGGTTGACCCATAACATTCATGCCACTGGTGTGCCAGGAGGCTCATCTTGCCTGGCAGGTCAGTATCACAGAATGCAGGGTCCAGCACGGGTAAAGACATCAATCCCATTTCTCCACGGAGGCCTGCAAAATATCTTCTGGCACTGGTAAGCTAGCCATCAAGGAGGATGTTTCCCAGTCAGCTTGAGATTCATTTCTCCACATCTCACATTCAAGTTGTGTGGTATCTTCAGCCACAGGCTCTCACCATGTAGCTGTGGTGGGTAACCATGGCAACAGCTGGATTGTTTTGGAGAGCTCGGGGGCTTCCAGGAGCAAGAATTCATAGGACAGTAATCCATGTCTTGCACTGCAGTTTTCATTTAACAACCATGTCTTATGAGAGAGGCAGTGCCCCCATGCAAGGCATTTCCGTTCAAACTTTTATTTTTAAGTTGGATTTTGAAATTAGACAGCTAACAATTGGGTTCCTGTGAGACTTTTCCCTGCACCCTTAGTTCTGGGTAAGCCATCCCCTTCCCTTTCCTTGTTTCACCTCCCCAAGAGATGGCTCCCTGGTTGAAGTGTGTACTCCTCCACCTCTCTCTTTCCTTTCCCAGTTCAAAAGGAGATATTCTTGAGTTCGAGTCTTGGTTAGGTTTGATTTTCTGTTGCAGTAATTTATATTTGCCCAAAAGAAAGTAGCATTTTCTCCCGTCCTCCATACTCACTCCTCCTCTGTCTCCAGCATGTTTAAAAGACAGGAAATCAAATGAATATCTGATTGGTGAAATCTATAGGGAAACAAAAGACGTCTCCTTCAACCTGGGTTGCCTTAAAACCACCATTCCTCCCTTCCCTTCCCCTCCCAGCACACCAGAAGGACAATGCCAGGTACAGTGAGCTCGTCCCCTCAGAAATTAAAGCCTTGAAGCACAATACGTGGAATAGTTTCCCAAGCCCATCTGACGTTTCTTCAGACTTTGAAATCACTTTCCTATCTAGAGCAAAAAGTCTTTGCATATAAATACAGAAGTAATTCGGGGGTAACATGGGGGAAAATGGGAGTGAGCTGAATTTCTTAATGTTGGATCTGTGACTGTTCTGCTTAGGAAACAGTGCTCTCTAAAATTCACAAAGACTATCATTTTGCATTTTTAAAAGATCTCAAACATCTAATATTTTTCCAGTGTAAAGTAATGAAAATTCAAGAATAGAAAATACAAAGAGAAATCCCTGTTCCTCACTCTCACCACGGTATCAACACGATCAGTCAGACATAAGACCACTGAGCTGACCTCTTTCACGAGTTCGGGTTGTCTCAATGGCACGGCACGAGATTTAAGTCGAGTTTCACATAAGATACTTCAGAAACATACAATAGCACTTTACATTGCTGCCTCCTACTCCCATCTCCCTAGCACCCCAACAGCCAAATGTCTGCTGTTTGTCCAAGAACAGCATCAGATCAAGTTTTATGACAAAAAAAAAATCTGCCTTTTTTTTCCTCATTTCCATTTCAAGGACACACAGTGAAGTGTAAGTAAATCCAAGTTTCTGATAATTCCAATAATTCCACACTATACAGAAAGTTCTTTGTTTAGTGTAGAAAGCATATTAATAGTGAGACAGGATTAGATGGCATGAGTGTTCGACGATTAAGAAAACAGATGCTTTATCTGGGCATGAGTGTAGAGTCCTTAGCACTCTAGAGGCTGAGACAGGAGGGTCAAGATGAGTTCATACCAGCCAGGGCTTCGTAAAGAGACCCTGTCAGGAAGGGAGCGGGAATAAACTAGGAAGTCCAGCATCAAACAGTCCTCCGTAGTCACTCAAGCAGGGCCTCTCCTTGCAGGTAAAAATAAATAAATAAATAAATGTGTTTCAAAGGGGCCGGGCATGTGCTCAGCTGTAGAGCATTTACCTAGCATGTGTCAAGTTCTGGGTTCAGTCCCTGACTAACACTGTTTTTACAGCTCTGTGTTGACAATGACTCTTTAGAGCTGGCTATGGTGGCATACGCCTGTAACTCCAGCCAAGCTGGAAGGCTGACACAGGAGGCCGGCCTAGGCTACATAGCAACACACGCACGCACACGCACGCACATACGCACGCACGCACAAGATAATGACTTCACTTAAAATGATGTTGTTGATGGCAAGGCAATATACTATAAAATAATACTCTCGAAAAAGTATCCCACCGGGTAACCTGAATGAGTTCTTTATGATCAGAATCCCTGGTGTCATCCTCATTCATTTCCGGTCCTTTCCACCTGCCTTCCCTAGTTCCACACACCTTTTCTTTTTTTGCTTGTCTCTCTCTATGAACATTAACAAACAGGTAACGTCCATTCCTTAAGTCAGGAGCTTTACCCATTTAACTGGTGTTAAGACGTTTACCGCAAGAACTCCGTGGGTTTGCTTGGTACTCAGCTCCTTTCCCAAATGTGGAGACAGAAGTACGAAGAGTTTAAGTGGGGTCCACGAAACTAAGGGTAGTGACCACATCTCCTTTGCCCGCCCCTCCCGGCCGGGAGCACGGTGGGTCTCAGCAAGGTTTGTGCAGGAGGTGGGCGTGACCGCTTGCCGTGACCTCGCCTGTGACCTTGCATGTTGCAGGCTTCATGACTTACATCGTGGAGCCGCTCTTCCGCGAGTGGGCCCGGTTCACAGGGAACAGCACCCTGTCGGAGAACATGCTAAGCCATCTCGCGCACAACAAAGCCCAGTGGAAGAGCCTGCTGTCCAACCCCGCCGCCGGCCCGGCGCCGGAGACCCTGGAGCAGAAGGAAGGCGCCACGCCCTAAGGCAGCGGCGGGTCTGCAGAGGCACACCCATCCGACTGCCCTCGCCACCAGCCCACCGCCCTGGGTTTCAATGCCACCGGCCTGCCACCGACAGCCTCCCTTGGTTGATCCAAGTGTGCAGAAGCCATTGGCAGCTCAGCATTAGCTGCCGGCATGAGCGGCTCCGTCTTGTTATTGGGGCTGATTCCAGGGTGGCTTCCCCAACAGCAAAGACTGGGAGTAAGAAAGGGATGTTTCTGCCACGTCCCCCTCTGGCCCTTGGTCACACTGGCTGGCGGTGGCTCATAAATCCAGAGCATTTTAGGGTTCGCCGTCTGACAGCTGACCTGCAGGACACCACCAGCATACTTGGAACTGCAAGATTGGTCTTAGATGCCTGAGCACAAACACCTGAGAGAAAGCACCTTCTATTTTAATAATAGTTATTATTATGAGATAATAATAAATCTTTTTAACTTTTATATTTCGTGCACCAGACAATGGGTGTAAAACTTTGGACTAAGAATACTCAGTGTACCCAAACCTAAGAGGGGGTTCACTGTTTCGCTACTGACTCTATACCACTTCGGTTCAGAGATGCAGCGGATGAGGCGCCTTCGCGGTGTGTGAAACCATGTTTCTCCTCCCATCCGGTGGAAGGTGCTGTACAGTTCATTCCTTTGCACCGTTAGCCAATCTGTCTTTTGCGGATTCAGTGACTTGTTTATATTCACACTGTACATTTTCTGTAAATACCAAACGCTCCTGGTTCCCATGCCAAAATACACAAGTATTATGGGATTGCTACCTGTATAAACAATGGCACTGTGAACAGAATACTGTTAGCTTTAATACAAGAGAATGCATTTGTAAATATGGTATAGAGTTTATTAATATACTGTTGTTCGCAGATAAAGGCCTTAACTTTAAACATCCTTCCCTTTCCCAAAGCTGCCCAACCTAAATCCTTACAGATGTCTTTTTCTGAACTGCCTGCTCCCAATAACCATCTCTCTGCTTTCCTGCTGAGGTCACAAGCCAAAACTGAGTACCGTCTTGGAAGAAAAGGTTTTTTTTTGGAAACTTCTTATGCATTCCTCTGGAGACCACAGTTTTTAGTCTATGGCACCAAGTATGGTTTCCTCATATTAATGACACCCTTCTGGTAAGATGCAAGAGTCAGTTTTGAGTGTAGCAATCTTACACACTGTTTTAGCAAGCCAGCTGAGAAGCCCATGTTTATGTGACCCCTGTAATGGAACACAGGGTGCTTCAGCCTCATAGGAGACATAACAGGTCTCAAAAGCCTTCTGTGACCCTGTCACCTCACCATCAGGGAACTCCCTGCCCCCATGCCATACATGTGTCTGACATGGCTACAATACCAAAGTCCCTTTGGTCCACGGTTGGTTAGTGTGCACTTCTTTGGCGTTGATAGTAACTGGATATTACTTTTTTCTATAGTTTCATGTGAACAACTGCCCAACTGTTGTTCACATGAAACTATAGTTGCTGAATTTAATATTATTTAAGTAGAGAAACTATTTCAGTTTTCTAAGAGACTTTACCTTCCTAGCAGGTCAATGTGGTTCATTATGGGGCAACTGGCAGAGTCAGCTTGGAGTTGTTGCAACTCTTGTGCAGACACTTGGCTGTAAACTCCAGTATGTTACAGCGTTCTTCCACATCCAAACTGTGCATTGAGCCTGTTCTTCATACATGTGCTAGCATAACTGACGTTAGATGTGTAGTGGGAGAGAGAGCGTTTCTGTCATGGTCAAGCCGCTTCTGGAGCTACTAGAGACAGCCCGCTCTCGTTTCCCATGTGGAGCTGATATGGGTCTTTTTGTTTCTCCTAATAATACAAGGGAAATGTTTAAAACTTGACTGGCCTGGAATACGTTCTTGTAGAGAGATGGGGGCTTACAGACTTAAGGTTTTGAAAGGAATTGGAAAGTTGATCATATTTTCATTAAAGTAAACAAGATTGCCAGATGGAGGCTAAAGAAAGTGTGAAGAATTTATGAAATGGATGGGTGAAATGCAGAAATTACTGACATGGGCAAGAAGGGAAATTGTGGAAGCTTAACACTAATTTTTATTTTTCTGTAGCAGCTATGAACTGACATGTTTCTTTATTGCTATGGTTTTCTGAAGCTCTGAGCTCTAGCAAGGCCTCAAATGAGAACACAGCAGATGGATTCCTGCTTCAAAACCTTTCTTATTTTGGACTGTAGTAGTCTGTTTTTATGCATATGAGATCAAGTCAAGGATATCAATTGCTCAGGATGACAAAATGGAGACAGTAAAGAAAACATTGCTTTTGGCCAATGAAATCTCTACCTGGAGTTTTGAAGTAGATTTTGCTTTAATTATAACCATATTGTAACTTAATTAGGATGGGGCATTCTTATAGTTCCGGGTTTATAGGGAAAAGGTTTTCATGTTGTAATTGAGTCTTAAAGAGGAGTCAGTCGGCAAATAAAACTCCTAAACATCTGATGGTTAAAACACAGGCATAAAAAATCAGAAGTAAAGTGGGGCCTCATGCATCGAGTAGATGAGCCTGCCTTTTTCTAATGTCTGGAAACTTCTTGAGCTCATTTGTTGGCAAATAATAATAATAATAATAACTGTGAAAACTCTTTTTTGCCTGCTAATGGTTCTCTTGTAATAATTTAATACAAGCTGTCCGGTTAGTAGTGGACACATGGCTCTTGATCCATGGGTCAGTGTGGCTCTGAAGACTTAATATGCTGGGTAATCTGCTGGGCCTCCTAGCACACAGGTCAGCTGACTAACAAGTTAATTCCTTCATTGCTTGGAAAGGGAGAACTCAGAGCACTGCTGTTTTAGTAAGCCAGAGTCAAGACCTCAGTGAGAGAGGCAGAGATAAAGAGGAGAGAGAGAGAGAGAGAGAGTGTGTGTGTGTGTGTGTGTGTGTGTGTGTGTGTGTGTGTGTGCATGAATACATGAGTATCAGGCCTGATAATCTTTTCTTTATAGCCATCCAACACACAGTCAGACCTGATACACGAAACACTGACAACCCATACTTACCTGTTAAGATTAGGTTAAAAAAAAAAAAACAAGTTGTTTCTCCCTCTGCCCACTTACAGCTTCCCCCAAAGGGCCTTGGAGCGCATCTGCAACCCCATCTTCAGATACTCCTTCCTGCAAAACAGAGTTTTGTGACCCTCTGTGTTGAATCAGATATGCTCACTGATTTCGATTTGGTTATGAACTTATATCTCACTGTACTGCGAATGCTTTGTTCTTTTAAGACCGTAAAATTGTGTCATCTTGTGTACACATGTAAAGCTTGGGGAAACAACCTTGTGAGTTTTGCTCAAAATGTGGCCTAAATATGCATTGGCATGCCTATCCAGATGAACATTTAAAAATAAAGATAATTTCTTTAAAATATCACAGTATAAAAATATCCTGATTCTCCCTAAGTAACACATCACCAGCCAGCCAAATGGAAAGGTTCCTGATAGGAGATACACAAAGAGCAAATACATAAATACACAGTTGTAAGTGTGGTCTGTGTGGCTGCTCCCCCAGGGATGCAGAAATGTCCACCCCCCATCTGTCACCAACTGTGGGAAACAGGATACCATAGGATTCTGCGTTTTGCCAGAATCCTCTATTTTCCTGATTTACGTTTCTCAGGCACACATACAAATGAGGACAAGGTACAGACTGTCATTACATAGTCCCCCTATCCCTTTTATTAAGAATCCCACTGATCCCTGATGCCTCCCATGTGAAAGCAGAACTACTTTTTGGCCGTGGGTGTTCTGCAGCACAGCGTGAAGATCAGAGGCTAGCACGGTGGCACTCCCGGTGAAGATCAGACATGATAGCTGAAGCTCTCAAGGAGATAAAAAGTGCAACTCAATACTGATCACGGACGGGGCTACTACACACCAGATGCTGTGCCTCGTGTCCGGGGCTACTA
>CAJQZJ010032789.1:3135372-3176961 GCA_907164525.1 Lophiomys imhausi
TACTACACACCAGATGCTGTGCCTCGTGTCCGGGGCTACTACACACCTGATGTTGTGCCTAGTGTCCGGATCTAAAAGGACCGGGTCCTTCCAACAGAGTCTGATTTGTGTCGAAGAGTGGTGTTACCGCAGAATGATTCTCTTTTTGTTTATTTTTGTCTTGCTTTTTTGGTTTCTTTTGAGACAGGGTCTCACTATGTAGACCAGTCTGGTCTCAAACTCATAGAAATTCTCCTGTCCTCCCTCCTGGGTGGAGGCTGGGATTAAGGCATAGGCCACCACACCCAGCCAGTGGTTCTTAGAACCCAGTGGCATGCCTGTGGTGGGGGAGCTCAAGCAAAGTGCCCTCCTAGAGTACAAACACTAGAGGAAAAAAGGCTTTTGGAGCAGAAGTGAGTCTCATTCCCACAAGGTGTGATTGTTATTAGGAGATAGCTTGGCATCCCCTAACAAACACAAAAGTGTTTCCAAACTGTAAGGCTGTCTCTACTGCTGCTGTGGCAATTAAAAGACATTGCTTATAGGGGCTGGACCAATGGCTCAGCACTTAAGAGTTCTTACTGCTCTTAACAGAGGACCCAAGTTCAGTTTCCAGCACCCACATCAGGCGCCTGTCTGTAACTCCAGACTCCAGAATCCCTCTCCTATCCAGGTGCTGTTCTTGTGCTCACACGTGGACACAAACATACACTCATAATTAAGAAATTTAAAAAAAAAAATCTGCAGGGGCTGGAGATAGGGCCTGTCACTTAAGAACATCAGTTGCTCTTGCAGAGGACCTGAGTTCAATATTTGGTACCTCTACAGTGGTTCACAACCATCTGTATCTCCAGTTCCAGGATATCTGACAGCCTCTTCCAAACTTGCAGTAAATGAATCCAAGTCCCCTGCCATCATAATTCAAAACGTTTACCAAATAACGACTCATATGAGTCAGGAGACCTAACAGCAAAAATGTAGTAAGGAAGTAGTTGGGTATACACTGCAGTCTGGCAGACTGATTAATTTTTATTTTTGTCTATTTACAAGGTTGGGTAAAAAAGATTATCCCTTCAACTTATTGCAAATTCTGTACCAGCTATGGCCTGCTTTTACAGTTAGTTCCACAGATACCAGGATAGAAGGCAAGTGTGTCTTTGCAGTTCTTCAAAATGTTCTCTGAAGGAAAAGACTCCTGAAAATAAAAGAGTTATCAATGACTTCAACTGTGTTTGCCTGTGCTTCCAAAGTCCTAATTCTTGCTGGTGGTGGCTCTGATTCTGTGTGTGAGGCCCTGAAGGTTTAGGAACTTTTCACGTGTTTGTTCGTTTGTTTGTTTGTTTGTTTGTTCTTTCATGAGAGCTACAGGAACATCCATAGCTTGGCATCTCCTAAGAGGCACAAGGTTCACACCACTCACACACATTGAAACATATTCTCAGCTACCGCCTCTTGTCCTTCCTACAACAATATACAAAGTAGAGCCACCTCTTACTCTCTCATCAGAGAGAAGATTCTTCCTTCCAGGGGAGTGCCACGTACAATCAGATATCTGAGTAAAGACTAAATAAAGAGATTCTTAGCTACAAAACACTCCATAATAGAGCTTTTTGTTTTCAATTAAGCTGGAGAGATAGGGGGGGGAAATAAGTGTAAGCTGACATGGATTGAAAATTATCCTGTCTTCATTATCAGAGAAAACGATGTGTCATTGATTCAATTAACTAAAGTGCCTCAAATTCTAGTGTTGTGGGTACTGGTTTAATCTTCAGTATTGCTCCCTTTGGGGGAAGTAATATGGTAGCATCTTAAAAGTGCAGTATTAAAACTAAATACCGCGCATAAGAGATAGACCATGGTTTCCAGCAGAGAGGGGCTCGATATAGTTTGCGTCTAGAATGGAGACCCTGGACAAAGTGGAAGCTTCACAAGGTAGGATGTCAGGTAACTAGAGATATGCCATTGATGGTTACAGTGGGTCCCTGCCCACATGTTCTCTTTTATTTCCTGGATGCCATGAAATTAGCAGCTTCCTCCATCATGTCCTTCCACTGTGGTGCGCTCAGTGCCTGGCCACGATCCCAAAGCAACAGGCTGACCAAAGACTGGAACCTCCAAAATCGTGAGCAAAGTGACTCTTCTCCATAAATTGATTTTCTGATATTGTTGTCATAATGACAGAAAACTGAAAAAACAGGGATGTCTAACCAATGTAAAGTCCTATATTGTTGGAGGTGGGGAAGCTACCAAGGCTGAGACGCCATCTTTCTGCATGTTACATCAATTTTTGTGCATCTGAAAGCAAAAAGCCCACTAATAGGCATTGATCGTGGCTATGCCTAAAAGATTATTCCTACAAGTTGCTAGGCTGGCCGTAAAATACTCTTTATACTAAGGACAAAACACTATAACAAGGATTAGAGGAAGATCATCTTCTTGGGTACCAAGAGCATACTGATAAGACTAAGAAGAAAACAGGACTTTCTCTTTTGGTTTTAGTGTAAATACTCCCCAACCAGCCACAGAGAACCAGTCTGGCTAGTCTCATGCTTTCTCAGAGTTGACAAGAAAGTTTAGTTGAATAAGACTTCATAGCCCACCAAGTGCTCAGGAATTCCACTCCAGTCCTACGAACCACACAAATCCTATCTATGGCAGTTTCCAATGGCCCTGCCTCTTACAACCTCATCAGATCCTCTGTTAAAGCAACAAAGGGCTCCAGGGTAGTCTAAAGGTAGCTGGAAAATAGATTGTGTTCCTAAACTAGCATTCGCCATATTACACTGCAATGCCGGTTTAAAGAAAAAATTCTCTATTACCTGGCAACAAGCCAGGGAAATACTTAAAAAATGTCCTACGTGTTCTCTGTATAACCAAATTCCATCACCTGCTGGTAGTAACCCTAGAGGTACTAAAAAGAATGAAATCTGGCAAATGGATGTTTTTCACTTTGCAGAATTTGGAAAACAAAGGTACGTACATCATACCATTGATACATACTCAGGGTTTCTATGGGCAACTGCTTTAAGTTCTGAAAAAGCTGATTGTGTTATTAAACATTTGTTAGAAATAATGGCATTTATGGGTGTACCTGCACAAATTAAGACTGATAATGCTCCTGCATATGTATCTAATTAAATGAAGAAATTCTTTGCATATTATAATATAAAGCATGTTACTGGTATACCACACAATCCTACAGGACAAGCAATTGTAGAAAGAGCTAATAGTACCTTAAAAGAGATGCTTTTTAAACAAAAGGGGAAATTAAAGTATCCCAGGGATAGATTACACAATTCATTGCTAACTTTGAATTTCCTAAATGTTGGTGAAAAGGGTGCCACTGCAGCTGAGAGACATTGGGCTATACAAAAAACTGAGGAATTAAATGAACCAATATATTATAAGAATATGTTAACTTTAGAGTGGAAACCTGCAATGGTTTTAAGATGGGGACGTGGTTATGCCTATGTGTCTACAGGGAATGAAAAAATGTGGTTACCAACAAAACTTATAAAGATTAGATCTGACCAGGGAGAAGCTACCATTAGCTGAAATATGAATGTCTTCTCATGGTAAGAATATTTTATTAACTGTATGGTTTTCATGATATTCCAATCTTTTATCCAGGATGGAGAGAGTTTATGGTTTTCATGATATTCCAATATTTTATTTAGGATGGATACAGTTTATGGTGTTCATGATATTCCAATCTTTTATCCAGGATGGATAGAGTTTATGCCTTAAAATGGACTTACAAAGTTGTTCTATGCCTTCCACTTGCTCAAATTTAGAGCAAAAATTTATTTTCAGAGCCAAGGACTGAATGACAATAACAAGACAAATGGGCCAGAAGATTCACCCTAACATACTGCTTCAATCACTGTTTTCTTAAAAACTTTGCATGCAAATCATTTGTAAAAGCGCTAGTCCAAAAAATGATCGATCTTACAGAGACTGGACAACAAAAGCTATAGGTAACCTTCCCCGGAATTGGCCAATATCTCATTTTTTGAAGGGTACCCAAAAATACTTACACTCCGTTCCCAAAAGATGGGATGGAAGTTTTTGTGTGTGTTATGTTATGTGTTGTGATTGTTTGTTGTCGTCTAGGATGAATGGCTACATCTTATGTGTTGTGAATTGGATTCAGGGATTTTCTTCTTTCCCTCACCCTATTTTTTTGTCTCTTTTATTATTAAAAACTTAAGATTATTTTGTTATATTAATAAATATTGATAGAAATTTAAGATTGTTTTGTTATAATAGATATTGATAGAAAGTTAAGATTATTATGTTTTATATATACTTAAAGATAAATTATAGTTTCAAATTTTCAAGATTTCTTTTGAAAAATAAAAAAATTGTTTTTCTTCTATTCTCCAAAAGACAATTTGCCTTAGGAAAGATATTACATGCCATGTTTTATGGCATGAATGGAGACTTATAAAGGTCTTTCTTCTGTTCAAAGAACAGGAAATATTCCTTCATTGATTTGTGCATCCTGCACATCCAAGGCATTTTGGTAATTGCAGAACTGTATGTTACTTGTGAGAAATTATACATTTTCAGAACAACAGAACCAGAGTCCAAAGAAGACAAGACAAGTAACCCAAATGATCCAGCCTCATAGACTGCCTCAATAGGTGTTTCCTCCAAAATCTGCATCCAGAACAACTTCAAACAGCTTGCTGAGATGGCCCAGCCTCAGAGACTGTTCCAGACAGGACTTTAGTGATGCCCTGAACTTTCCTACCAAGGTCCAGCTTTGAACTACAAATTGCTCAGAACATTCAAATCGCTGAGCACATAGAGACTGGACAACAAATGTTACAATTTACTTGCTTAACCATTTTTTTTATTTTATTTGGGCCCCTAAACAGGTTTTCTGCATCCCAATTCAGCAGGAAGAAGTTTTAAGAGAGCGACGTTCCATTCCCAAAAAGTGGGGTGGATGATTCTTTGGTTATTTGATGAGTTATAGATGTCATTTAGGGGGAATGGTTACAAATTGTTATATGGTCTTGTTAAGCAAAGTGTAGGAGGTTAGGCTCAGGGATTTCTTTCTCTTTCTTTATCCTTCTTTTTCTCTTATATGGGGAAGAAGACTTGAAAAGAAAAAAGAGAGGGAATATGGATATATAGTATAGAATTGATAAGATGAAAGGGTAGATTATTGAATCTACTCCTATAGATCTTTGTATATTGCTACAAAATTAAGGCTGTATTTTGACTAGCTATTGTACCTATATAATTCATAAATTTGCAATGTGAAGTTCTAGTCCTTTTGACTAGACTGTCATATTTATTTTTGGAAGCTGCTTTCCTATGCTTCCTACTCAAATAATAACTTTATCCCTTCTAATGTCTTTGATGGGGTTGAAGGCATAATAGTTATAAGATTTCAACTGAACTTGAGTTAAGATTTGAAAGGATATTTTCAAGTCTAAATAAAAATTTTAGATTTATAAATATAGGACATGATAGAAATTATTTTGGTTCAGAACTTTAGACACACCAAGATAGATAGATGATTTTTTTCAAGATTGCCTGATACAAATAGGCTAAACATTATGTGTGTAACTTTTATATATGGTTTTCTTGATTGTTTCATATTTTTCTTATTGTTTTTACTATATGAGTTAAAAAATTTAGCCTTTTTTTTTTTAGACAAAAGGAGGGACTTGTTGGGGTAGTGTTAAGCATTCTAAATGTTAATTAATTTGTCCTGCTTGTTGTCTGTTACTTACATTGACTCTGGTTAAAATAAATGCTGAGGCCTGAGACTGGGCAAAGACAGAGAAAGGTGGGACTTCCTGAGATTAGAACAGGAAGCCTGCGCTTTAGACAGAGGATTAATGTATTCCAGCCAGGAGAAGCAGGAAGAAGGAGGATACACACTATGGGTTAGAAAAAAGAACCTCATTCCACATGGCCAGGAACATCGGCATGTCGTGGAGAATGGCAGTCCAAGGGGATGTATGTATATATGGGGTCATATTTGGGTGATAGAATTATGAGCTAGCTTAGATGGTCTAGGATTGCACAACTCAGGCCAAGGCTTGTAAAAATATGTGCGGTCTCTTGTGCTCTTTGTAATGGCGGCTTAAAGATTAACGGTTCCAAATCAATTAAAAATAATTTAAATGCTGGTAAACAATTTAATTATTTCTACAAATGTCACCCAATGTAATTTAATTAATTTTTTTCTATAATAGTGTTCTCCCAGAAAAAGAATGGCTTCCCTGTCAAGGAAGTTTGAAAATGAATGCATTATTACAGGTGTCTCCCCTGCCTGCTTTTCAGAATCTCCCAAGCTATGGGCATCCGCAAAATATAACTAGTGTCAGAGCTCCTGTGGATCTAGTTTAGGATTGAAATCATGAAGTTTCTCTTAACTGTCCCTACCCACCCACCATTTGTCATTTTACTGTCTTTTGAGCAAGGAACTCACTATGGAGCCTTACATTTGTGATCCCGAGTTCTCTAGCATCACTATGTCCAGCCAGCTTAATGGCTGGTTTTATTTTTCATATGTGGTGTGTGTGTGTGTGTGTGTGTGTGCGTGCGTGTGTGCGTGCGTGTGTGTGCGTGTGTGTGTGCGTGTGTGTGTGTGTGCGTGTGTGTGTGCGTGTGTGCGTGTGTGTGTGTGCGTGTGTGTGTGTGCGTGTGTGGTGTGTGTGTGTGTGCGCATGTGTGTGCGTGTGTGTGTGCGTGCGTGCGTGTGCGTGCGTGCGTGTGTGTGTGCGTGTGTGTGTGTGTGTTATTATTATTGATGTTGTTCTATTTTGTTTTGTATTATGTGGCAAAATGCCCTGATCAACAACAACTTTGGGATTAAAGGGTTTATTTGCCTTCCAAGTCATACACAGTCCATCATTAAGTGGAGTCAGGGCAGGAACCCAAGGAGGAGCTTGGAACAGATGCCTCAGAAGTGTGCTGCTTACTGGATCACTCGCTTACAGGCTTATGCTTAGCCAGCTTTCTGATGCAGCCCAGCCCTGTATGAGGTGTCCCTGCCTAGACACGGTGCCACCCAGAGTACAGAGCCCACCTGCTTCAAGTGATGGTAAGGCAATGTCCCCAGACATTCCCATCGGTCAGTCTTCTGAGGTGACTCTAGGAGTATCAAACCGGCAGCTGAAGCTAGCTGGCACACGTGCGTAAGTGTGCATTCTTCCTAACTGAGGTATAACAACACTATGCTTAACGTAACTGAGCCCAGGGCCCGACTTTACCACTGACCAAGATTAGGGGGCTCTCCAGATGCCCCACCTTCTTCACCTGTGAAATGATGCTGAAAAGTTCAGCCTGTGTCACAGGGCTTTGAAGATTCAAAGTCACTGACCTGAAGTGTTTTTAAAAGTCCTCGAATACAGAATGACACTCTCTTCATTAGATGTTGGCAAAAACAAACACCTTTTCCACTCCTGTCACCTTCACAAATGTGTTCTGGTGAGGTTTTTAATAACAGAGATAATATCCTTTTAATGTGTGTTCTCCACTCATAACACAGAAAGTAGTGATTTCCTTTTTTTTTTTTTTTTTTTGAGACAGGTTCTCACTGTGTAGTCCTGGCTAGCCTGATACTATGTTGAACACACAGATCTCCAGCTCACAGAGCTCTGTCTGCCTCTACCTCCCTCCCTAATGCTAAAATTAAAATCATGCGCCACTATACCTGATCCAAATGAATACTTCTTAAGGAACATATAACTGATACATTGAAAATTATATTAGAATGCTAGCATGAAAACCAAACCAATAAAACCCGATTTCAGGGTCTGGAGAGGTTAAGAGCACCCATAGGACCAAGGTTGGATACCCAGCACCCACATGGCTGCACGCAGCTACTGTGACTGTTGCAGGAGATCTGACACCTCTTCTGTCCTTCACGGGCTCCTGCACATGAACTCATGCAAACACTCAAACATATCCTTTTTAAATTCCAGTAATAAATTCCGCAATAACTGATTCAAGTCCTGATTGTGATCTGCTAGGCACTGAGTGTTTCAAGGAAGGTGGCTTAGACCATTCCTTTCTTCCTTCCATCTTTCTTTTCTTTCTTTTCCTCAGACAGGGTCTCTCTATTTAGTCCTGGCTGTTCTGAGACTCACCTATCTCTGTTTCTGGAGTGCTGGGATTAAAGATATGCACCACCATCCTGCCTCCTTTGAGATTCTAAGCAGACTCTTTTGGGGAAAGCTGGAATAGCTCCCCAAGTGAACTTGATAGCCAAAGATCTTTAGGTATGTTCTGCCCACTTGGAAGAAGAAGCACCCACAGAAGCAGAAGGGCCACTGACTTCCACCCCTCTGCTACACTTACACTGTTTTCTGCTGTCATGTGCTAACCAAGAAATGACAGAGAAATTCCAGTGCTCACCTTTGCAAAAGAACATGAGAGCCACAGTGAGCCTCTTGTCCTCATTAGAGAGGCTGAAGAGATGGCTAAGTGGCTAAGAGACCTGATGGCTATTCCTGAAGACCAGAGTTAATCCCCAACACCCACACGGTGGCTAACAACCATCTGTAACTATAATTCTTCTCGACTCCTTGGGCACTGAATGTACATGATACACAAATATACATGCAGGCAAATCACTAACACACATAAAATAAAAATAAATCATTAAAAAATATAACACATAACCCACCCTACTCTTTTCCCCAATTAGCAGGCACTTGAGCATTTCCATAGTCCTCAAACTAAGCCAAATGGACTAAAATATAGATCCACTTACAAAGTTATTTCTTCTTGCTTCTCATGGCTATATTTAGTGTGAATATTTCTTTTTAAACTATCGGCATATATTATTTGTAAAAACTAATGGATTTCTGTATGACATTTTCATAAATACTTGCAAAATACTTAGATCATATTTACCTCAGCTCACCCTCTCCTATAGAATTCAATTTTATTGTTCTGTGTCAGAAGGTTGGTTAGTTGGTTGGTCAGGGTTTGAGGTTTTGCTGGGTTTGGGAGAAGAGGTGGGAGGAGTTTGGTTTTGAAGAATGTTTGTTAAGCCACAAGTTTGTGTATGTGTTTTTGTGTTAGTAGCATGATTTGTTTTTGTCATTACACCTGTGAAGTATAACTGGAAATCTGGTTTTGTGATTTCTCCAGCGTTGTGAACTTTGCTCAGAATTACTCTTTCTATGGGCTCTCTTGTTCTTCCATATGAACAAAAGATATTAACTTTTTCAGGTTCTGTGAAGTATGTAATTGAGATTTTTGTCAGGGATTGTATTAAACCTGTAATTGCCTCTGGAAACATAACTGCTGTCACAATGCTAATTCTGCTGACCCATGAGCATCTTCTAGTTCTCCTGCAACTTTAATGTTCTAAAGCTTTCCTTGTAAAGGTCTTTCATCTCCTTACGAGGCTGATCCCTAAGTATTCTTTGAGACCATAACAAATGGGATGTTTTCTAGATTTGCTTCTCAGTTTGTTACTGGGATATTAAAAAGCTGGCAATTTCTATACGTTGATTTTGCGTCCTGCTACTTTGTTGGAAGATAGTCTGTTTAAGAATTCTCTGATGAAATTATAATCTTTTACATATAAGCTCATGTAATTTCCAAATAGAGATAATTTGACTTCTCTCTTTCCAACTTGTCCCTCCCCACCCTCTTTTTTTTTTTTTTAACTTTTGCCTTCTCAGTCTGGCTAAGATTTCAAGCAGTATACTGAAGAGTGGACACATTTATCTGGCTGCTGATTTAAGAGGGATGGTGGGATGTAGCTCATCGGGGGGAATAATTGCCCAACATGAGTGAGGCCCTGAGTTCATCTTCTACTTCAAAAAAGTGAAAAAAATAGAGGGCATAGGTCTAGTTTTGCCATTTAATACAATTTGGTTACAGTTTCAACATACAATCTTCATGTTATGTTAAAATGCTTCTTCTCTTCCAGATTTCTTTTTTTTTTAAGATTTATTTATTATGTATACAGTGTTCTGTCTGCAGGTATATCTGCAGGCCAGAAGAGGGCACCAGATTTCATTATGGATGGTTATGAGCCACCATGTGGTTGCTGGGAATTGAACTCATGACCTCTGGAAGAGCAGCCAGTGCTCTTAACCGCTGAGCCATCTCTCCAGCCCTCTTCCAGATTTCTTTAGGGCTTCGTTCATGAAGGGCTATTGAACTTTGTCAAAGATCTCTTCTGCTCTTACTGAGTCAATCCTGTGATTTCTATCCTTTGATTCTAATTATTAAGTACATTTATTGATTTGCATCTGTTGAACTATCCTTGTGTCTTTGGAATTGAAATAATTTGGTCATGGCATACAATGTTCTTAATGCATCAATTAATTTGATTTTTATGAGTTTTAAGAATTTTTTTCATCTATGTCTATCAGGGAAATTGGTATATAGTTTTCCCCTTTTTGTTATGTCCCAATCTGGTTTTGATAACAAGGTAATAGCTGAGTACAAAGATAAGTCATATATAATTCCTTTTTATGGAATGATTTGAGGTGTAAGATCTTTGTTAAAGGTCTAGTGGAATTCAGTAGTGTTGGAGGAAGGTCTAATACTTTGGTTCTAAAGGGCTGATTTCAATGCTGAGATCTGGTTACCACCCCTTCTGAGGCATTCTCTTGATTGGTCAATAAAAGTCGCTGATGGCCAATTAGCTGGGCGGAAAGAGTATAGGAAGGTGGAGCTTCCAGGGATGGAAACAGGAACCCTGTGTTTTACACAGAGGACTCTGTCTTTCCGCCAGGAGACTTGGAAGCAAACAGACGTGTTTGAGGTGACAACAGGCCACATAGTGGTTTGGGATTAAGTGGTCTGGGTTAATGTAGATTAGCCTGTTGAGAGTCTGCCTAGCTAAGGCCTAAATGTTGAAACATTAAAAGGTCTTGATGTATTTAATTATTGGGGAAAGGACCACAGGGGCCTAAAGGCCACCAGTCCAAGCAATTCCGGCCCATCAGCCTCCCGCTGAACCCCAGCGACTGTCACTACTGGCCGCTGGCAATTCTGCTGGTCTAATATAATAGTTTATAGTTATTAACAAATATCTGGAAGCTACCCTGCCAGATTCACTGCCAGACTGCACCGCCAGGCCATCCCTCCAGGCATACAGGCTTCTAAGGCAAGTCAGGCCTGCCAATCTCACACCAGGCTGCCGGCTGCTCTGCCAGCGTATTATAATAACTTATAGTTATTAATGAAGATATTAGTTAACAGAGTTTAGATTGCAGGTGGTGAAGGCCACCCTTGATCCAGGGCTTTTTCCCCAGGACAAGTCAGGCCACCAGTTAAGACAGGCCAGGCCTGCCAGCCTCCCGCCAGCCTGCTAGCTGCTCTGCCAGCCTAATCTTAGTTTATACTTATTAATAAATACAATTGATAATTAAACTGCAGTTTCACAGTGGCTTTGTCTGGTCCTGGGCTTTACCTTTTTCTTTTCTTTATTTCTGTTTCGATCTCATTGCTTTTTACAAATACGACTAAGTTATTTATACCCTCTCAGTTTCATTTTGACTGGCTGAACACGGAATTTTCTCATTTCTTTTAGATTCTGTAATTTATTGAAATACATTTCAAGCGATTCCTTAGGGGTCTTCTGGACCTCAGTAGACCCTGATGCAAAGTCCTCATCCTCATCTTTCATTTGATTTTAACTTGAGGCTTCCCTTTTTCTTTTGGTTAGTTTGGCTGAGAGTTGGTCAATCATGTTTCTCTTTCAAAGAACCAACTCTTTGTTTCTCCAGTCCTTGGTATTGGTTCTTTCAGTTTCATTTTGCTAATTTCCACCCTGATTCCTGATTTGGGATTTGTTCTGTTCCTTTTGTCCATCACTTGGCTATTTAATTGAGCTCTTTCTGGTGTTTTTAACATAGGCAGGGGTAAAGGAAACATCCTCCTTAGAATTGCCATTGCTGGAGCCCAAAGGACCTGGTCACCTGTGTTTTCACTTTCCTTTGCTTCTAGGAGTCTTTTCTTTTCTCCTTGATTTCCTCAATGACCCACTGATCATTTAAGAGTGTGCTGTTAAATTTCCATGTTTATATATTTTTGTAGTTTCTTTTACTACTGATTTTGATTCCATTATGATCTGATAAGGTGCTAAAATTCTGTTTATTTCTTTTGTGTACCTTTATTTCTTTGTTTGTTTTCAAGACAGGGTTTCTTTGTGCAGTCCTGGCTGTCCTGGAACTTGCTGTGTAGACCAGGCTGGCCTCAAGATCTCCCTGCTTCCACCTCCCAAGTGCTGGGATTAAAGTCATGGGCCACCATTGCATGGCTTCTTTTGTAATTTTTAAGCCTTTATTTGTGGCTTAAAATGTGATCTAGTTTGAAAAAAAATTCTAAGAAGCTGCTGAGAATATGTACTCCTGAGACTGGGTGGGATAGTTTGTGGGTGTCTGTGAGGGCTGTTTCCTCCATGATGCAATGTGAGTCTGAGGTTTCTTTGCTGGCTTTTCTGGTTTTGTTTGTTTTTGGTTTGGTGGTGGTGGTGGTGGTGGTGATGGTGGTGTGTGTGTGTGTGTGTGTGTGTGTGCTGTCTGTTTGTGATGGGTTTTCTTGTTATTATTTTGTCTAGGCAACCCATTCCTGCTGAGACTGATAACTGGTCAAGGCCTAACAATAAATAACTATTATTGTGTCATAGTGGACCATTGCTCCATAAATGGTAGAAAATAATCAAGCATCTATATTGCCCCTTCAAAGACTGTGGGGCCACTCTAGAAAATGGGTGGAAGGCATGGTACAGACAGAGAAGCAGAGCAGGGTGCAGCTATTTCCTTTGAACAGAAACATTCTTTCCTTGGGGCGAAGAAAGAGGCACGTAAAACTCAGAAAGTTAACTGAAACACTGAGGCACAGAGAGCTCCTGAAACTTAGAGGGTTCACAAGGCCCCTCCCCAACATTATAGAAATGGTAAACAATTTCTGGTCCTGTAGCTCTGACCACAAGCTGGACAGGGAGCACACACGATACAACTTTCATAAACTGTCACCCACGCTCCTTTTTTTCTCTAGGTGGAGACCATCTATCTGCTACCAAGTTCTTGTCCACTCTGCCTAGACTAGAGCAGGCAGACACCAAGGGCACAAATAGTAGTTGCTTTGTTGCCAATTCAGCATTAGCTCCCTTCAAATGTGTAAAGCAACAGATTGCCACACGGTAGGAATACGTGGGATACAGCAGTGGGGCGCTAGCTCTGAGAGCCACTGGAGATCTGAAAAGTGTTCCAGATCAACTCCCTCAGGGACTTTGCGGTGCCGGAGAGCAATCCCTTGCAGAGCAAGTCTGTAATTCATAAACAGCAGGTCTCAAAGACAGGACCACAGGTCTTGGAGGCTGGAATTAGCTGCAGGGCGAACTCCCTCTGCACAGTGCAGGGTCTCGGAGACTGAGACAGGAATGAACCCTGCCTGCAGCAGTTGGTGAGTTCAAGTGAGCTCTCAGCTGCAGCACAGCTGTCAGGCCTGGGGGACCACCCAGTCCATGGTGGGAGCCTGGCTCTGATGTATCTGTATGTTCCTACTGCAATGAATTTCTTGACACAAGTGTACGTGTGTAACCTCAGGTCCAGCTGAGCCCTAATTTTCCAGATCGCTAGCCACATCCAGCAAAAAATTACCATCAGCTCCTGTTGCTATGGAGGTCCCTGCTGGCTGGCCACTGCCTGCAGCTTTTCTGGCCTGGTAGACTCAGAGCTCTGCGGGTCAGAAGCTGGGCCCACGTGCAGCCTGGATGTGTGCGTGGTGTGTTTGTTTCTTTCCCCCTTGCAGCCTCCTTGCCCTTGAGGATTGAGTTTTCCTGCTCTTCAGAGGAGCCCCTTGCCCTCTCTAGCCCCATCATTTGAGTCAGCTTTCGGTGACACAACTGGCATTGAGTCACCCACGTTCATGTACGCCCCCCTCACGGATGCTCCTCACATAATGCCACTGAGGTCACTGGTTCACTGGCCTCGTGCGCAACTGTTTCTTTGGTCTGTCATCAGCACGCTATCCAGAGTAAGCAGATGCTTTTCACATCTCAAGTCACATGACATGATGCTGTAACAAATTACCACAAAGTTGGTTAAGCAAAACAAGCCAAAAAAGTCTCAGTTATGGAGGCGGGGTCTGAAGTCAGCATACTGGCAGGTCCTTCTCCCTCCAGAGAGGCCAGAGCAGACCCCTCCTTTCCTTCTCCTGACGTCCACTAGTCACTAGAGCATCACTTGGTGGCCTTTGGGTAATAATGATATAATTTTAATCTCAGCCTTTCTTGTCACTTCTTACAAGGACAACATGTAGTCCGGGTGCACCCTAATCCTGTGTGGCCTGATTTAAACAATCATGTCTGTAAACTCTGTATCCGGATAAGGTTATACTCTAAGCTTCTGAGTGGGCATTGATTTTAGGAAGACCGTTCAGGTAAATACACCTTGATATCCTCAGCCAGTTGCCACACACACACACACACACCATCCCCATTGGTCAGATTTTTTTTTAACTTTCTATTTGGACATAGCTATATGCTTACCTATAGTATTAAGAAACAAATACAAACAAATACAAGACAAGTGGTGGCGCACACCTTTAATCCCAGCACTTAGGAGGCAGAGGCACGAGGATCTCTGTTAATGTAATTTTATATTATTGTGTTTGTTTCTCAGTTTCTCTCTTAACCCAGCTATCACCCAAATAATTGAGACTCTATTATATTATTTGTTAAGCAAGCTTCACAACACAAGAACTGAGCAGTCATTACTCTGTTCTTTTTTTTTTTTTTTTTTTTTGAGACAGGGTTTCTCTGTGTAACCCTGGCTGTCCTGGACTCACTTTGTAGACCAGACTGGCCTTGAACTCACAGAGATCCTCCTGCCTCTGCCTCTCTAGTGCTGGGATTAAAGGTGTGCACCACCACGCCCAGCAATTGCAGACAGCTGTGAACTGCCATGTGGGTGCTGGGATTTGGACCCGGGTCCTTTGGAAGAGCAGACAGTGCTCTTAACCTCTGAGCCATCTGTCCAGCCCCCATTACTCTATTCTTAACCCACTAAGCTAATCTGACTTCTGCCCATCGTAAATCCCAGAGATACCCACACTTTGTGGCTTTCCTGCTTCAGCTCCTCCTGATGTCTCCTGGACCTCTGCCCCTGACTGAATCCTCTACTTCCTCTCTCTAACTCCTCCTCCCCTGGAGGGCAGGAAGTCCAGCCCTATTCTCTCTCAAGTTCGGTGATTGGCTGTGAGCTGCTTATTGAGACATCAGGGAACAATTAGGGAGCAGTGTTCACACAACATTAAAACAGGAGGTTCTCAGAACAAGAATTGCAACCAGATATTGGGGGTACAGAAATCAGCAACTGAATTACACAATAACCTTATGCCTACAGATCTCTGTGAGTTCAAGGCCAGTCTGGCCTACAGAGCTAGTTTCAGGACAGCTAAGACTACACAGACAAACGAGGGGGGGGGGTGGTTGGGCACTATCTCAAAAACAGTTGGCGGCAACAAGAATAGCACCAAGTGGCTGAGCTTTACAGAAGCCTGGATTTTATTCTTCTGATGTTGCTGCAGAAGCTGAGCCTTGGCAAAATGAAAAATCCTTCAGGCCACAAGTGAGAGTGCTATGCGTGAGAATCACTCCTGGCACCTTCCTGGTCTTCCACACTGAGCGCAGGCTCACTAATGACCTGGAATGGCAGACAATCCACTCTGCTTTTCCCACTGGGACTTCAGGCTTAGCAGGACGGTTGTCGGAGAGTTGATGTGCTGTCTGGAAGCAGCCCTAGGGATCTAAGAGTAACACTTTTCAATTCCTCCTCTTGCATCCCCAGAGGGTCGGAATCCATCCCCAGAGGGTCTGAATCCAGGCAGGACGCCGTTACAGGACGGCCTCAGACCCGGCACTTCTCCAAATGAAATGGAGAGATGTGATTTTTTTTTTTTTTTTAATGGAAAGAAATCTGCCTCTGGCCATCCACGTGGGCCATTCTTTATTGCTAGAGAACATTGGAAGGAGAAGCTTGTCAGTGGTAAATAGCAGCTGTGGCTCTGTCAGCAGAACTGGGTTTGCATCCCAGCCCCCACGGGGTGGTCACAAACATCAGTAACTCCAGTTCCAGGGGATCTGACCCCTGCTGGCTTCTGCAGGCATTAGCATGCACACCGTGCACATGCAGGGAAGCACTCATAAAACCAAAAACTAACAGAGAACATCATGCAGCTGTGAAGGGAGGTGATAAATTAATTTTTTTGTAAATAGTTCCTGTTATGTGTTGGGACTGCAAGTAACCCTTATAGCATAAACCAAACAATACCAACATTTTTATCTGAGCTCAGGGCCTTGTGTCTACTTCTCAGCCACAATCAGTTCAGAATTTTTTAAAAAGGCCCAGAAACCCCTAGAAAAGGCCCACTTGAGCCCTCTCAGATCTGATGAGAATTGGACTCCAAAAGCAGTGAAGAAACAAGAGATCACTTTGAAAGCATCTCTACTGCTCTGTGATTTTAACACTCGATTTAAGAAAGAAAACATTCTTAGAATTTGAAAACTTGCTAGAAATCATATGTTTCTTTTTCCCTGAAACTGGCCTTGCTGACCAGAAGCCTTTGAGCCTTCCTGGAATCTCTGTTTAGAATTCCAGACAGTTTTCATGAACTGCTGCTTCAAGTCAAACCACACCTCTGCCAGTGTTAGAAGCAGAGGCCTTTCTTCCTCCTAGAATCATGATGGATTGTCTTTCAAATAAAAGGACAGGGTTAGTTCTACCCCACCAACAGCACCATCTGTCTCAAATAGAGTTTAATTTCCAAGTTGAGACACAAGCGTTAGTGTGAAATGTGCCTGTGAGTATCCAGGGAATGTTTAGAAGGAAACTGAGGCTGGCCTATTAATGACGGGCACTAAAACTTCTCAAAGGCTTTTCACCAAAAGAATTAAACAAGTGGAGTGTTGCTTGTTCCTCCACCTCTAAAACAGATTAGCAGTCACAATTAACCCCTGGCTTTTGCAGGAATCAGTGAAGACCTAGCATAGAAGAACAGCTATGGATAAGTGACCTAAACTGGAACCCAGCCCTTTCTAGCAATTGTCCCTCCACTGGCTGCTCAATCTCTTTTGTCTCTGCTGTATCGGTGTGGTAATCAGTGTCCCCCAAGGGTTATCTGAAGAATAAACTGCTTAGAACAATGCTAGGTTTTCAATTTTTAAATGTCATATATGCATAGAAAACATAAAAGCAAGCCCTCCCCTGACCTCACAACTTGCTAAGAGAAAGCATGAGGAGAGAAGGCCCCAGTGTGCATTAACTTCAGTGTGTTTCAAATGTGTCCTCCAATCATGTAGTCCAAATTTCTTTTTCAAGACAGGTTTTCTCTGTGTAGCCCTGGCTGCCCTAGAGCTTGATGTGTAGACCAGCCTGGCCTCTAACTCAGAGATCTACTTGCCTCTGTTTCATGAGTGCTGGGATTAAAGGCATGCACAACCACCGTGCAACATCCTACATCACTTTTACAGTTGTGAGGTTCATGCTTCTGGGACTAGCCTTCTCTGGACAATGCCCTATTCATCTCTTCAAGCTCAGGTTATATCACAATGTCTACCAGGTAACAGGCTGAGCCTGAGCCAGGGGAATCTCTATGCGTTCCAGGCCAACCTGGGTTACAGAGGGAGAACCTAAATCCAAAAAAAAAAAAAAAAAGAGAATCATATGTTTGATTAATTGAACTTTAGACAAAATATTAGAAGGTTTATATAAAAGATTTCAAAAAGTAGCTGGGCATGGTGGTGTGTGTCTTTAATGCCAGCAACTGGAAGGCAGAAGCAGGCCAGCTTGGTCTACATAAGTGAGAGAGAGAGAGACAGAGAGAAAAACAGATATTTGATACTTCAGAAAGAGATAGTACAAAGAGAAGAAAAGCCTCACGAATTTGCCAAACCAAAGTATGGTCAACATTTCAAGTGTCTCTTTTTTTATAATTCTTGACAATCTATCCACCCTGATATAGTATTTTAACAACAGAGCAGCCTTAGAACAAATCCACAAAGGTCAGGAATAAATAAGGCCAGTATCTAATGTGTATTTGGGAAGATAGGAAAAACAATAAAGTTTTTGAAGACTTTGAATGAGATAGACAGCAAATGCAAAGAAAGACACTGATCTCTCCTTATAATGAAGAACTCAGTCTCCAGTGGCTCACTCACTGAAAAATATCTAACCACAGACCCTTCATTTTCTCTCTGAGAATGTTCATCTTTCATGTTTCCCTCCATTTCTCAAGATATTTAAGTTCTGAGGGAGAGAGTGGCTGCAACATTTTGCATGAGATCTACATTCTTAAATTTTAAATGTATACATGACTGTATTGTGTTGTTAACATTAGTGTACTGGCTGGTTTTATGTCACCTTGACACAAGCTGGAGTCATCAGAGAGGAAGGACCTCAGCTGAGGAAACGCCTCCATGAGATCCAGCTGTAAGGCTTTTTCTCAGTTACTAATAATTAATGGGGGAGGGCCAAGGCCATTGTGGGTGATGCCCTCCCTGGGCTGGTGGTCCTGGGTTCTACAAGAAAGCAGGCTGAGCAAGCCATGGGGAGCAAGCCAGTAAGCAGCGCCCTCCATGGCCTCTGCATCAGCTCCTGCCTCAGGTTCCTGCCCTGCATGAGTTCCTGTCCCGACTTCCTTTGGTGATGAACAGCAGTTTGGAATTGTAAGCTGAATAAACCCTCATCTCTTCCCAACTCGCTTTTTGGTCTTGGTAATTTGTTGCAGCAATAGAAACCCTAACTAAGACAAGTAGAAAAAATGCCTTTTTTTAAATCTCAAGAACTCTGTTATCTCAATACTGCAGTTATTCACTTTGCGATCATCCAAACAGCATCCAGGAATTCTCCCAAGTATGACTCCGAAATTCATTCTTACATCAGTGATTGAGGACACGGACACCTGAGGAAGAAGGCCAAGCAGAAGCAACCTCTAAAGATATTAAAGTTAAGTGAGAAATTAGGGAGAAAGTCATTGAACTTCCTTGTCGGGGATTTTTAGAAACTTAACAGCTTGCCTGTCCTGTTCCAGCAATGACACCTGTTCGGTTTGGCCACCCACTTTGGGATAACCACAGCACGCCCTCATCCTTACCAAGCACAGACTTGGTACCCAGCATCCATCGGTGTGTGTGTGGGTGGAGGTATCTCTGACTATGAGAATATATACACGAGTTATTCACTGTTAGGAATACAATACCTAAAACAACAGTGTTTGATAAAAGCTTGTTGACTGAATGAGTGAGTGACCAGTGGTAGATGATTTAATCCCTCAAAATCAGTCTGGCTGGCTCCATGAGCTTTATTCCTCAAAGCCGAAATGGCCACATTATTTAAACATTTTATAAACTAGGAAATTTTCCAGAGTAATGAAACCCAGGTGTTAGTTATGAGAAAAGTAATATGAAGAAACTTAATCTAAAAGTATCTAGCATTTCAGGGTTGAGGATGTAGCAAAATAGTAGACCACTTGCCTTGCATGCATAAGGTCATGGGTTCAATCCCAAGCACTGGAAAAAAAATTTTAGGAAGTGTAAATAACTTCATATATTTGATATCAAGAGAATTTTTCAAAGTCCTGTTTAGCTGTTTGCTGAATGAATCAGGCAATCATTGCCTGGCTATCTTTGACCCTATGTCCGCTGAAAAGTGAATATACATCAAGAAATGTTCATTGTTGTAAAAAAAAAATAAAAAGACACATCCATCCCCACTGCACTCTAGAAGCTCACTCTGTGGTTGGGAGGCAAAGCATGCACGTGACATCTGGGCAGGCTTACAGAATGAGCTTTCCTCCTCGTTCTGGGTCAGAAAGGATGGAGGCCTTAGACTACATCAGACTGGCCCAGAACCACTGGAGTCGCTGGGAGGGACGTGAGGGAAATGATGCTAACGAACAGTCCTCAGACACATGGAAGGGTTAAAGGAATGAGAAGGCCTTCAGAGCGCGTTTGCTGCTCTGCTGCAGGGCCCTGAGTACTGAAAGGGGAGGAAGTAATGCTGAGATGCTTCCAGAAGCCCTGGCTGGGCTCGAACTCCCAGCAGTTAACGGGAGGAAGGCATCAGTGGCATCTGGCGCTCCAGGACAGAGCCCAGCAGAGCAGAGAGAAGACACCACGGCAGAAACACCCAAGCAGGGGCAAGCCAAATCACAACCCCAGCATGCCATCTCACATCTGCAATCCCTGGACTAGGGAAGCCAAGACAGGAGGCTTACCCTGAGCTCATGACTCCAACGTGAATTTCAGCCCAGCCATGTCTCAAAACAACAAAGGCCTCATCGTGGTGGATGTCTGTAATCCCAGCCTCGGGTAGGTAGAGGCAGGAGGGCACAAGTTCCACCCCAGTCTGGTCTGTACGTTTCAAGGGCTCAAGAGCAAGGCTGATAGCAAGACCTGACTCCCCAGTAAAATAATATTATCATACAGTCAGGAAAAGCAAACCACGTTAGCAATAATGGGGTGATGCTGGCTGATAGTGAAAGGACACTTTATGAGAGGCAGCCGATGGCTACTCAGGACCATGCCAGAAAGCAGCAGTTACGGGCTAGGGCCATACAAGCTAGCCAGCTAGTGGGACATCTGGAAGACAGGCAGAGAAATCCCCAAAGGCAGAAATGAGGCTGGAAAGCATAAAGAGCTAACTCTAATTACACAGAAGGCTCATTTCAAACTAGTAACTGATAACTCCTGTTTCTTTGTCTGTTCAGTCTTTTTCAGGACTTTTCCCCCTATACTTTGTATATTACCTGTTTTCTGTTGCTACAACAAAATGCCAGACGTCAGGTACTTTATAAAGAAAAGAGGTTTATTTACCTCCCAGTTTGTGGGTCTGAAAGCTTAAGATGGGGCAGCCCCATCTGCCTGGCTTCTGATGAGGGCCCCCGTTCTGGGTTCCGCACAATATGATAAAGAAATACACACAGAAATGGCAAAGGGGGCAGGAAGGCAGAACGACTCTAAGGTTAGGTGCTCTCTTCTTATAACAACCCATTCGCTTGGGAACTAACCGGAGACACACTGTTGAAGTCCCCATACCCCAACACTTCCAGACTTAAAGTCCAGACTGCTAAAAGAGCCACTGGGGGACAAGCAATGCCCAAAGTATGGAACATTAGCACATTGTCATCTCAAAAGGATGGGATAGGAACCACCACCCCATTTGATGGGTAAGGAAAGAGGAAGTTGGGACATTAGAAGGCTCCTCACCCAGGTTCTGCTTCCTGGCTCAGCTCTCCTTTTCTAGAACCGAAGGCCCCTCAGATTGAAGCTTTTAAAGTGTTTTTCTTCCTTTGCTTTGTTGGATTTGGTTTAGTTTACTTTTTGTTTTTGCTTGAGACAGGGTCTCACTGTGTAGCCCTGGCTAGCGTGGAATTCACTATGTCAACCGGGCGGGCCTCAAACTCATGGAGATCATCTGGCTCTCACATGCTGGGGCTGAAGGTGTGCATCCCTGCCCCTGGTTGTTGAAACTTAGCCCTGGGAAAACAGGAAGCAGAAGCACAAGGACTAACACGTCACTATTGTTGTAAATTACCCCTTCATCTCAATGTGGTCACGGGGCTGCGTGACACCTCACTCAAAACAAGGCAAGAAATCCTTGTTTTGTAATGGTTCTTAAGACTTCTAGGAAAACCATTACGCCTTAACTTTTTTCCAAGTATAATTTTATCCTGCCCAAGATTATTGTCCATTCTGATGTTTACCAAACAACTCAACAGCTGATGGACAAGTCTGGACTTTCTGACATCTGGTTTGCTTTTTCGACTCGAGTGCATTTCTTGGAAGGGAGATAAGGCTCAGCAGGTAAAGTGCATTTGCTGCATAAGCATGATCCCAACTCAAACCCTCAGCACCAATGTAAACAAAGCACATTGTGGGCTGTGTGGGACCATCACTCCAGTGCTGGAGGTGCAGAGTCGCAGCTCCGAGGAGCTCACCGACCGCCCAGTCTCACTGAATCAGAGAGCTTCGAGTTCAGTGAGAATCTGTCCTCAGAGAATAATGATGGATGAGGACACCCAATGTCTCCCTTTGGCCTCTGTGCTCAGGCAAGAATGCCCACCCATACGTGTGGACATAACACACAAAAATTCACACATTCCTAACTTGAACTTTAGAAATCTGTTCCAATGGAAATGGATTGATTAAGTGCGGTCATGAACAGACTAGTGAAACAAGAGGAAAACCTCAGACATGGGGTGATATCGGGAAATAAGAT
Source organism: Lophiomys imhausi (assembly GCA_907164525.1). Classification (NCBI taxonomy): domain Eukaryota; kingdom Metazoa; phylum Chordata; class Mammalia; order Rodentia; family Muridae; genus Lophiomys; species Lophiomys imhausi. The sequence continues at coordinate 3,157,575 of CAJQZJ010032789.1, forward strand.
ATTTTGTGTGAGATATACAGTTGAGTCTCCCAGAAATCTTTATGTGGCTCATCGGGTTGAGAACAGAATGACAGCAAACATAGGACCTGCCTCAGAGAGATGCAGAAGTCGGAGCTCCTAGCCTGCGTCCTGTAAACGACAGGGGCAAGGCAAGAGCTGAGAGAAAGCCCTACAGAAAGGTGCAACCCGCCTTCTGCACCGGAAATGATCCCAGACAGGTAGCCACTTACAGCTCCTGCAATCAGCCCCGTTAGCTGAAGGCAATGGAGACAGCACAGTGGACCGGCCCTGAATTCACAGAATGCTCCCAGGCTGTCTCTAACAAGTACATATCTTCCAGAAAATCTAACTTCATCAAAGACTTAGATTCATTTTCCAAAAGCAACAAGAATACAGAGTCTGGGGTCCAGAGCATGCACTGTGGCCAGCCACACCATACTGAAAGCATATGGACACACCCGCTTCCCCACAAGGACAAGGGGACTGGCCAGATTGCCATTTAAATTATATTTAGAAGACTCACTATTGATGTGCTAATTTGCAAATAATGCCTTTGTTCCCTTTATAACACTGAAAATTGTCATCGCCTTTAGAAAAAGAAACTTTTCTGAAGTACCAAAGGACTAGCTAACAGTTTTATACATCCAACACTCACATAACTGCAGCTGCTGCTGCTGCCAAAACCCTTTCAAAACACGGAAAATGAGGTCGGGAGGCAGCCAATTAGTCTGCTTTGGACACCTGCTCCTCCCTCCCACTGCTTGCTTGCCAGGAGCAGGACACTGGTGAGATCTCTGTCACGGGATCTTGGCTTGGGGCTATCCAGAGTGGAGCAAGCAACCATAACTGCCTTGTAACAGCCACATGCACACATGCGCGCGCACACGCACACACACCCCTAGAACACCCCTAGATCTATCCATGCTGATGGGGGTCTTTATACAAGGCAATGAGGAACTCTCACCCAAAGAAAGGAGAACCCACAGGGATCCCAAATTTTGGCAACAAGTGGAAAGAGATATATGGAAACAGAGTAAGAATTCAACACAAATGTCCACTAACCTGTAATTCACCAACCCAGTATCAATGCTACCTAAACCCAACTGGAAAGTTCCCCAGGCTTCGTGGAGTTCTTAGAGAGGCTATTATTACCTATTCAGAGGTCCATTTGACCCCAGGAGGACTCGAGAGGAGGAGGAAGTCACTGTTGAGTACCTGCAAAGCATTTGCTACTGTTATGATATAATGTAAATATCTGTGTTTTCCAGTGGTTTTAGACAACCCCTGGGAAAGGGTCTTTCTACACCCACCCCCTAAAGAGGTCATGACCCACAAGTTGAGAATCATGCTTTAGCAGAATAGTAGTGTTTGGTTTTCCCTTAGGTCCATGGCCTATCTAGTCTCAGGTTCTTGGCCACCTGAGCAGTGTTGGGTATGGGTCCCATATCAAGGAATGGGCCTTAACATTCCCATCAGATATTGGTTGGTTACTCCCACAAGCTTTGTGCCACTATTGCACCAACACATCTTGCAGGCAGGTTACTCTAGTAGACTGAAGGGTTTGGAGCTGAGTTGGTCTCTACCCTTCTCCTTTGGTAGCATCCAGTGCCTTCCAGTACATGAATGCTAGTTCATAGGAATGAAGGCTCTAGCTAGGCACCAGCTCAATTCTCCATGTTCAGTGTGAGCTGTGGAGGTGTGGTTTTCAGCAACCAACAGCCTGCGTTGCTTGTCAGTTCCCATGGGACTTCAGCCAACAACTCAATTGTAACCCATTCCTGGTACTGGACACTTCACTTGGTGATGAGAGATGTAAGGTGGGGGCTCTGTCTCCTCCATCATTTAGATTTCCTTCATGTATGTATGTATTACAGGAAGCTTCTACTGTATTAGGTTTCCATAAGACCCATCAAATGGCCCTAATTTCAGTTGTTCCTCCCTTTCTCCCGTCTCCTCTCCCCTATCAGTCCACCTGCCCCTCTCTAGAGAGATCCTTACATCCCACCCAGTCCCTTACTCGCTAACCAAATAACTGTGGTTATATGGATTGTAACTTGCTTATCAGCTAACTTAACAGCTAATATCCACATATATATAAATACATAATCATATTTGTCTTTTCTGGGCCTGGGTTACCTCACGCAGGATAATTTTTTTCTAGTTCCATCCATTTACCTGTGAATTTCATGATTTTGGTTTTTGTAATGGCAGAGTAATATTCTGTAAATGTAGCACATTTTCTTTATTCTATTTGCCATTGACAGACATCTAGGCTGTTACCAGTTTCTGGATTTTTTATTAGGGATAGAGCAGCTATGAACAGGATCAAACAAGTGTCTGTAGGACGATGGAAATGGGCTTAGAAGCAGGAAGTGGGGTGGGGGGCCACAGGAGGAGGAGAGCAGAAAGTGCCACAGGATCTTCCTAGTCCTGTGGGAATTGGGGGAGGGGAGTGGAGGCTGCAGGAGGTGATCTGCTACAGAGCTCGGGATGAGACCATAATTTCTTAGTTAAATCATTTCTTGGGCCAGCAAAAGTTAACCAGGTAAAGGCATTTGCTGCCAAGTGCCTCTAACGATCTGAGCTCAGTCACCACGGCCCACATAGCAGAGAGAACTCTCTGTGTCTACCTTCATGTGCTTATGCCGACACATAGACAGACAGATATACAGAATTAAAATTAAAATTAATCTCTTAAAAAATCAAATAAAACCTTCTAATACTACATAAATGACCATAAAACTAAAAACAGAAAAACTACTGTAGGATGTTGAAAATTATTCAAGGTATATGAGGAAACAGCAAATGCATCAGATAAAGAAAAAAGAAGGGGGAAAAATAGCAGAGAAGCCATTAATTTATTAAACATGCACATGCACTCGCCATACACACAACAAACCTAAAAATATATACAAACACAATCGCATAAATGAATGAAGGGGAATTACAAATAATGAGTTTTTTTTTTTCATTTACGGGAGAAAAAAGCAAAGGAGCTGGAGAGATGGCTCAGCAATTAAGAGCACATGTTCTTGCCGAAGAACTAGTTCAGTTCCCAGATGGCAATTCACAACCATCCATAATTCCAATCCCAAGGGACCTGCTACCCTCCTTCTGACCTCCTCAGCATCATACCATGCACAATACATCAAAGTAATGCATTCATATACATAAAACAGATAATTTTTAAATCCTTCTCTTGGAAGAGTCTACTGAGCCCTGTGGGGCAGAAGTTGAGCACTTGGACTTCTCCCAACCCCCAAGGACAGTGTCTAAAACTACTTTGTCCTCTGGTGACGCTTTAGAGCAGCGGTTCTCAACATTGGGTCGCATATCCTGCATGTCAGATATTTGCATTATGATTCATAACACTAGCAAAATTACAGTTGTGAAGCAGCAATGGGACAATTTTATGGTTGGGGGTCACTGCGACATGAGGAACTGTATTCAAGGGTCATGGTGTTAGGAAGGTTGAGGACTGCTGCTCTAGAGTAATGATTCTTTTCACTCAGGCTGCTGACCCTGGGCTAGCCCATAATGCACAACAGCAAAGAAGTACAGGAGCGAACTCTGGTAAATCCCTAAGCAGTCACATGGCTGGAAGTCCTACAATGCTCTTTTTTCTTGAAATACTTTTTTAATTAACAATGTACTTTTAAAAACTCATTGTTGCCAGGAAAACACACACACACAAATTTTAGTTCATGGTAGGCAGGACAGGAGAATTATGAGTTAAAGGCCAGGTTGGGAATATATAGTTATTCTCAGTGTAAAGAGAGGGAAGGAGAAGCCAGAGCATAGTGGATGGAATACACCTTTAATCTTAGCATCTGGGTTGCAGGTCGATTTCTGCGAGTTCAAGGCCAGCCTAGTCTATATAGTAAATTCCAGGATAGCCAGAACTACATTGAGACGCTGTCTCAGAAAACAAAAAAACAATCAAAAAAGAGAAGGGAGAGGGAGATAGAGAAGGAAAGTGGGCGTATTTCTCAGACCCTTGGGTTCTCTACCATGGTACCCTAGTCTCTTACTCCCGGAACCAGGTAAAGGCAATAAGGGATAAGCTGTGGAGGACAGAAGAGGATGTTACCGAGCAGGATGGGAAGAAAACATCCTAGAACGGAACCACCTATTTTACCAGTTTTTCTCAAAACACCTTACCCTAAAAATGCATCTCAAATAACCCATGCTGACAGAGATCCAGGAGAACCAGCAAATCTTCCTCAATGATGTCCAGCAGACAGTATATAATTGCAGCTGTAAGACTGGCTTCCTCAAATGGCACATAACATACATTAGCAAGGTGTCTGAGAAGAGAACACCATAACACAACAGAATGGATGCAGTTACAACCCAACTGAGCATATTTTTTATATATTTTAATTGTGTTTTTTTTTCATTTTTTATTTATTTATTATGTATACAGTATTTGCTCTACATATATGCCCGGGCAGATCTCAATACAGATGGCTGTGAGCCACCATGTGATTGCTGGGAATTGAACTCAGGACCTTGGGAAGAACAGCCAGTGCTCTTAACCTCTGAGCCACCTCTCCAGCCCCAACTGAGCATATTTTAACTAGGGAATTTTGACTAAACACTTTGATAATTAAAGGCCAAGACATGTGAGCTCTAAAGGTGTTTTATTGTGTCTAGGACCTAACATGGTACCTGGAGCACAGCTTCCATTATAGAATCTAGATCCCAGAATCACAGCTGGCTGTAAGTGAAGGTGAGACAATTCCTACCTACACACATGTACATCAAGTTTGTGCACAGCAGTGGAATGACCAACGCATTAATAAATGTGAAAATATTGAAATTCTCATTCCTCCCTATTTTTCAGCAAAAAGAAGAGCCTGCACCAGGCGGGTACCCAGCTACAATCCCAGCTATGCAGGAGACTTAGGAGGATCACAAGTTTGAGACCACCTAATCAAGATCTGTCCTCAAGATTAACACTCTTGAGATTGGATACATGTGGACTGGGCAGGTTAGATTTATGTGTTTATTAGAGTGTGTGTGTAACAATTAAAGGAAAGAGAGTCCATGAATTTGAAAGAGTTCATGGGAGGGAGGAAAAGAAAGAGGAGGAAATGATGCAATTATAATTTTAAAACATAAAAAATTACTACAGGGCTGGAGAGATGGCTCAGCCGTTAAAGGCTAGGCTCACAACCAAATATATAAAAAATTACTACAAATTTTTTTTCTGAATGACTGAGACAGTTCTCAGGTGCGGCATTTGCCTAGCATGCACAAGGTCCTGATGCTCATGTGCAGTACAGAAGAAAGAAACGAGCCAATGTACTTCTAACACTGTAGGCATTACTGTGAAGTAGAACTGTTAACGGATTTCTGTTTTGTTTTGTTTTGGTTTTTCCTTGAGAGAGCATTAATATCCAATGAAGGGCAAGAGAAAATACTTCAGGTATCAAAAATAAAAGGGTAAAAACAGAAGTATCATTTTGGATTCTTCTACTGAGTCATTTACATGGCTACAAAGAGAAGAGGGGCTGATGGGACATTTCAGTGAGTCAAGGCACATGGCACCAAGCCTGAGCACCTGAGTCAGGTCCCTGAGACCCACACAGTGCAAAGGTTGAACCAACTCCCTCAAGCTGTCCCGTGCTCTCCACATGTGAGCCATGGCACGTATGCACACCTGCACACACACACACACACACACACACACACACGCACACCTACACACGCACACGCACCTAAATACATAAAAGACAGCCTATCAGTCCATACAATGTTATATACATACATTCCTTTGGCTCAGTCATATAATTTTTACAAAGTCATCACTTGATACAGAAGGTAACTGAAGACCAAGAGCAGTGAAATCCTAATCCAACGTAGTGCAGGAGGGTCAGTGTCGAGACTGGCTGTCGGACCGCATGGCCGTTCACGTGCCTCCCAACTGGCCTCTCCTGTGACTTCTGGGAAGAAAGGAAGAAACAGCCACGATAAAAAGTGCAAGAGCTCATTTCCCTGTTTGTCTACTGGATCAGAAATCAAGCTGAAAGATGCAAGTCATTTTTTTTTTTAGTATTTTATTTTTGATATAGGGTCTTGCTATTCATTGCAGGCTAGCCTCCAACTTTCAATTCTACCTCGGCCTCTCAAGCACTGGGGAGTACAGGTTATGCACCACCCTGTCAGGTAAAAATAAGCTTGAACTAAAAAAAAAAAAAAAAAAAAACAAACAAACAAACAACAAAACAACAAAAAAAACAACTTTGTTTTAATGCCTAACACAGCATCTAGTGGGTGAAATGCTAAAAGACTGGTATAATTCCACAAAATGTCTCATTCATTTGCACTGATTAGCAGTAGTATGAATAACTTATGAGATCAGGGATTCCTGGCAGCTGACATAGTCCATCAATGGCAGAGAAACTAGCATCTATGGTATTGTAACTTCCAGATGCTTCACAGTGACTAAATTTGGTTATAATATCCCATCTGAATGGCAAGCAACAGATGGGTATAAAAGTCTTATGTACATCTTAAAGAATACTAAGAGGGCCCGTAAAAACAGCTTGGTGGGTAAAAGCACTTCCCACCAAGCCTGATGAACTGAATTCAATTCCTGGGACCCACACAGTAGAGGAAGAGAATCAATGCCCATAAGTTGTCCTCTGGCCTCCACAGGTGCACCGTGGAAAGTCTGTACACACACACACACACACACACACACACACACACACACGCACGCACGCACGCACGCACTATAGTAGATTTTGTTTTTTAAACTGCTTTTGATATGATCAAGAATATGTTTATCTTCATTTAACTTTTTACCGTACCGGCTGCTAACTGTGGACCAAAACAACTATCCAAGCAATATAAGTTAAACAATATGGTGAATGATTTTGAAGGGGCTATGAGTGATTTACAGAGATGTAACATGAATGACCTAATATTTTATTCATATTAATGCTGTACCTGGGTAACAGTACTAATATCATCATTAAAGTATTTTCAGAATAAAATATAGTGATCAAAGGGGATTAGTCTTTAGAAATTCCTTCAGAGACAGGGAATGAAGATTGGAGAGTTACCTTAGTAGTAGAGTCTTTGTCCAGCAAGCATAAAGGGAGTTAGAAATGCTTCAGAAACAGTACAACATTTGTTTAAAATAAACAAACAAACAGATGGATGGATGGATGGATGGATGGATGGATGGATGGATGGATGGACGCCTGAAACACTTGAAAATCACACCTATGATAACCAAATTTATTAACCGGCTTGATCATCCGCTCATTCTTCAGGTTTGTCTCTTGCTTGGCTACTTTCAAAAATCAGCTTCTTCAGAGGACAAACAACTACTCTTTGGAAATGTGACGCAATTCTTGGGTACACACTTCCATGACCCATGAGCAGAAGAAAACAACCTCTGGACTCACTCAGCAGGACTCCAGTCACTAGGTCCACAGTGTAGTCAGGGCTGTTAGCCATGACCCCCTCCCATCGAGGGCCAGCTTGTGGTCGTTGCTAGGACCACAGGGCCATCCCATGTTCAAGGAATGAATGGTTCCTAGCACACTGACACAGCAACGGAGGTCCAGCTTTCTGCAGGCCTTAGACTGACCTGGTTTAAATCCTACCTGTGAAACCTTCACAGATCTAAGCAATTAACTTGAATTATATTTTTTATTTCCCTGTATTAAAGTCTGCTAGAAGTCATAAATGCAGTGGGTTTTCTTTTCTTTTCTTTTTTTAAGTTTATTTAAGCAACAAGATGCTTGACTTGCAGAGAAAGCTAGGACTAGTTTTGTACTCCTGCTTAAAAGACAGATTTTCTTACCTGTAACAGCTATGTGTAAAAATGTTGAATGATTTTAAAGGGGCTATAAGTGATTTACTGAGGTGTAACATGCATGAATGGCCTAATTATTATGAATATTTGGGGCTGGGAATGTAACTCAGTGGTACAGCACATGCTTAGCAAGGCCCACAGTTTGATTCCTAACAACACAAAAATTAGAAAACTTTGAATTACAATGATAAAAACATTAAAATTCCCCAATTAAACAAGATATGCAAGGATTCTTGTTTTAGGCTTTGTCCCTGCTAAAACAGTGAGAACAAAATAACCTAGTGGACTCTGCAGAGCTGAGTGGCTATGCCACTGAGAGATGGGGGCTATTTTCACAGAACTGGCACTTTCCTGCATACTGCTTCCATTTGATGTTAATCAAAACAGAATGCTGGCCATTCAGGGTCTCCATTTTATTTTTTTAAGACCAAAATGCTTGTGCATGTATGCCAGTTGCTTTGTGTAGAATTAGGTGAGAAGGACAATGGAGGAACAAAGAAAACCGAATTGTGCTCGCCAGGATGTGCTCGAACCAAATTATCACTTCCTAAGGGAGAGTACATTTTTGGACTATAACAAAATCCTCACATGAAGTTTTCTTTTTAGTAGACGCCTCCTATCTGCTGCTGCTGGAACACATCCATATCTTCATCCTCTTCCAACTGTGCAGGTGTGTGTGCCTCACTGACAAACCCTGTGGCCCACAATAGGCTTTCGTTAGCTAAGTGGTGTCTGCCTCTAACTGTACCACAGAGCCATCTGCCCTGCCACCTTCAGATTAATTAGACCCTTGTTCCCAGTCTCCAGTCTTTCCCTGGGTTTCTCGGAGGCCATGGCCAACACTGGAGTTTATTCTGGGGCTGCTCCACAACACCAGTCCCATGCCCACCCTGCAGGAACACACAAGCAACACCAAAAACAGGAACAACCTTATGCACAGCCAGTCCAACCCTCTGCCTGGTGCACAGCACAGCCACCTTGTCACTGTCTTTGTCCCCAGTATGCGGTTGGATCTAGAGCCTTGTGCATGCTGGGCAAACACTGCTCTCCCCTCAGCTTTCTTTTCACCTTTGAGACAGTGTGTAAGTTCTCAGACTGACACTGGCCTCACTCTGTGGCCCACGCAGGCCCTGAGCTTGCAATGTCCATGCCTCAGCCTTCCAGGCAGCTACAACTATAGCTCTGGGTCACCAGACCAAGCTGGTTTGGGGATTTGTTTTTGAGCCAATCTCCTGGAGGCTGAGTTGGCCTTAAACTCCTGATCATCCTGCCTCCCGATCTCAAATGCAACCATAACCAACTTAGACCTAGCTCTCATAGTTTTAAATTCACATCAAGACTATTTTGACAAATGGAAGGCTGTGTGTGAAGAGAGGTCTCACAGTCTATCAATGACATACAAAGATTATTCATCAGGCACTCTGGGTTTAATCCCAGCTCTGTCACGTGGTAGACACTGACCGTAGGGAAGCCGCCTGAATGATGTATACTCTACGGTCTTTACCTACAGGATGGAGAGGTTACTCTCTCTTGAAAAGTTATGCTCGTGCAGTAAACTACATAGTGACTGCTGGGTGCGGACAGAAGATGACCCAGACCCAGTTCCTGCCCTCAGGTTGCTCAGAAGAACCTGGTGGGGTTGGGGAGTCAGTCCGGGAAGCAACTATTACAACATATACAGTAGCACAGAAAACCTCATGGTTCGTTCCAGTGAGGGAGTAGGCAACGGTCCCATCCACGGAAAGGCTCTCAGGGAAACATCTTGAAGCAGAAATAGGAATCCTCACATGGTGGAAAGGGTCAACAAAAAGACATGGGTTGTATCAGTGTGTCCTTCTGTGGTCCGGAAGTTACATGCTGCTCTTAAGTGACTGCAGGACTGAAGCCGTAGAAAATGGCAGATGCAGTAGGATGGGGGAGCTTGTGAGGAGCTCAGACTAGAGCCAGACTGCCTGGGGGTCAAGTCGTGGCTCAGCAGCTTACAGTGGTATAATCTTGCACCGAGTGTGATGGTCCGTATGAGGTGGTTATGGGGAGGATTGAACAAATGCAAGTTTATTAAAGTGCTCAGTATTGTGGTTAATACAAACTGTTCACTGTTTAAATTAAATTAAGTTGTTAATCAGCTGTTAAGATTAGTCATCAAATGACCACAAACAGGGTTATGGAAGCAGAAAGCATCGTATGGCTTCCAGAGAAGGCTGGTGAGAGCAGACTTGGCTGAGCCCCCTAGTTACCAGCTGCTTAAAGCAGAGCTAAACTGAAGGCTTAGGGAAGATAGCCAGGTAGGTGCCACAGGCTGAAACCCACCCAGAGGGTGACCGTCAACTCACTTGACCCCATCACCACACATAATTCCACGCCCTAGAGGGTGGGCCTAAAATTGCTAGTGCCCCATAGGTTAGCTCTTGACCCAGATACTGGACTAACATGAAGTAACATGAAGGGAAGATGATCTTTTACACAAGTTCAATACATGTGTATATTATAATGTGTGTGTTATAATGTGTGTACTATAATGCGTGCATAAAGTCTAGTTACTCAGTAAAACTTCTATCCCCATGGCAAAGCTGAGACAAAAGCAACTTGAGACTGATCTTCCAGTGCCCACACAAACAATCCTGAGACCTCTCCTCTGACTCACACACAATAAATAAATAAATAAACAAACAAATAAATAGTAAAATTTAATTAAAGGTATCTATTTGCTGGGGGAAGCTGAACTAGCTTAATGATGAGTGTTGAGGATGTGGCTATTTATAATTTATGACTGCCCTTTATAGAAGCTGTTTGTGCAACGACTACTTCACCTAACCTTGCTTCATCTATGACATCTAAGAAGTTGTCCTTTGGCTGTGGTTCCAGCTGTTGTCAACCTGGGTGTGCTTGCTGCTGTACTTCCCTCTAGTGGTAAATATAGAAAATTACAGCTTTAAAGACATTCAGTTCCTCCCTACATAGCTCTAAACCTTGTAACTGTCTGAAATGCTTTCAGTAACAAAAATTTAACCTATTTAAATAAATAGGTTACAATTTTATAAGTGTTTACAGTGTTTCCCATGGTTATAATGTGGGTTGGATAATCCATCTCCCTGGATTCAAATCCTAGCTCACCAGTTATGAGCTTCGAGGTCCTGGGCGAGTAACTCCCTAAGCCCAGCTTCTCATCTGTTGAGTGAGGCTAACAAAGGCCTACACTCATGTTGACATGGGAAATGAATGAGTCAATATGTAAAAAACACTAAATTAGCCATAGGTGCCATGCAAAATGGAGACCTGTAGCATAATGGATTTTATCTCTAAGTTCTGTAAATTAAAATTTTGATAAATAAATAAAAGTGATAGACAAGTTAGGCTCTTCTGAAAGCAGAGAACCTGGCAAGGCAGGTGGGTGCTGAGTCCACTGACAAGAATGCTACCTCCTGCTCCCTAGCTGAATCATGTAGGGAAACATGCAAATTTGTGTATCACATTTAGCATACAGAGGAGGGGAAAATGTCTACTGAAAATTATGTGTTTCATTTGTATCCCCCAAGAAGCTCCACCTACACAAGTACCTCTCACAAAGATATCAGACTTCATAAAATAGTAAGAATACAATTTGAATTGTTATAACTCAACCAATTTCCAAAGATTCATTTATTGTGCAATCTATTTACAAAAAAAGAGGAGGGATGCAAATGTAACAGAAAACAAAGGAAACTTGTCCAGCATATGTATGTGCAAAGTCAGTGTGGATAAAACTTATCAAGAGTCTACTACTACTTGCAGCACTTGGCAGTCAAAATAATTTATTATCTCAGTAAGTTTTAGAAAGTTCAATCCTATATGACTAAAACTACAACTAGCTTAATGAAAACAAAAAATTATCATCTTTTGCTCACTGAAAACCTCCAAGTTACTGAAGGCCAAATCAACCATATTTACAAGACTGAAAGGCACTTAGGTAGAAAGCCATAATTTTAGGAAAATAATTGAAGCATACATTTCATTTTCAATAGCACTGACATAAAGTGGGGAAACACCCAACTCTCTTCAGTAGCCAGTTAAATGCCAGATCTTCCAATCCTTAAATGTCTTCCTCAGGCTGGGTGCAGATAGGTCCCAGAGTACGGCTTGTCACCGTAATGGAGGTTGTGATTCTCTGACATGCAGTGAAGGGTACTGCAGAGCGTGTCTGGATGTGTCCTTCCGAGTGTGGGTACAGCTTTCGGTCCCGATGCCTTGGATAACTGCTTTTATGTTATCAGTCCTTCCCTTAGATCACTGACTTTTGTTGGAGAAATGTGACATCAAAACTGAAATAAAGCAAATGTTTAACACAGAAATTATTGAAATGTAGAAAAAAGAAAATAGGGGAGGGAGAGAGAGAAAAAGGAAGGATATGGAGGGAAGGAGAGAGAGAGAAGAGAGAAACAGAGAGAGAGAGCAGGAAGGCAGGCAAGTACTAGATGATCCTGCGAGGTTTAATTCATTCAACAGCGAATAGTGAGAGTTGGAGCTGAGGACTCAAAAGTGAGCAAAGGTTCATTCGGGCTCATGATTCCAGCCCAACGCTGATACCGCTGAGAGGCACTTAGCACACAGGAGTCCAAAGAGGGGCAAAAGACCCACCTTCTGCAAGGACTCAGAACACAGACTCAGAAAGGGCCCAGGTTCTCATAATTCCCTTTACAAACATGTCCCCTCTGACTTGAGGCCTTTGTGGTAACCCATGGCACCCCCGAGTTAGCACCATGATGTGAACATAGACCTCTGGGGGACATCACCCACATTCTAGCCAAAGCAGGCTGCAGTTCACAACAGTGTGAGTCCCTATATCCAGCCTGAAACTAAGTGCTACTGAAGTAAATAAAAAGATGCTTCCTCTAAATGCTTAGTACTTCTAAAAGTACTAAGAAACAATGACCAGGCACCGAACAGCACATTACAACCCAGTGAGTGAGCCTGTCACTGACCCACTGCCAATGGTAAACAGTCTTCCTGGGCTTACTGTACATGTTCTGCAGTTTAAGAGAAGTAAAAACATGCCCACGTGCTTCTTACAGATGCAGGAAGCATTTTTCTTATTACTTGCTTGTTTTTCATATATCTCCATCTAAACTCTGGTTGACTCACATAGGGAGAACACAGAGGCACCTTTATCTTTAAGTAAACAAAGTGCAACAAAAATGTTAGAATTAAACACTTACTTCAGACACAGCTGCATACTGAAGATGCAACTAGTAACTGCAAAGGGAACTGATTTTGCTTGCAGGGCAGGTGGTTTGCTGGTTTGTTTTGGGGCCGCGTGTGGACCTGCTGCCTCCTGTTTGCCAGCACCTCATTACATCTCAGGCCCTGCACTCCTCACATGTACAAAATGCCATCACCTGAGTCAACATCTGACCAGTCAGCACACAAACAGTACACACACAGTGGCAGCCCTCCTAGGAGAACACGCCTCCCATACCACCACACCACTTGAGCAGCTCCAGGCATCTCAGCCTTTTAGCCTCTCTCTGCTGCAGGACACTCCTGAGTGCTGTCTTCTGATTTTAGATGCTGTCCCTCCTGCAGACCTCTGGACCACAAGGCTCATTCTTACATCTGACCTCAACCAAACGAGTATGAGAACCGCCCCCTAAAGTATAATACCTTTTCATGCATAAATAAACACCAGTTTAAAGATAATTTTGATTCTGGACAGCCACAGTGGCACAGGCCTTCAGTCTCAGTGCTCAGAACAAAAAGGCAGGCCTGCTCTACACAGTGAGTTCTGGGCCAGCCAGAACTACATAGTGAGCCTTCCTCAGGGGGAAAGAAGGGGGGGGGTGCACAACTATGATCCTATTTGCTTTTTTTAAAACAAGGTTAACATTCCATTCAATTAACTAATCCAAACCTTCATATCTGACAGCAAACACACTGGAGTATTCACAGCTAGTACAGTCGGGCTGAGCCTATTACACACCCCTTCCCTGGTCCTCTTAAAATGTCAAATATCTCACCACCTATAGTCAGCAACATCACCTTCGCACCCACCCAGGACAAACCATTTATAGCATATGCATCTGTGTTCTTCAGTTTTTGTTTTCTTCTTTCTTTTTCTTTTTTTTTTTTGTGGGGGTGGTTGTTGTTTGTGTTTTGGGGTTTTTTTTGAGACAGGGTTTCTCCGTGGAACAGCGCTGGCTATCCTGGACTCAACCAGGCTGGCCTCAAACTCACAGAGATCCACCTGCCTCTGCCTCCCGAATGCTGGGATTAAACATGTGGGCCATCACCACCCACCACCTCTGTGTTTTTCAAATTGTGTAAAACAATTTTATTTTATGGTATACTAATGCCAAAAACAATGCAAAAATTGGTAAGAAAAAAGGATTAGCATAAAAAAAGCCTAGTGGATAAACCTATCATAGCAACTCACACCTCTTCTCCTAACACTTGAGAGGCTAAAGCAGGAGGATTTCCCCAAGTTCCAGGCCGGCCTGGACTACCATGTGAGATCCCACCTCAAATAAATAAGAGAATCTATACACAAAGCCCAGTCATAAAGAGCGCACTTGAGAAAGTGGGCTAACGCTTTGCTTTACTACACAACTCACCCGTGAAGCTTCTGGACTAGAAAATGGAGAGCACTCCCAAGATATATTTTCTTTGTCAAAGGAATCATCTAGAAATGCAAACTTCTGCTTAAGTGCATTAGATATTAAAGACACTGGATCCCATTCTGAACTCTGTCTTTTCATCTTTTGAATGGGCCTACCACCTGGTGACCTATTTTTTAAAAAAGAAAATTAAATACATTAAAACTTTGTGCAATTTTAGCTCTTTGTTCACAAACACAGCAGGACTATGTGCATATTATAATCTAATTAGTCTTTAAGAGACTTCTGTCATGAATTAAGACATGTAAAGAGTACTAAGAATTCAAAATCAGAAAACTATACACCACATGGGCTGGGGCCTCCCACAATCTGTCATGACCTGAGGTTCCTCATTTTCACTGCTATAAACCTTAAGTTTTAACTTCTAGTTTACCAGGCTGGCTGCCTGCATCTGCTATCCACGTACAAGTCGTGCCACAAAGTACCACTGACTAGAATTTAAAGAAATCTTTAAGTTGGAAGGACTAGATTCCATGAATAAAGCATCATTATGATTGATCATAATTTGATCATTCAGTTGTCTCCACTGAATTTTAACTGTTATTAAATATTAACTATCATGTCACTTCTGGAACTTTCCACTGAATGGTAACCAACTTCAGAAAAGACAAATTGTTGGGGAGAAGGAACTGCTATTCCTAATCTTCTACAGCATAGAGTAAGTATAATTAACATACCAAAACACAGCAAGGTATGGTAAGGCAATGGAAGAAATAATCAACAGAAGAATTAAGGACGGTTGTCTCCTAGAAGGGTGGCCATCCTTCTATTCTTAATATTCTTATTAAGGAATAATAGGATATAAATATCAACTCTCATAAACAATTCGTCCGAAAATGACTGATACAATTCCCGTTGCTTTCCCAATTCCGGTGACATACCTTTCAACAGGACGAAGTCTGACCTTACTCAAGTCCTTTAGAACATCCAGCATGTGGGGCACATGACTAACACCCTGGCTTTGTGAATGACGCCCATCACTCACAATGGTCTTCGTGGCCCCTGAGGGCCACTTCTTCATCTCCGAAGCTGGGTTATCTATGTTACACCTATTAGCAGGCCTAGGTTGCGTGGGAGGAGAATTTGGAGGTTGGAGAGAAAGCTGAGGAAGAGGTGGCGGCGGCGGAGGACAAGAAAGTACCACACGTGCCCAGTGGTCTGGCGCCCCACTTGGCCCAGCGGCCACCGATGACGAAGGTGCTCCTTCCATGCTGTGTCCATCAGTCACGTCTATGAGGCCTAAAGCAGAGTAGTCTGTGAAAACCCAAAGCCATGCTCAATTCTCAAGCATAACATACAAAACCAGTGAGGGTCACATGAGCAGCGGTCCCTGTAATGCTCTACACACCGACAAGTAGCCAAGAAGCAAACACACCCACCGTAGAACTCTCAGGAGCGTCCACCTGAAGTTTAGTTCATTTTTAATGCAGTCAAGATGTATGGGTACACCCTAGAGGATGCATTTTAAAGATGAGAAAAGGGGATTTCTAGGAGCCCAGAGAAAATCTCAACAACATGGAGTCAGAAGCAATCACACTGACGTAGCCACTCTAAAATGACACTGAGAAACAGGCATATGCCTCCACAGGTGATATCCTAAATGAGTATTTAATTCCCTCATAAATCTGTCCTAAAGAGCTGAGAGTGGACATCCTTGCTTAAAAACAAAGAGGATACTCATGGATCATTGTGTTCATGTATTTATATGAAGTATTATATGACTTAACCATGTAAGTTATACTGTAAGTATATGTTGAATCTATTAGTATACTGTACAAGTTATGCATATATTATCCACACATAAATATACAGGTAAAATTTTGGTAATTATACATACACATAGCCCCTTACAACCAAATCTGCTGTGAAAAGTTCTCAGTACTTATATTGCTTCAGTCTCACGGTTTGTAGAAAGGATTTCATCGTTACTGCTGATTATGTATGAAGGGTATGTGTACATGGCCCTGGAGGACAGATGAGGGGTCAGATTTCCCTCCAGTCCAGTGATGCATCACCCAACATGGTACTAAGGACGGAATTCAGGAATAGCAGTATGTGCTCTTAACCACTAAGCTGACCCTCTAGACCCTAAGTTTTTATGTTTAAAACAACATATATCTCCAAAAGCTTAGAAAAAGACACCTGGAGAACATTATTCACCTGAACTTGATGAGAATGTATCATCAAAAACTAAAGCCAATCTGAAGATATGGTTCAGCAGGTAATAGCACTTGCTGCTTTTGCAAAGGACCTAGGTTCAGATCCCAGTAACCACATGGCACCTCATCACTGTTTTTAACTGCAGTTCCAGAGGATATGATGTTTTGTTCTAGCCTCTGAAGACACCAGGCAAGGCATGTGGTGCACATACATGCAGGAAAACACTCATACATGTAAAAAATAGTAATTTTTAAAAATTACCTAAGACTAGGGGCATAACAATGGCTCAACTATTAAAAGCACTTGTTGCTACGGGCCAGGATTCAGTTCCCAGTACCCACAGGGTGGCTCACACCTGTAACTCCAGTTCTAGAGGATCCTCTGCCCTCTTCTGACATCTGCGGGCACCATGGTAACAGACAAAATATCACCCACATAAAATAACTCTAAAAAATAGAGTCGTGCACATAAAATAGTCACCCACACAAAGTAACAATAAAAAGTACAGATAACCCTGAATGTTTTAATCCTCCTGCCTCTACTTCCCACGGGCTAGAGTTACAGGTGTATGTACCCACACCCTGTTTTATGCGATGCTGTGGATTTGACTCAAAGCCTCGAGAACGGGAGGCAAGCACTCTACCAACTGAACCACATCCCAAGCCCTTATTTTTAGTTCTTGAGATGCAGTCTCACTCTCCAGCCAAGACTAAGTTAGAACTCATGGCAGCCCTCCTGCCTCAGCCTCTTGAATGCTGGAATTACAGGCATGAGCCACCATGCCTGGCTTCCAGTTCTTCACTGAAGAATTACAACAGCTTACTAGAAGTCATGACTTCTTAAAACAAACAAACCAAAAAAATGATCTTCAGTAGCACAGGTAGTTCTTCTTTACACCCCGTGTTTAACTCTGAATGTACAGCAGGCATGATTTTACACAGCAAGCAGCCTTTTACGACGTATTTACTGTTGTTTACATTCAGAATGGTGCTGATTTAAGTATCAGCTCAGCATCTGTCTAGAAGAGGCAAAACTCTGGACCTACTTACCGGCCCCTTCACTCTCTCTCAGGCCCTGCATTGCCACAATCGCAGCAATCTGAGACCGAAGAAAAGTGAGCTCATTTTCAAGGGCAGCTATCTTTCTGACTGCAGCTTCGCTCACTGGCAGGTCACTTCTCACTGGTGTGTTCTGTCGTGGAGCAGGTGAGGATGGATCCCAGATCAGTTCTGAAGGATGAAAAAGAGCAGTTTTCCCTTCCTCATCCTTTTTCCATATATTACGTCTGTGGGTTAAAGGAAAGAGAAGACAGAGGTAAGAAAACGTTAAAATGAAAAACTCCAGCCCACTGTCATGCCACATGACTTTAATTGCAGCACTCCGGAGGCAGAGGCAGGCGGATCTCTGAGTTTGAGGCCAGCCTGGTCTACAAAGTGAGTTCCAAGACAGCCAGGGCTACACAGAGAAACCCTGTCTCAAACAACAACAACAATAAGCCATAGCTAGAAGGAAGGCTCAAAGGCTAAGCGAACACACCGCTCTTAAAAAGTTGGTTAGTTTTTTTGGTTTTGCTCTTTTAAGACAGGTTCTTATGAAGTCCAGACGGACGTGGCTCCCAGAATCCAAATGAGGTGGCTCAGCTCCAGCTCCAGGAACCCACAGCACCTGCACTCATGGGCACATACTCCCTCCCCCGTCACACACATTGGTTAGTGAGACAGACAGATTTTTAACAGAAAAGAAGACAGAGGCTGAGATGGGACTCGGTCCAGAGTGTTCGCCAGTGCATGCAAGGCCCAGAATCTAATCTCTAGCACATAAAAATAAGCAACAAGCTGAATAAATCTGAGTGAGCACCTGTCTTCCTCCTGCACCATGTCTGGACTCACCAACAGAAAGTACCTCATATTATTATTGACTCTTATAGTCGTCAAAAAGCAGCAATGAACTGAGAAAATGAACCCTTCCTCAAAGTGTAAAACAAAAATAGTTACCCTGTAATTGCTTTACCAATTAACTTTAATAGTGTACGTTTATTCAGAAATTCTACTTAAGGCTCTAAAGAGTCCTGCATTCCAGACTGTATTGCAGTCTGTTTATATCTTCTAAATTTTTGAAAATTAATAAACTTTGACACATAATAAATGTAGCTAAAATCTTTGACTAACTGACATTCATAAACTAAAACCTTCTATTTGAATATTCTAAGACATAAGTCAGTACTTCTTTGGAGGATAACACATCCAAAATTTGAAACACAGCACACTTCAGTATTCATGAAATAATTTGTTTCAGAAACCCTGCAGACATCAAAAGCCAAAGATGCTCAAGTTCCTTATATAAAATAGCATAGTATTTACAGGTAACGTATGCATATCCTATGCTCATTTTAAGTTATCTCTAAAGCACTTAAGACACCCAATAAAAAGACCTTTAAAACACTTCATTTTTGTAAATCCAGCATAGTATGTGAAATACAACAATTTCTAGTTTTAGTTTCCAGGAAATTTCCAGAATTTTCTCCCTAAATATTTTCTATGTATTGTATTTGATTTCAAAGCATAGAAGCTATATTGGAACTGTTGGATACAGAGCCCATATGGGAACCATGATAGAGGGCTGAATGCATAAATCTAACATTCATCTTTAAATACTTTATATATAATTCAGACACAAGACTAACATGACCTTGATACCCGCCTGACACTGCAGTCTCACTCCACCTGTTCTGGAACCTACCCACTCA
>CAJQZJ010032789.1:3176971-3187827 GCA_907164525.1 Lophiomys imhausi
TCTCACTCCACCTGTTCTGGGAACCTACCCACTCACACAGCCAGCCTTCTAAGACTACATTCTCATTCGCCCTGTTCTGGGGAACCTCTCCCGCACACACAGCCAGCCTGCTGAGACTGCAGTATCATTCCACCTGTTCTAGGGAACCTCTTCCACTCACACAGCCAGCCCCCTGACTCTGCAGTCTCATTCCACCTGTTCTGGGGAACCTCACCCACACACACAGCCAGCCTCCAGACTCTGCAGTCTCATTCCACCTGTTCTGGGAACCTCATCGCGCACACAGCCAGCCTCCTGACACTGCAGTCTCATTCTCCCTGTTCTGGGAAGCCTCACCCAGCCTCCTTACACTACAATCTCATTCCACCTGTTCTAGGGAATCTCACCCGCTCACACAGCCAGCCTCAACCAGCAATTCCAGGACTTCCTACCTGCTCTGAAACCAGCCCAATTATGCTAACAGAGGAAACAGAACCAAGCACCCTGTCAACGGAGGAAGACTACAAAACTCCCATCAGCTCCACAGCTAACTCCAGATGCGCATGGTCTCATTGCTAAAATATAAGCAATATGAAAAAAAAAAATCAAGGCAATATGACCTCCAAAATATCACCAATCTTACAATAATATTCCTCAGTGAAAACAATTCAAATGAATGTCCACACAAGGAATTTAAAAAGGCAATTATAAAGAGTTCAAAGAGTTTAAAAAGGAAACAAACACCTGAATGAAGTTGAAGAGGACAAGAACAAATTCCTGACTGAAGTCCAAGAAAACACAAACAAATGAAATAACAAAAAACAATTTAAGACATGAAAAATGAATTCAACAGAGTGAAATATTAAAGAAAACACAAATAAAGATGGAAATGAAAAAATTCAACCACCCATTCAAAAGACTCAGTGAAAAGCCTTACCAATGAATGATATGGTAAAAAACAGGTGTGAGGACCTGATGAAAAGACACAGGAATTGGGACCAGGCAGTAAAAATAAAATAGTAAACTAAAGAAAGGAACACACAGGAACTTTGGGACATCCTGAAAAAAGAAAGTCTGTGAATCATGAGATAGAAAACTTCCAGGCCAGACACAGATCAGACATTCAATATAATCACAGAAGGAAACTCATAGAAGAAAATATAACCAAGTAAGGAGATGTCCATTCAGAGCCAAGAAGCACACAAAACACACGCTGGACAAAAAGGAATTTCTCATGCAATATTAGGGTTAAAACACTAAGTATACAGAAAAAAGAAAGGATGTGCAACCTTCCAAAAAGAAGTTACAACTCATATAAAGGTAAAACCACGACAATACCAGCTGACTTCTCAATGAAAATTTTAAGAGCCAAAAGATCTTGAAGCAATGTACCTCAAGTCTTAAAAGACAGCCCTCCTTCGGGCTGGAGAGATGGCTCAGCGGTTAGGAGCACTGGCTGCTCTTCCAGAGGTCATGAGTTCAATTCCCAGCAACCACATGGTGGCTCACAACCATCCATAATGAAATCTGGTGCCCTCTTCTGGCCTGCAGATAGATATACCTGCAGACAGAACACTGTATATACATAATAAATAAATCTTTAAAAAAAAAAAAAATGGTTGGGACAAATTTAAAAAAAAAAAAAAAAAAAAAAAAGACAGCCCTCCACCCATGTACGTGCAGGCAACATTAACTGAACTGAGTAGGTAAAACACACACACAAGACAATATGACGTTGGGGAGAGAGTAAAGAGGACATAGGAAGAGTTGGAGTGGAAGTGGGAGGGATTATCTGATCAAAATAAAATGCATGGATGTATTAACAGGAAAAGCATTTTCAAAAATTTAAATGCAAAAGAACATTCTTTTAAATATATACTAAAAAAATGGCTAGAAAATGAGATGCTATTAGCCATCCATATTAGGAAAATATCGGGACACAGCATATCACAGAAACGGGACAAAAATGTCCAGTCACTAGGGACAAACTTCAACACATGCAAGAATTCAAGTTTTAGGCTACAACCATGTCCGAAGGCAAGCACATAAAATTACCGAAATCTGAGACAACTGGCTTCTTCATCATTTGCCACACACAAAACATCAGCAAAAGACGGGACCATCGGTTCATGATCATCGGACTCCTTAGAGTTCAAGCGCGGGATCAACTAAAATGAAAACAAAGTCAGAGTTCCAAAAGGAATCAGGGAAAACACATGCCTCATGTTTCATTATATTAAATGAGTTAACAATCCAGATATAAAAAGGGAAAAACAAATATTCAACAGACATGCACACACCTGTTAGCAAGGGGAAATAAAAAGGTGGCGAAATGTTATTCTACCATCTAAGTGCATATGGCTAATCTCATGTATCACACAGTGAAAACATAAAGTAAGATCAAAACAAGCTCCGGGTATTCTTTGTACCTGTCTTTGAATATAATTAAAGAAACAAAAAACATGTGTGAGATGATTTATGTAGCAGTAAAGTAAAGGTCCTTGGCTTACGGGCACATTCCCTCCTTTGTCCTTCCACCCTGTATTCCCGGGAGTACCTATTATTACTTTATACACAAGGCTTAAATAACGCATGGGGGGGAACTTACCTCGAAACTGGGTCTTCGACAAGGTTCCAAAGGAAGCATTCTCCCAATAATACGAATGACACTCCGAGCTGACCCATAGTCTTTATTTTGCCAAATGAGCAAATCCTATAAATAAAGCTTTATTTAAAATACACTCAAGTTAAGAATGTTTGTATATCTAAGCAAAACAGAGATATAACAGATATAGTAGCATTTACTTGGACAAAGAAAACCTAACAGCATACACAGCCAGACTGTGCTTAAGAAACACTCTCTGGCCAGGTACGGTGGCGCACGCCTTTAATCCCAGCACTCAGGAGGCAGAGGCAGGCAGATCTCTGTGAGTTCAAGGCCAACCTGGTCTACAGAGTGAGTTCAGAGACAGTCATTACTGTCACACAGAGAAACCTTGTTCCTCGGGAGAAAAAAAAAGTGTGAACCACCATGCCTAGTTCTTACTCATATTTTTAACGTCATAAGCACAAGACCAAACCTACAAAACCAAGACTACTGAATGTGTATTCAACAAGCAGACGAAAGTGACATATAATTGTCAATCTCACCTTCTCTTCCTCAGACGTATTCTAGGTTTATTAAACTTTTGTGTTTTCATACTATACATAAACAAACAAACTTAGTCGTAAATTTTCTTAAATAAAACTACTCGTGTGTGTGTGTGTATGGTTTTTTGAGACCAGGCCGGCCTCCAATTCAAGGAGACCTGCCTGCCTCTGCCTCCCAAGACTAAAACACTTTTAAAGTGTCTACAGCAACGGTAATTCTGTGAAGACCATGTCCGCAGTTCACGCCCTTTGTTTCTCTTATTGGCTTTGACCTAAGGGAGCAAACACATTACTAACCCTCCCCACCATTTTTTAACCAAATTTATCAAAGCTACACTATTGCAAACTCATCTTTCTCCCACTTAAAGAGAAGTAACAATTACATGGTTACTAAAGGTTTTCTTTCCAGGATAGGGGATTACATTTAGGAGCCTTGCTCGTGCTAGGCAAGTGCTCTACCACTGAACCGCTGACCTATATATATCCTAGCCCTGCTTCATGACCTTTTGTCTGAGATGTAGTCTAAGTTGCCCCACTAACTCTGGAGCTTAAGGTGACCCTGAATTTGAGATCCCATTGTCTCAGTCTCTCCCATAACTGAGACTACAAGCCTGTACTAGCAGGCTCTGGTGTGAATCTGTTGTTCCCTGTCTGCTGCTATGATAAACATCATGACCACAAGCGACTGAGGAAGGAGAGGAAAAGGTTTATTTCGCTTACATTTCTGTCCTGCGCAGGGTGACTACCACTGTGATGAAATACAATGACCACAAGCAACTTGGGGAGGAAAGCTGCCACTGCTCATCATGGAAGGAAGTCAGAATAGAAACTCAAACAAGAGCAGGAACCTGGAGGCAGGAGCTGATGCAGAGGCCGTGGACGGTGCTGCTCACTGGCTTGCTCCACCTGCTTGCTTATAAAACCAGGACCGCCTGCCCAGGGGTGGCACCAAAATTTACAGAATGCCTAAAGCCTAATCTTAGGGAGACAATGTCTCAGTCAGGATTCCTGCCTAGCACAACTTCTCTGTCCCAGTTCATCACTGAGGGGAGTCAGGCAGGCACTGAGGCAGAAATCCCTGGCTCATGCCCAACTAGCTTTCCTACAC
This sequence comes from Lophiomys imhausi, assembly GCA_907164525.1. NCBI lineage: Eukaryota > Metazoa > Chordata > Mammalia > Rodentia > Muridae > Lophiomys > Lophiomys imhausi. The sequence goes on from CAJQZJ010032789.1 coordinate 3,181,209, forward strand.
AGCTCAGAACTGATGTGCCTAAGAATGGTATCCTCCACACAGCTGGGCCCTACCACAGCTTAAACTTGGAGCAGGGCCACCAGCCAATCCCATCTAGGCAGTTCCTTGAGGTTCCCACAAGACTCTAAATATCAAGTTGACAATAAAAACTAATGAGGGCAGAAAACACGTTCAAAATGACACACCAAAACCCAACCTAGTGGTGCACATCTGTAATCCCAGCCCTTGGGAGGTGGGGAGAGGAGGATAAGGCGCTACCTGATACCCTATCTCAAAACAACAATAATACGAGACCCAAAGTTAAAGTCAGCAAAATTAACTAAAGACATTTATTTACCTGGTGTACGGGAAAACCAAAATATGCCAGCATGTTTCTTAATATATTCAAAATGAAAGACATTGGTGAAGCAACTTCAAGAAAACATTGTTCGTTGGTACCTTAGAAGAGAAGACTGAATTATTACTCTTGACAAGTAACTGACACCTAGATCACACTAAAGAGCATTAGAGACCTTTCATGACATATTACACCATCAAGAGCAATCAAGTGATTGCTCTTGGAGAGCTCTTTTTTGGAAGAAAGATAAAGAAAGTGCACACGGGGGAAGGAGCTGTGCCAGAGTACTAAAACCGGAACTTTGCTACGTTACGTTAATATCTCACCGGGTGTTTATAAAAGGACCCGGACAAGTAAGTGTGCCACGGACGAGCTCGCCCGGGCCCGGCAGCTCTGCTGCCCGCGGAGGCGTCCAGAACCGCGCCGCCGCTCCTTGCCGCCCGCCACCGATCGCTCGCCGGAAGCCACCGGCCAGCGGCCGCCGTGCCACTCACCTTCCCGCCGCACCGCCCGCCTCCAGGGCGCCCGGGAGTCTGCAGACGCGGCCGCCGCCGGCGAGTGGGTCTTCCCGGAACCGCTCGCCGGTTCCGCCTCCAGCCATGGAGCTCGAGCTCCGCGGGCCGGGACCGGCGCGGCTCCCCATTGGACAGGGCTGGTGAACGCCGCTTGTGATTGGACGACCGGGAGCGCGCGTGCGCAGGCCGAGCCCGGGCGGCGGCGGCTCAGGCTGTCCGCGCGTGCGCTGAGTTCACGCTTTGCCGGGACTTTGTGCCCCAAAGGGGGCGCGCCTTCCCAGCACTCGGCAAAGACTTCGCCAACGGACTTAGGGTTTTTTGGTCATTCTGCGAATATCTAGCCGGCAGCTAAATGCTGGGCTTACTCAGCTGAGCTACAAAGTCCAGTCTATTTGTTGACGAGTATTTAGTGTGCGCGCCCACAGGCACATGCCACAGTAACCCGCTTGAAAGTCGAAGGGCAATTTGTGGGAGTTGATCCTTTACTTCTACTGGATCCAGGGATAGTACCTGAGACCTTAGGTTTGGTAGCTGGCTGCTTGAGCCAGTTCACTGTTCCTGAGTTTTGCACCTTTACCGTTCAAAAGTTTGAAAGCTAGTGAAAAGCAAAAAGGTTCTAACTATATATATTTTTTAAAAAAACCTGCCCTATTTTTGGATTGACAGTAAAACATAACGGAAAGTAGGATGAAACACATTTGCCGTGTATCTCTACTTACCACAATCTAATCCATAAAATGACGTTTAATAGTAATGTACTTAATGACAAAATATCAGTTAGATAATTCTAAAGATTTGCAATGGCATAAGGTTTTGAAAACCTTACATACACTTGTTTGGTTAGGAATGTTTTCTTAATCCTGACAAATTTAGTTGGTAACAATAAAGCATCTGATGTGGAAGTGAAACATGAAAGTAATACAGAATAAGAAATCCAAACAACTCTAGAAAAGGTTCACTATCAACACAGCATTCTTGAAATACACAAGCCAGACTGCATTCACTCTCTGGAGGAATGTCCTGTTTTGCTGGGCATTTTCTTGATGTTTTTGGCCTTTTGAGACATGATCTGGCATTATTTAGCAAAGGTAGATCCCCAACTGCTTTGCCTCCTGAGTGCCGGGATTATTTATTGGTCAGATCAACACAATTCCTCCAAAGCTTATGTCTTAGGTGTGTGTCTAAAGCTATTAGTAGGGACTTCCTTCAACTTCTGAGAGGCCACTAAACAACAGCCTCAACTGTTTTTCTCAACTGTCCGACAACCTGAAGGGAAGTTTCTCATGCTTGGTACAGTATTATTAGATAGTCCATGGCATTATCACTCCAAGTGTCATGGTTTCATTTATAGGTATGTACTCCCATCTGGTGAGTTCCAAAGGAAGGAAGAAGGGAGGCCATGATCCCTGGCAACAGCCATGGGGTGGCCTGAGTTGGAAGAAGCTGTGCCAGTGAGCACAGGCAGGTAACCTGTGGCTGAGACATTTGGGCTGGCTAGTGGGTAAAAGCCATCAGAGGTAGAAAGATGGTTCAGTGGCTGCTCTTCCAGAGGACCCAGATTCAACTACCACCACCCACATGGCAGCTTACAACTGGCTGTAGCTCCAGTTCCAAGGGATACAACACAGAGAGGCAAAACACCAATGCACACAAAATAAAACATTAAAGTTACTTTAAATTTTTTTAGATTTTACTTTGTACCAATATTTTACATACATGAATGTGAATGCGCCATGTGCATCGCTGCTGGATTCCCCTGCAATTCAGTTCATGGTTATGAGCCATCATGTGGATGCTATTGGAGAGCAACAATTCTTTACTGCTGAGTTCTCTCCACCCTCACTTTTTTATTATAAAGAATACCAGCTATATGTTCCCCATTACAAGCAAAAGCTTACCGTTTTAGTAGCTAGGCACTAACACAGACCAATAACCCACCATGGTGGGTGGGGAGATGAAGGCTCTCCTTTAGAAAGAACAGTGAGTGATCTGGGGACCAGTCTGGTGACATGAGTCTGTTTCCAAGTATGTGTAGGAGGGAGGAGAGGGGGAGGGAGAGCATCTATGCCTACACATCCAAGCTGGATGGCCTCAAACTCATGATATTCCTACCGTGAACTTTTTACTCAACCCTTGGCAGCTGCGACCACCTACCTGTCAGAACAGTCCAGGAAGGAACTGTGAGAATTCTGAATGCTGAGAGTACTCCAAGAAAACAAGAGTCTTGTGACCTCCAACACAGAATTGTTCTTGCCATGTTTTCATGCCCCTCCCAGGTGTAGGGGATAGTTTGCTGATGTGATTCAATTAAATGTTTATGTATGGAAAAATGTTTTTGCCATGTGTGGCTCATTCTTGTGATTATAGATAGCTTGAAGTCGTGAGATTTCTCTTAACCTTCATAATTAAATGTCTGGAGCACTGAATAAAGTTGATTATTTCATGAGACTTTAGTCAGCCTCATTTATATAGGCTCCATTCTCCCAGATCCCACTCACTGCCTCTAGAGCAGTGATACTACCTAATGACCAGGACAACATGGGCCTAACAATATTTTGTCATTGAGTGGAGAAGCAGCTCATATGCTGTCTCTCCTTGAGGATTTGTAGGTAGACAATTAATTACTGTGGGAAGGCAGTATTTTCTTCAGTGGAGTAGCCACTGCTAAGTTGCCCAAGCTCCTGTAACATTTTCTGTATTTTGTTTACATGCAATTTATGTGTACCACGTGCTTAAAGAAGCCCACATAGGTCAGGTGATGACATCAGATCCCTTAGAAATGAAATTACAAATGATTGTGAGCCACCATGTGGACAGGAGAAACCAAACCCTGGTCCTCTGCAAAAGCAGTAAGCTCTCTTAACCTGAGCTCTCTGTCCAACCCCTGCTCCATTAACTTTAAACCCAGTGGGTTTAAAGGGAACACCAAAGTTCCCTTATAACCTTGAAAATCAACATGCATGGTCACAATGAAAGACAGCAGTTTGATAAACATGAACAAGGTAGAAAGGGAACAGAAAACTCACTACTTCATGCCGTTTGGAGATTTTTCTAAGATTTTTGCAAAGATTCTTAGAGCCAATATGCAGTAGCAGCTGTCACATTTCTAGCTTCACGTTCCCTTTCACTGAGAATGAAGTTACCTCCATGTTTGAAGCAACCTGGTTTACATGATACAGTAATACTGTTACAGTGGAGCTGTGCTCTTCCAGTACCAACAAAAGTGGCTACACAGATCAGAACAGAACATGTTCCTGCAGTGACTCAAATGAATGGAGAACATGAATCAAGCCAATCAATGTAGTAACAACTTTCAAAACCAACTCAACTCATGCCAAGTATTATGTGCCCATTCAAATACAGCCTATTACTAAAACTAAGTACATTTGTATTCTGTGGTGGTCTGAGTGGGAAGTGTGTCCCAAGACCCAGGCAATCTGAATACTTGCTCCCCAACTGTTGGCTGTATGGGGAGGCTTCAGTGGTGTAAGGTGTAGCCTTGATGGAGTAAGTGTGTCATTAGGGACTGGCTTTGAGATTTAAGTCTCAACCTTAGGTCACCCCCAGTTCACTGTTGCCGTTTGTGGCTCAAGATGTAAGCCCTCACTCAGTTCTGGGGGTTGCCATGCCTTCCTGCTGTGAAGACAGTGGTAAACTTGCCTCCCTCTGGAAACGTTAAGCCCCAAATAAACCCTTCTGTTCTAGAATGCCTTGGTCATGGTGCTTTATTACAGCAATAGGAAGTAGCCAAGCCAGTATCAAACAGATACTACTCTCAATGTTTTAAAGCATGTATCAGGATCTATTATTCAAGAAACTACATCTAGCCACATACATTTCCCTGACAATTAAGTGTCTCCATCTGCCTCCCTATCAAGAAACTTCTTACAATCAGAAAGCCAGCCAGGTGTTAACAGCACCAGATAGGCAGCCCAGGCCGCCTTGGGTGCTCCAGGGTAAGAACACCTCTGAACACAGCCTAGCAAGTGGAACATGCTTTTGCACAGAAAATGAATGTGCATTAAAAGTAGTTTTAATTTAAATTAAAATTATTAACAATTTACACTTCCTTTTACAAATACAACCAGTATCTCCATGGGAGATTCTGTTTTTTAAGTTTGCCATCTGTCAGAATGTGCCAGATTAGACCAGGCATGTTGGTATCAATCTCTAATTCCAGGACTCCAAAAACTGATGCAGAAATTCGAAATCAGCTCGAGCTACATAGCAAGATCTGCTCAATTTAAGAATATAAATTTATAAAGCTTCCAATTCCTGGGCCAGCAAGGAGCCAAGAGAGGAAAGATGATCGATGCCCAGCTTGACAGCCTAAGACCCACCCTCCAAACACTGTGCTCTGACCTCCCTCAAGACCTGTACATCATACACATGAATAAAACGCAATAAAATTTTTTTAAAAGGGGGGGGAGTGGTCAATTTTTCAGAATGGAGAAATGGCTCAGGGTTAAAATAACATGCAGCTCTTTCAGAAGACCAAGTTCAGTTCCCAGCACCCACATCCAGGAAGTGCACAACTGTCTGTACCTCTAGGGAATGCTATGCATTCTTGTGGCCTGTGTGCGCGCATGTGCACACACAAACTTTCTTTTGCATTTCCAATAACATAAGAGGAACGTTCCAATTGTACCAAATCTTAAAGACTAATTCTTAGGTTATTAGCTAGATGAGCTTTCTGGAGAGAAGCTGGCTGGGGATGTGACTCACCAGGGTCAATGTCCAGCATGCACATAACCCCAGGCTCAATTCTAAGCACACACTATATAGTATGGTGGCCACTACAATCCCAACACACACACGGAAGCAGAAGGACATTCTTCAGCTATATACTGAGTTTGAGGCCAGCCTTGGCCATATGAGAACCTGTCTCAAAACAAAAATCCCACTAAAGTCTCATGAATGGCTTTTTTGTTATTTGTTTTGTTTTTTGCACAGATGCAGTTCTGGTTGACTGGGAACTGGTATCCCCAAGACCTAGGAGTAAAGTTCTGTGCCTTTTTCTTTTTCAGGACCTCTCTTCCTTGATGACTACTAATCTGGAAACCCTATGCTTTTTAGAATAATGGCTCGCTAAAAACTATACACATTCTCATCTTTTCCCAAGGGAGTGAAAGCAATTAAGACAGTTTTGAAGAATTTTTAAAAACATTTATCAAACCATGTATCAAACTTACACAAGTTGATATTCCAAATTCCACAAACAAGCCATAGATGTCAGCTGGGTAGTGAGTTCACCCAGGAATAGCCTCAAAAGTCAGGTAAACAGACACCAGCTATTACCACTTAGGACATTTTATTGGCATATGACAATTTACAAGGGTCCCTGTTGAAATATACACACCACACTGAGTAATAATCGTTTAGTCATCTACGTTCATTCTCACTGGGTAATTTTTCCCTCGAATTATAATTCCCAACACTGATTTTTAACTGTGACAAAAGGGACAGTAACAACTCCTTGAAATAGAGTGCAACCAGAAAACACTTTGTTTTTTATGTTAAAATTTCTAAGATGCTGAAACACACAAGCCTAAGAATTGAGTCATGGCCTTCTGAAACTGCTTTTTTTTTGTTGTTCCTGGAAAAATCCTTTGGTTCATTTTTATTTTTTTCTCTGAGGAAAGGAAGTATAGAAGCGTGTAACACACAGTATGCTGTGTTGAAGCGTGTAACACACAGTATGCTGTGTTGAAGCGTGTAACACACCGTATGCTGTGTTGAAGCGTGTAACACACAGTATGCTGTGTTG
>CAJQZJ010032789.1:3187837-3223299 GCA_907164525.1 Lophiomys imhausi
ACACCGTATGCTGTGTTGAAGCGTGTAACACACAGTATGCTGTGTTGGAACATGTCGATTTCCTAGCACTTGTAAAGTAGCTTCACCAAGAGGCACCGTTTGGCTTTTGGAACGCGTCATGAAGTGTTATCTCAGAAGCACTCAGAGGCTACTTTATGTTTGGCTCTGAGGAGAAGATTCTCAGTGGTGTCTACTGCAGAGTTCTTATAATCACACACTTTACTGAAATGTAGTGGGATATTCTTTAACTTTAAAATGAAAGCAACCAAAGGTTACAGCACTGCATTCACACTTAAAACATAATCTGTCACTCCCTATTAAATGACTTTTCTCTATTGTAAAAAAGCTACACAGGTACAAACATGGGAAGATTCAGTGAGCAACCAAATAGCTCTTAAAGTTGAATATGTTCATATAAAATAGAATGTCTGGATGTTATCAGGGAATTAAATGCATGTTGCTTTCATATTAAGTATTAACTGAACAGGATGGTACTAATTATGCCCAGATTGAAGCAATAAAGTTGCTTTGTAGGTATCTTCTGATTTACTAAATAATTTCATGAAGACAATAGGAGAAATCATGCAATACTGAGTGAGAATTTTACAATAAACACATCACTTTGGTTTTAGTTTAATTTTGTTGCCAATAGCTCTTAGCGAATGCCCTTAGCTATTCAAGGTCCAAGATACATTATAAGTCATCAGAACACCTACAAAGCTTTAAAAGGTCACAGTAATAGAATAATCATTATCTCCTTTAAATGCAAAAATAGACAACTGATCTGGTGCCCTGTAGCTAGTTTTACATGTTCTAAAAATAAAATTAGTCTTAGCACTGAAGTTTACTTTATTCCTTTGAGGGCTATTAAACAAACAGAAAAGAAAAGAGTTTTTATCTAAAGAACAGACTCCCAAAAATAAAAAAGGCAGTTTTATAAACCTAAATTGATGGGTGTGGGGGCAGTTAAAACAATGCTGCAAGCTTCCGGCCAAAATCTCCTACTGACAATAATAAGAGAAAACAAATTGCTTAACTACCACTGAACAAGGTGTTACATCTATCTAGTCTGTAGTGAGATCAGAGACTAACCTACAGCTGTTCAGAGCATCCAGTAAATATGTAAGCTATCCAATCGGGTACTGAGTGACTCAGTGCATCAAATTATGCTGCAGGGGAATCTCCCTCCAAATGAAAAGGACTCCCAACATTTGGTTGTGGTTTCAGGTTTTTTGTTTTGTTTTTAAATGTAATCAGGTCTGTGGAATCAGGATTTTTAGTTACACTGATATTACAGTAAACCAGTTTCTCTCTCTTTTGGGCAGCAGGTATCAAAGACCATGACTCAAGCTATCTAATGAGAATGGAGGAGAATATTCAAGTTTGAATTCACATAGAAAAGGCTCTTCAAATGATTTTACAGGCCACTGCCTGCTTTCAATAAAAACACCACTTTCTCAAACCTAACTTTTAATAATTTGTACTTTTTAGCCATTAACAAAGCTATTGTCCTCCTTTGCTGAAGTATGAAACTAGCCTAGTTTACCAGAATAGAAACTTTGTGATATTCTTCAAAACTTAGTCACCCTACTACATAGTGTCCAAATTTAAGATGTTAAACAGATGTGCACAGTTAAAATAATTGGTGTGGTCAGATAAACACTTCCTGCTCAAGGGCTTGTGTGGATTCATGTAGAGCCAACGTTTACTTCAGCATCAAACATTAACAGGGAGGCAGAGAGCCAGAGCTGTCACAGAGCTGTACTTGACCATTTTTTACAGACAGGGCAGAAATACAATGCACGTAACAAAAGCAGCCAAAGGTTTTTAAAAGTTGACAGTTACAAATATGGTACGGAACATTTTCTACTTTATTTCAATACAATTTTCAACATACAGCTACTACTCTTTTTTCAAGGTATTTGAAGACTTAAACAAAATTTCTATAGACTACTTGCAAACAGTAAATTTTAAGTAAAATGCTTACATTCTTATTTGAAAACAAAAATCAGGTTTAAAAAAATGTGTCAAGTTCTGCTCTCTGTTGCAATCTTGAGACTATTCCTAAAAGGAAAAAAGAAATTAGAGGTCAGTAAACCTATGAGTAAAGAATAATAACAATATTTCTAAAAGCTGATCAACTGATGTGCCTGCCAAGCTCATACTGAAAATCTTTCAAAAATCAGAAAATTTCTACCTTTTCTTCTTTTCGTCTGTCCTTCTTTTCTTCGTTGTTTTCCATGGTCTCATCTTCATCTTCAACAATCCCATCCCCTTGGTATTTGTCATGAGTCCATTTTGGACTGCTACCTGATTTTTTGAAATTAAAGCGCCCTCTGCCACGTTGAAAAGTACCACGACCTCTTCCTCTTTTGGCCCAATAATCCACACCATCATCTCTGTCATCATGCTATAAAAAGGTTTAAAAAGAAAACAAATCAATGAAACGGCTTTATTGTAAAGATATCAATTCTCTAATTATACTCCTGGTAACGAGATTCAAAAAACTTTCCCCAAAAAATATCATAAGGATGCTTCAAAAGCCACAAAATATCACTATAATACTGTAAATACCATTTATTACATGCTATATATGTAAAAATCCTACTCTGAGATTTAAACGTAAAAACGAATTCCATCAATCTGTAGGACAGGAGTTTATATGATCACCATGACAGCATAGCCCCAGGGGCAATCTATCTCAGCTATTTTGTTTTACTAGAAGTATTAAAGCTGTTACATTTCAAATTTAATTTAATAACTGTATTTTTTAAGTTCAGTTACTCTCCAACTTACAAACTGTTCTATTTAGCAAAAAAAGAAAAACCTCCAAGACTGAAGTCTTCTAAGAAGTATTCCCATTCCAAAACACAGTACAAAAGGCCAAAGGCCTCCCTCATGTCGGCTCATTCATAGTGAAGCAAACATAATGCACCTGGCCGGGCATGGTGGTGCACGCCTTTAGTCCCAGCACTAAGGAGGCAGAGGCAGGTGAATCAATGTGAGTTCAAGGCCAGCCTGGTCTACAGAGTGAGTCCAGGACAGCCAGGAAATACACACAGAGAAACTCTGTCTCGAAAATCAAAAAAAAAAAAAAAAACCCATAATGCACATGTAATGTTGCACAGCCTCAGGTATTCATATTGAGCAACTACCCAACTCCCTAAAATCTTTTTAAAATGCATCACAAAGACTGTTTTCAAACTAAATATTCCTTTGTGTATTAAGCATTTTTTGCAGATTAGCTTCCTATATAACTTAAAAACTGGAATTATACAGGCAGGTATTAAGCTACTTGAAAGAACAGTCCTCAGCTATTAAGAACTTGCATCTTTTGATACCTTTATCAAACCAATGATGACTGCTAGGTGGAGCTGTGCACGATTCCGTGAAGAATACAGAGATGCCCAAAAGCATAGACTTCAGAAAAAAAGCCACTCAAAACTATGTCTACACAATTCCACTTGTGTCACGCTCCCTTATTAATTCCCAATTTTAGATCCCTCTTTGCTTGATATGGCATTTAGTAGGCCTTGAATTTGTAGGAGAAAAGACCTGCCATTACACTTTCCACAGAAACCAACTACACCTCATTCTAATGGAACAGCACTAGAGATTCATTAAAATACACTTATTCCAGTGTGTGCCAAGCAAGGACTCAATGGTTCTACACTGCTTACTAATGGTATGGTAATAAGACACTGCTCTGAATATTTGTAATTACTCATCCAATCTTTAGAACCAGGTAACTGTGACTATCTGTTCCTATCCTGTAAAACAAAAAACAAACAAACAAACAAAAAATCCCTTATTCACCATTACCCACAGAATACAATTCCTACACATCCTGGGGGCAGTAAATGAGTGATCATATCAGGCAACTCAGAGTAGAGATGGAAAAAGCCAGTAGCAAAGCTGGGTGCCAGTCAAATTAGTTACTGCTCTTTTGAAATATATCATCTGAAAGTTTAAGTAAAAGAAAGCAGAACCTCGGGATGCTAGGCTGTTTCTTTCAGAGAATGCTCTTAAGAGCAAATATGGGACGTTGTAGGCCCTAAAAACATTTTTCTTCTTTTCCCCATTTCCATGTGCATGGTATGTACAAGTGTGTGTGTGTGCGCACGTGCGCGCCTGTGGAGAACATAACTGAAGCTGGAAACACAACTGCTCTTCCACCTTGTTCTTTGAGGAAGGGTGGAAGTCAGGGCTAGAAGATTCCTTTATCTCTAAGTTTAGAGGCTGAAATTACAGACAGGCTCTCAGAATACAAATCCAACATTTGTGCAGGGCTCTTGGAAATTCCAATGTTTTAAACCCTGAGCCACCTTACCAGCCACTCTAAACAGTCTTAATTTTCAAATTCCTACATTCAAAATTTGAATCTCCTAATTTTAGGAGTTAAATTTTTTTCAGATGACAGTTAAACGCTAACCTAACAGTCAGAAGGACTTTTTCATTCTTAAAAACGAACCTATAATGAATTCAAGATCTCCTGCATCCATCTCTCTCCACTGAACACAATTAGATCAAGTTTCCACAGGGATGCAAACCTAAAACCCCAACATCTAGCAGACAGGAATATCCATTTCAAAGTTTGCCTGTTTTACAGAACATGATCCTGTCAATCCCCTACAATTAATAAATGTTAAAAGTAATGAGTTTTTAAAATTTACATTTCCCCAGGCATGGTGGCACACGCCTTTAATCCCAGCACTCGGGAGGCAGAGGCAAGCGAATTTCTATGAGTTCAAGGCCAGCCTGGTCTACAAATGAGTCCAGGGCAGTCAAGGATATACAGAGAAATCCTGTCTTGAAAAACCTTAAAAAAAAAAAAAAAAAAATTTACATTTCAAAAGTTACTCCAAAATTTGGCCCCTATTCAATCCCTAAAGTCCACACCCTCTACTTTTCTTTTGAGAACTTGCCTATTTCAGTACACTCTCACTTGTTCCAACTCCTCATACTCATCTCTAGGATCGACCCAACACTTATTTTTTCCTAGAGTTCTTATTACTGATTAGCACACCCTTGTATAAATTCAAGGTTTAAGATGAGAATCTTAAAAATATAACAAACACTCATAATTCATCAGGGTAAGACAAAGCCCACAAATCAGAAATTCTGCTTGGAGCGCAGTGTATTAAATACTAACTCCATTCTTAATGGCTAGCTCAACACAATCAAACTACTCAGTAACTGATAGTCTCATCTGTAAAAATAGAATAGCCTCAACTCAAAAGGATTTTTAAAACTTTTTTCTTTCATGTCTGAGAGGAGGTCACTATGTAATGCATGCTGGCCCCGAACTTATGTCTATCCTGAATGCTGGGATTGCAGATATTCACTACCATACCCAGCTTCAAGGTTACTAAGAATTAAATTCTACTGGGTTAAAATTTCTAATACTGGTATATTATAGTTTATAACAAAACAATATGTCATTTTAAACCTCATTTCTTCTGAATTGTTATTTTTGCTCATCTCTATTCTCAACACTGTCAAGTCAGTGTCTGTACATAAAACGCAAGATATTTTAAATTATAATATTCTAGTGAGTCTAAGTTGCCACTTCAATTGTTCTTAAGTACCAAAATAACAATCAGTCTGTGATATCTATAAACATATATTACAAATTAAAATTACAACCCACAGCCAGACAGTGATACACACCTGTAATCCAAGTATTTAGGAGGCAGAGGTAGGCAAATCTCTGAGTTTGACACCACCATGGTCTACAGAGCAAGTTCCAGGACAGCTAGGGCTACAAAGAGAAGCACTGTCTCAAAACACCAAAATAAAAATATTAAAATGATAACCAACAATAGCAACAAATAACTATCACTATTTGTTAAGTAACTAAATTCTTTCTCTTGTTGTTGTTTGGGGGAAGAAGCTGTGTTATTTTGGAGACAGGGTTTCTCTGGGTAGCCCCAGTTGTCCTAGAACTGGCTCTGTAGACCAGGCTGGCCTGGATTTAGAGATCCACCTGCTTCTGCCTCCCAGAGGGCTGAGATTAAAGGTATGCGCCACCACACCCAGCTAGTAACTAAACTCTTAAAGTTAATAAAATTACTGCCTATTTTAAGACAACAAAAATGTCTGTCCCAATTTAATATATAAAGATACATGATAAAGATGCTGACAAGTGACAGAGAGTCTGGTCTAAAACTGTATCTTTTGGTTGCATCAGTGGCACATGCTTGTAATGCCAGAAGATAGGAGGTAGAGATAGGAGAATCAGGGGGTTCAAGGTCAACCTCTAGGATTTATCAAAATATACTCCTTAACACTTTTGAAAGTGTTAAGAATGTTTAAAAGTACACCACACACATCCCTTCTTTAGTTCCAGCAGTCAGGAAGCAGAGGCAGAGACCCCTGTGAGTCCAAGGACGACGTAGTCTACAGCGAGACCATCCCTTGAAGTAAACAAAGACCTAATTGATTAAAATCTTACTTCTTATTCTCCCTTAACTTTCTGACCCCACTTCATCCCATCTTTCAACTATGTCCTGTGTAATCTCGTCACACCTTCGATGGGGACCTGTCATGTGGCTCTTGGATCTCGGTGTCTCTAAATCCGCATTAACAACTGTCTACCTACTGGATCTACTCTTGTGCTCTCTCCTTCCTAACCACTTCAAATTCAACCTATGTAGGGAAAATGTAATTTCCATCAAAAAATGTCTTTCCTCTAAGCCCTTTCTCAAATGTCAGCTCCTGGTTCAGGCATACGTGGTATTTCTTCGTTTCTTGGCAATCATGTTTTTCTCAACCCTGGTGTTACTATATTATGACCTACTACAATCGCCATTCCTGGGTTCTCAGTTTTCCCAAACAGATTTATACCAGGAACCTAACCACTTTTGCCTCTTCTGTATGTCCAGTCTGCCTGCCCTTCTCTAAGCTCAAGACTCAACCCAAGCTTCTGTGAGTATCATCTCATCTCTTCCTTTGTAAAACTCACCACAGGAACTCCAGTTTCCGGCATGTTTGTCCTTAAGCCCCAAACTGAGATCATTTCTAGTTGTCTTTTAAGAACTAAAAGAACACTTTATTTATAAATTCCTTTTTTTTTCTTAAAAGAGCACAATGTTTAATTTTAAAAAAGATTTTTAGGCAGGTGTGGTAGCACATGCTTATTAGTTTTAGTCCCAGCACTCAGGAGGCAGAGGCAGATGAATCTCTGTGAGTTTGAAGCCAACTTGGTCTACACAGTGAATCCTAAGACAGCTAGGGCTATATGAGAGACTCTGTCTCACAAAGAAAAATAATTATTTATGGGTTTGTGCATATGTGCTTCATTTGTATGTGCACCATGTACCTGCAGGTACCCAAAGAAGAAGCTTGAAGAGGGTATCAGATTCCAGATGTTTGCTGGGAATTGAACTTGGGTCCTCTACAGGAGTAGCAAGCATTCTTAGCCTCTGAGCCATATATCCAGTCCCTAAATAAATATAAAGTCCTAAAATCAAATGTAAATGAGTCTTCTGAAACAATTTATCAATAACTGAATCATACACCTTACTCTTCCCAGATTGTTACAACTCAAGTTAGTTTCTCAGCAAAGAATACAAACTGAATGACTGATACACAATATACATCTAAAAGTTCACATAACTTTTCTAAATTTTTGGTCATTAATATAAACAGGAAAGTGGAAATACATTTTTGAGGAAGTGTACTGATCCTTTTCCAAACAGATTTACAATGGTGGTTCAATGGTAGAATTCTGGCCCAAACAGATTTACTTTAGAATACAGCTATATATCCTCTAATTAAGGAAATCTGTTATGGACATTCAAAGTTGATCGCCCTCTAAGCCCATTACTATTTGTTTCCTTGCTTTCAATTTTCAAAACTAGCCTCAGAAACATTACTTCCCTGAAAAGCTTTGATAGAAAACTAATACTTCTGGTAAGTTCTGGTATTTAAAGCATCTGTCCCTGTATTACACAACATACAACCCTTTCCTCATGCCAAACTAAACAAAATTACCATCCTATCCAGATACTTCAAGACCAACTACCTCCCATTTTTCCCTTGAAAAACAATTTGAACAGGAAAAGCACGCCCATCACAACCAAAGCAGATCTAGCAACTCTATCTTCCTTTCTTTCTTTCTTTTTAGTTTTTTTGAGACAGGGTTTCTCTGTGTAATAGCCCTGGCTGCCCTGGAACTCACTTTGTAGACCAGGCTGGCCTCGAAATCACACAGATCTGCCTGCCTCTCCTTCCCGAGTGCTGGGATTAAAGGTGTGCACCACCACGCCTGGCTGCAATTGTATTTTTCAAAATCTAGTTTTCCTATATTACAATGAAGTTTGAAAACCTTGAGATCCTTCATTACAAAAGCCATGAAAAACATTACTTTCCTTGTCTTTAAATAAATAGCTATGACAGAATGTACAATTTAAGGTTTCTACATTTAGAACTCTGTCATGGGCAGATCTAAAAAGATGTTAAACTCAACTATAGTTTTTTTTTTTTTTCTCTGAATGTGGCAATCAAACCAGGCATATTTTTAATTCACCTTGATCATCCCACTGTGTGATGTTAGTCAAGCATATAATCAGAACTAAAGGGACCCACATCTAAACTCAAAGCTTCAAACCATTTAAATAATGATTTTTTTTTAAAAAATTCAGCCAAGTTCCAATGAAAATGTCATAATTGTGAACGTCTGCACTGAAATGTATTCACCTGCGATGTTCTGAAGATCAAGGCAAACCAAATAAAACACATTTCTAACACCCACCAAGAAGTACTTCTTGCTCTTTGGGGTATATTCTGGATCCCATTCCTCTTCCTTCGGTCTCTTTTGAAAAGTAGTGTTTGAGTTGTTTGGACCAGTGTTTGTCCCAGGAAAAACTCCTCTGGCTCTTCCTCTGCCTCTAATTCGAAACTGATTAACAAAGTTGTTTAGTAATGCAGTCAAAGGTATTTAGTTACATGCAAAATCTAGATCTTACTGCAGTAACAAAAGCAAGGTGTGTGTGTGCATGTGTGCATGTTATCTGTCTGTCTTCACAGCCACTGAGGACAGAATGGGTGGTCATTTCATACCATAAGCTGACTGAAAGTTGAGTAGATTAAGAAAAATATTCTGAAGTATTAGAACACATTTTCATGACCTAAAACTAACATTTTAAAACAAAGATATAGGCAGGTCCCCTTTTCACTAGCCAAAAGTTAAGTAGTTCCTTTAAATTATACCAGCAGAGTCTCAGGTACCCAACCACATTGATTACCCTACAAGAAAAGCCCTTCTCTTCCCCTAATGACCCAGTGACCAGGACAGTATCCAACTAGAACAGTAAAGAAAAGCCCTTCTCTTCCCCTAATGACCCAGTGACCAGGACAGTATCCAACTAGAACAGCTAAAGAAAAGCCCTTCTCTTCCCCTAATGACCCAGTGACCAGGACAGTATCCAACTAGAACAGCTACAGGTGAAAACATGGACATGAGGAAACGCACACACTCGTCTCAGCCCCGAACAGTCACAGAACTTATAAAGCACGGACATGACCCGTGCTCTGCAGACTTGGGAACGTCATGAACATTCTGTGACTGGTACACAAGGACCTCAACAGGCAAATGAAAACAGTAATACGGAGATGGGTAGCTTTTAATGTTTTTAAAACAGGTTTTCAAAAATTAGTGGTTTAATAAATGAACTTTTACTCTTGAAACTAAAAGTAAAAAACAAACAAACAAACAAACCACACAGTGTCTAGTTAGTTCATCACAGTGTCTGGTTCACACAGACACTTCAAGATCCCGAAATGAGCGGCATTTCATGGTCAGGTTAGTGTTTCTAATGCCGTTTCATGTCTCAGGAGGGATTCCGGCTCTGGGCAAGATGATGACTAATAATCTATGAGGTATGTATGATTTCCCCCCTTTGTACAGATCTCCAAGGCAAAGGTCCTGAATGATCAAAGACAAATATTACTTACAAAGGTTCCTCGTGGTCTGCTCACTCCTGCAAATCCTGAGTAGTCTTTCATCTCGTGGTGAGTTTTAAACTCCTCTTCTCTCTCTCTCTTACTCTCTTTTTCTTCTCGAGAACTGGGTGAGGAAGGCGATGCTGAAGAGGAGGACGAGCGAGAACGGTCTGGCTCTCTGCCTTTATGCTTGCTGAAAAATAAAGGAAAAAATGTGCTATTTTTTTAACATAAAGAATTATTTAGGATATTGTGAACTGTTTTTAAATTAAAAAAAAAGTATCCCCTTTAAAATTATTATGTAAGTAAAACTGGGCATAAATTCTGACACGGTCTGAGTCCAACCGTCTTCACTGATTGCTTTACATAGTAAACACACTATCGCCTACCAGCTACAAACTGGCAGTCTGCAAACTTCAGTGATGCTCAGTTCTTCATTACGGTACTTGTAATCTTTTGTTATTTTAATAAAAGGAAAGGAAAAAGAATGGCTTCTGTTGCTTGCTGCCATGCCGGGGACTGAAACCCAGGGCTTGACACATGCTACGTAAGCACCCTACAACTAAGCTATAGCCCCGGTGCGAAACGTTCTTGAGTCCAAGTTTTAAAATAACTGCAGTTTATATACAACCTGAGTAGAACAGTTTGTATGGTTTGGGCCATAATATCATGATGGAAACAAAAAGCATGTAACATTACAAATAACAGTCATAAATTTAAAAGCACAAGTAAAATCCACCATTTACCTAACGAACATCAAGAAAAAGTTATCTGTAATACATTGTATTCCTATTTATTTGACTCTATAATGATCAAATTACATGATTCTAATGCAACACCCAAAAAGGTCATACCTGCAGTAACTCTTACCACTGCTAACAGTATGCACGGGAACAGAACTTTCAAAGACTAGTGTGCAATGCTATGTCCGTTCTCCTCCCCCATGTCCCCATGTTAAGACTAGATGTCACTCTAACAGCCTTGCACTCTGGGTGTTATGAGTTGAAAAGTGCGGAATGGAGCATAACGAACCAAAGTTCTTACACAAACTGTGTCTAGAAATGCACTGCATTGAAGTCCAACCTCCTGACGTAGCCTGGGTAATAGCACACATTAATTTGTCATTTTTTTTTCATGTTAGCTTGCTATTCCAAAGATTTTGTCCTCATCCACCAAAAGCCGTGTAAAAGACAAATACATTTTTGCTGTAAAACAAATAATTTTAATTGTTTAAATTTAAACACTCGATTATACAGTCAAAATTGAAAGCAATTAAGCTGACAATTATTAAAGGCTAATTAGAAGCTAAAGCCTAAGTCAAGACAATTTTAACAATCACCTGTCGTCTTTGTAAGATTTGTATTCCTTGTAATCTTTCGGGGGTTTTTCTTGTTTTCTTGATCCACTAGATTCCCTGGAGCCTTTGGAATCTCCCCGCTCTTTACTTCTTTCTTTGCGGCGGCGGTCAATGTCATGCCGAAGATCAGCTGAATCACACCTTAACTTTTTATCCCCCTGTAGAAAACACATGTAAAATATACATTTCCTGTAAAATATAAAGATATAGTTTTCTTATAAAATATAGGGAAGAAAACACATACATGTAGAACTGTATTACACCAGATTCTAAACTGGTGATTTATTATTAAAAACCACTACCATCATCCCTGCAATTTTTTTAAATACACATTTTCATTTAGCATTTGTATAACATACACTAGAATTGAAAAAGTTACTAAATTCTTTAGTTTTATAACATGTATTCAAAGCAATCCATAATAAGCTTTTTATACAGCAGAGTGATACATCTTTCTACTCAGTGAATCATTGTTAACCCTCATTCTTCCAAATAGTTTTTATGAAATAGCTGAACAATGTTGAAAGTTATAATCCTATAGTTGCAATGTGGCTTTCAGAAGCCTATAATCTCAAGATCCTAGAGTTATGGGTCTCATTAACTAAGCCTCATGAACATCAAGCTCTTCCCAGATAAACTGATAAATGCAGTAAGATACTTCAAAATAGGGATTCTGTAATTTTCAAGACATGCAAGTGGAATAGAATACGATTAATAAAACTGAGGTTGAACAAAGGTCAAACAAAGTCAAAAAGATATTATTCGAAATCCTGTACTCAGGATCTTGGGCTCTATTATTGCCCTTTCTCAATTCAGGTATTGCAACAGACATTAGTTTAACTGGGTCCCAGTTCACCTCCTCCTTGTTCCATTGCTCTTTCAAATACTATATAATTTAGGAGTTGAAAAGAGGCATCTAGGAATGAAGAGAAATTATACATCAGTAAGATGCTATGCAATGTGGACATCCTTGATATTATTCAACAATGAGATATTTATTTTGGGAAGTCTAACTACAATATTCATAATGAGCATGAACAAAACTGATACATAAACGTATGTATCTCTCAATGTGATAAACACTACTCACCAATTTGTTCCTAAAGTAACAAAAGTCTAATCATAAGCAATACTTTCCTAATCACCTACGTATCTATCAATCTACGTATCTATCATCTATCTATATCGATCTATCATCTATCATCTATATATCATCTATCTTTTATCTATCAATCTATGTGTCTATCTATCACCTATCTATCATCTATCAAGCATCTGTCTGTCTGTCTGTCTATTCATCCATATGTGAAACCACTGTGTAAACTTTGCTAAGCATGTTACCCCACATTAACATGTTAACTGTCCACTAAAGACAGAGAGGTGACAAAGCCAGGTCATCATGCCCTCCTGGCCACCTATCAGTCACCCTTTTCTGAGTAGTAAGAGGAGAAAAATACTGTCAGGGCACAGAGTGAACTGTTGGGGGAATAAACACAATGTACCCTTACTAAACCTAAAGCATTATGGTCAAGGGATTTGTTTAAGTGTTAAACCACTCAATCCTCCCTCAGTCTGTTTTCCCAGAACTGCTACCTCCTGTACACAGACATCACCCCTAAGCTAGATTTCAAAACCAATTCAGTTAGCAGCACACCCTACTGAGAATTTGTGCACTGGCACTGGCAGTAATTTCTTTCAATACAAGTAAACATAACTCAAATTAGCCCAAATACTCCACAACTGTACAACACAGATATTATTATTTTAATTAGAAAAGTCAAGGTTCAAGAATTTTCCAAAACCCTTAGCATTTTCAAAATAGAACTGAATCCTTGCCACCTCTGTTACACCTTACTAACTAAACACTTTATGAAGACAGACATATGAACTAGTATACTTAATGTCTACTCTGAATCATTCTGATTGTATTGCAGTCTCACCAAGCCCCTGGCTTCCTCACCTTACCTGTAGTATCTAAACAGGTTCTTTTCAAGTTTCAAAGCCAGATTCCTAAGCAGTCCAATAGGAACAAAGTTCACTTTGCAAATCAGTTTTTAGAAAGCCTATTTATTCTCCTCCTCACGATGCAGCCAAGGTTGGCCTGGAACTTAGATGTAGCTCAGGCTGGCCTGGAATTCAGAGATCCACCTGCCACTGCCTCCTGGGTGCAGGGAATAAAAAGTTGTACCCAGCCTAAAATACCTATTTCTTTTTTTTTTTTAATTGAAATAAGATTGTTTCATACAGTATTTTCTGATTACAGTTTCCCCTCCCTCTATTCCTCCCCTTCCCTCTGGATCCCCCCCCCCCTTTCTGTCACTCATTAGAAAACAAAGAAGGCATCTAAGGGATAATAGAAAATATAATAAGATAAAATTAAACTAAACTAAACTAAGACCAAGCAAGCGAACAGAAGGTTAAGCGTCCCAAGGGAAAAAGAAAAGCCTACTTCTTAAGCCACATAACACATGTGCAGTAATAGCCAGGTATAATGGTGCACATCTGTAAAGCTAGGTATTCAGGATGTTTAGATAGGAATGCTGGCAGAGTTCAAGGACAGTCTGGGCTGCCAAAACTTGCTATACCCTCAAAAAGAGAGCAGTAGGGAAACTTCTTTGAAGAAGCAGAAATACAAGTAACTTTAAGACACATTCAAGTTCTGACTTATCAATCTCATCTCAAAACCTCATAAATATATATCAAAGTGTTTATCTTTTGTCTGCCCACCAAGTCCCTATTCTGAGGACTAACATTTACCACTAATAAACATTTTTAAAGTTATTCTTCATTTAAATTAAGATGCACTACCATAAATATGATGTATTTACAAATTTTAGAAAGATGTAATCATTTGCCTAAGAAAGCGTTTAGTTTAGTATCATTAAGCTCAGCTTCACATGAAATGCTATTATTATTAAAAAAAAAAAGAAACACACCTTTTGAATTTCTTCTTTAAAAACTCTCTCCTCCCCAGCTAAACGGGTATGCTTCCTCAGAGCACTTGGAGAGATGTCAATCCTCCTGAATATAAAATAAAAGTACATTTGTACTCATATTATTTACTTTCTGATTCAAAAGAAAACAGTACTCCCCATTGTTGAGAAGAACGACCCATTTTTTACATCTTTCCTGAAAAACCAATTTGGCACAATTAGGTCTACTGGTTCCTAAAACAAGAAATAGAAATTATATACATTGAGAATTAATGAAAAACTGGATATGGTAGCAAATGCCTCTAAACCCAGTATTCCACATGTTAAGACCAAAAAAAAAAAAAAGAAAAAAAGATTGCTTTGAGTTTGGTACCCACATAAGTCACATAGTATGTGGCTAGGCAGAGCTACATAGCAAAATCCTGCCTCACACACACACAATTAAAATGCTGTGGGTTGCCGGGCGGTGGTGGCGCACGCCTTTAATCCCAGCACTTGGGAGGCAGAGGCAGGCGGATCTTTGTGAGTTCGAGGCCAGCCTGGTCTACAAAGCGAGTCCAGGACAGCCAGAGATATTCAGAGAAACCCTGTCTCGAAAAAAAAAAAAAAAAAAAAAAAAAAATGCTGTGGGTAGATTTTTATATGGAATTCAGAGATCCACTTGAGAGATACATTTCTCTCTTATATGATACATCTATCTTATATGAAGGAAAGCAGACCTTAAACACTATACTTCAACCATGAAAAAAAAGGAAAACACATTTTGATTATTATTTTAAACATTCAATCACCATGTAACTACAATGCCTTAATCAGCCAACATCAGTCTCTGTATTACTACTCTAACAAATTACTGGCTTCCAAGAGTTCTTGTACTTCATGGACTGTACCCTTCAAAGTAACCTGTGGATGAAATGCTCATGTCTAGACAGCATTCCGGAACCAGACTGCAACACAAGCGGCCGACTTAACGTTCATCCTCTTTGACGGTAAACTTGTGTTTCTCACCAAGCCTTTTTACCTCAGAAGGACTCAGCAAGTTCAAAGTAGTCCTTTAGACGGTCATTCCCTGACCCAGGCCACCAAAACCTACAACTATTTAATAAATTCCACAGTGATTAAAGTTGGTATTTTAAAGTTCTAACAAGCTTAAAGTAAACTAAAAAATCAGGAAAAATTAAATTTTTAAAATAAACAGCACTTTAGTCTAGGAGAAAGAGACCAATGTTTATTTATATCATGATGACAGCATACTTTTCACACAGTCTAAAATATCTTTCAATAATAAAATTTACATGCAAATTCAGTACTAAATATACCTGTGTATCTCAGGGCTCTTTTGCCGGGCACTATGCTCTTCAGTACCTTTCTGGTATGAAGTGAACCGTTCATTTAGGGTCACTGCAGGTGATTTGAAGTATTGCTCTGTTGATTTAGGAGAAACACTGCCGAATTAGGAATCTTACTTTTAAGGGGGGGGGGTTAATTTGTGATAGAAGGGCATATAGCAGGTGAGAGAAAATAAAAATAGTCAAGAAACCTAGCAGAAGAGAATCAAGTGTTACAACAAAATCCTGCTCTGTCACTTCCTTGCACCTTAGCACATGATTGCAAAGGTCCTCACAGGTAGGTCCCTGTCAATACTAAATATAACCCCAAAACAATTAACTGATAATCAAGAGTCTAACTCCACACTGATGAACTACTTCCTCAAACAGAACAATAGGTGGAAAGTCCTAAATCCTGCTAATTAGACAAAGTTGTCACTTCAACTATTCATTTGCAGCAAAAATAAGGAAAATGATACAGTTTGAGTAGACTCATAAAATTATGTTAACAACTATGATGACATATCAACAGAAATGGCTTTACAAAAAAAGTGCATATTGCCATTCAATTGAAAAAAGAAAACACTTTGGAACTGATTTACATTCACTAATTCGTCCAAAAACTCTGGCGTCTTGGCAACCCTGACAGCACACATGACACTGTATTTCTTTAAGCACTTTTTAACTAGTGTAACAATACTGATGGTTTAAGACCCTCTGTAAACGTGCAGTCATGAGCTATGAAATGTTACATTATGAAGCGAGCTATCTGCTTAACAGGTCAACATACATCTGTGTCAACTTACCGCCCAGTATCCAGCACATGTGTCATAACCAATCATTAAAACTTGAAATGGCCACTACCATGGCAGTGCCTCAATCATAATTCCATGAAACCCAGGAATTTGAGCTAGCAACTCAGTTTTTATGCCATTTTTTTTGCCAGGAAGACAGAAGATTCAACTTTGCCTGTATCTTTCAACAGCTATTTTACTTTGAAACATGGATTTTGCCATTTCAAAACATATTCCAGGACCTAGTCACAATGAAAAAGAAAACATCACTGGGCATTTTCAGCTCTATACAAAGAAAGAGCTGTTCAGATCGGTTGCACAACACCAATTATGAGACATAACTACAGATCCTCTAAAAAAGGAAAAAAGAAAAGGAAAAAAATGTACAGAAGTCTGACCTAAAAATTCAACAATAAACGGTAAAATGTGGAGACAGGTCAAAAAAAAAAGGTTGAAAAAAAAAAAGGAAAAGTGTTAATGCTTCCTAATTTTATAAGCCACAATGCTACAGTCATCAAAGTCATAATGATTCACAGGCTTATCTATAGCCAAAAAGAAACTCATTAACTATTATTCAGTGATAAAGAATTGAAAGTGACAAATTTCAGCTATGAGTTGTTCACACAACCCACTTAAAAAAAAAAAAAAGACCAACAGCCATCGAGTTTCCTGAGAAAGAACCTGCTAAACACAAAAATAACCAAAGTAAAACTTATCTAATTTCCCCCAAACAAAATGATACCCCAAAGCCTTTGAAAATTATGAGTAGCTTTTAAACTACAACAACATACTGGTGATAATATGAATTTAAGATTTTTAGCTAAAACTGAAGCCCTTTATTTTTAGAACCTAAAGAAATACACTATTATTCTAACTAACCATTAATTACTCATGTAATCACTAATACAGTTGTAAATTTCTTTTATTGCTTTAAAAAAATCCCTGATTATTTCAAATGATAAATGAAAGAGAACTGAAGTATTGCAAACAAGTAGCACAAAAAGTCAGGAAAGCTTTTTTCCAAAGCTTTCAGGTTTCTTTCATAAAACTGATTACAAACTATCAGTAAGGTAGCAGTAACTATGCTGCCTGAAGTTACTATAAATTTATGCACAACGTGTTACCAAGTCATAAGCTACAATGACAGTTTTTAAAGTCTTTACATGCAATGACATTTAAATTTTCAAAATTAAATCTGAATCATACTTTCATGTGACAATGATTTTTATATTTTGGCCTCAGCCATTTGGTCATCTTATAGTCATCTGTCTCAGTGCTAACAATCACTATCTTCTCCATAAATTTCCTCAAATGTTTAATATTTAATAGTAGTGTTACACCCACTTGCCAGCTCAATTAGAATGGCTATTATTCAACTTAACTCTTTCTTCTGCATGTAAGAAAGGCTTAATTCATGACCCTAACTATATTAAGCATACCTTTAACGTGATGAACCAGGGATACAATGTGCTGTATAAATGACTCTGAAGAGCTTTTGCTGGCCTGAGGCACCTTAATGTGGTCAAAGATGGATCGGAATTCTTGCTCCTTCTTGACAGAATGGACAAGCGTACTAGCCAGTAGCCTGTCTTTAGTCAGGGAGGCGGGTCTAGAATATATCAAACACACACACACACAAAATACACCATTGGTTTGAATGTGTAAATTTCATTTTTTAGAAAAATAATTTCATCACCACCTATACATTTCTTCTTAGGCATGAATGTGGAATTACCTGTTAGAATCATCGAGAGGAACGGGCGCCATTTTGAGTTTGACTTCAGGACGATGGGAGTCGCTGGCTATCATTTTGATCCTCAGCGGGCTCTCCTCTCTGAAGACGGACTTTTCTCGTGTCTCCTTGTGCAGAGGGGGACTGTAATCAAAGAGCTCCTTGAGCTTGTCAGACTTTACCTGCTCAGGTGACTGCGCCTCTTTCTTCACGGTTATTCTCTCGGAGCCTTTGTCTTCATCCTTGTGCTTGTCTTTTGCAGTGCTAGGCCTTTCGACTATGTACGCAGACTCTTTCAGTTTATAACTTTTTTCTTCTCTAAATCCATCACTTTCTCTACTGCCTTTTAGGGACACTTTGGACTTGTACTTGGGCCCTTCCTCCTCAGCACTGCGGTGGGATGAAGTGGCAAAGCCCTTCCCTTGCTCTGCCAGGACGGACTTCCTAAACTGCCTGTAATCCTCTGTCTCCTCCGTGTCATCTCCTTCTGAATCGTGAAACTTCTGTTTTGCAGACTCCTTATCACTGAAGTAATCTAGAACTTCCTGATCGTCCCAATCTCCCTCTGCCCTGCCTTTCTCTGACCCTTTCTCCTTGGTGGCCTCTTTCTCCCTGGCAGCACCCCTCTCCAGCAGGAACACTCTGGACTCTTCATCTGTGAACCTGTAAAGAAGCGGAGAACACAGTAACCCTGGATGGCATTCACTGGATAGAACACGCACACCCAAAAAAAATTAACTTTTTTGGTTTTTCGACACAGGGTTTCTCTGTGTAGACCTGACTGTCCCGGACTTGCTTTGTAGACCAGGGTGGCCTCGAACTCAGATATTCACCTGCCTGCCTCCAGAGTGCTGGGATTAAAGGCGTCACCACACCCGGCTAACCTTATTTTTTTTAATCATTAAAAGCATTCACACAGAATTTACAGACTTTTAACTCCCTAAAGTAAAGACGTCCTCAAAAACCTGTTCTATGCAGTCACCTGCCACAATTCACAAATCAAAATTTTTAAGAAATCCTGATTTAAGACACAGTCTAAGGGCTGGAGAGATGGCTCAGCAGTTAAGAGCACTGGCTGCTCTTCCAGAGGTCATGAGTTCAATTCCCAGCAACCACATGGTGGCTCACAACCATCCATAATGAAATCTGGTGCCCTCTTCTGGCCTGCAGATATACCTGCAGACAGAACACTGTATACATAATAAATAAATCTTTAAAAAAAAAAAAAAAGACACAGTCTAAATTTAACTTCCTGAGGCCAGGAACCACTAATGGACAATACAAATACCTACTAAAATTCAATTTACATTTATGCTCAAACCATCATATTTCATTTTTTGTGTTATGCACTAAGATTTCACGTGTTCCAGGCTAGCTGCAAATGTTCTACAGTGGACAGACACTCTTGGTCTCACTGACGTTAGGAGCACAGGGACAGGACACCTACCTCGTTTGCTTTTCTGCCAACATGAACGGGCTCACAGACATGCTTTAATAAAATATTGATATTTAATACTCTACTTCAATCATAAATAGTTCATATAAAACTTCCCTAGAAGATAATGACTTCTGGCAATAATAGAAGCTAATCATCAGTTCATCAAAAGAAAAAAAAATTCCAGGTTGCATAGAAAAAAAAAAAAATCCAGGTTTCATTTAAAAAAAAAAAAACCATAAACAGCGTACTTGTTCTACTTTCTCACATTTTAGGTCAATCATACTGTACTAATAACCTAATTTTCATTAGTTTGCTAGCATCTCTTTGTGTAATGCTTGAAATTAGAATTTAAACAAAGTACTTAAAATGTCATTTCACTGAGAAATAAAGATTTTTTTCCAAGTGAGGAAGAATTCCCTAAGTACTGACAGCTAGCTGTATTACCACACAAGAGCATGTAAGATGGCCACATTGTTTATGTAAGATCATATTCTAAAGCAAAAAGGAAAGTCTCTAACACAAAACTGCTCATTGTGTTTAATATATATTATGGGCTATCTTAGGCCATTTCATTTCTCCTTGTTTATAACTTAGTTGTAAACTGATCAAAAACTAAAAGAATAGAAACATTATCAAAACACTTAAAACAATTTAGAACTACCAAGTAGGAACAAACAAAAACAGTTAAATACATACATACCAATGTTATTTTGAAATTACTAGGATGATATAAAAGCCGTACTTTGGGTTCTTACCTTTTCAGAAACTTCCCTGGCTTGGCCAGTTCCTGATCCCCTCCGTCAGGGTAAAAGGAGGACCGGCCCCTGGAGTCCTCCCTTGGAGCACTCTGTGGCGTGACTGTCTTCACCGGGCTTCTTCGTGATGGGACGTGATGAATCGGACTATTCTGGGAAGGACTATACCGACTAGACCCATTCCCAACAGAACCAGACCCAGACCTCTCCGGACTGTGCTGGATGGAATGTGAGTGCTGAGAAGGGGTGTTCTTGGCAGAGTGCGCTGTGCTGAGGATGGGAGCATCTGAGCAGGATGAGCTCTGACTGGGTGGCGTGGCCATGGGTGAGGGGCTATGAGGTGACCTGGGACTATTATCATAAGCTGAAAGGCCGGGCCAAATATCACCAGATGCGGCCGACTTATTAAACTCATCAACAGACTCAGCCGGGTCATGCTCGAACGCATCCTTCGGCTCCTCCTGTGGTTTGCTTTTCAAAGGGCTCTCTTCTTGGGGCTCCCCTTCGGCTTTTTTGGTTTGTTTTTCCTGAGACCCTCGTCTTTTGGAGACAGGAGATTTGCTATACGGGGATGAAGAGCGAGAGGAAGATGATCTTGGAGACCTAGAGGATCTGTATGACCGGCGAGACCTGCTCCGAGATCGCTGAGAAGACACGGACCTTCTTTTTGGACTCCTGGAACGCGACCGACCTCGTCTAGGACTCCTAGAGTGCCTTCTGTTCCAGACAGGCCTATAGCCACCTCGGTGGTACCTGCCCCCTCCTCCCTGGTAGTACCCTCTACCCCTTCCTCTGTACCCATACGGTCGTCTCATTCCTCTATTATTCCTGTAATCTCGACGGTAATCTCTAGAGTAAATGCGATCTCTACTGCGAGACCTTGAATATGTTCTGGAACGAGACCTAGAACTAAAAATGAAATAAGTATCAACTGAAGAAAAATAAAGTACTTCATTCTACCATTTTAGATACAACTGGCTGAATAAAACATACATACAAAGTAAAGCTACATATACTTAAAAACTTCATTTGTTTGAAAGAGTTTATTGTTTCTGGTATGTTTAAAGTTTTTGTCTGAGATAAACAATGAGAATAAAATTATAATAGATCTTGCGAAAATAGGCACAGGAAATGGAGGAAAAGGTATCAATATATCTAACATAATACATCTAGTAAGAGAAATTTAAATGGCACCATGCATTGCTAATAGGAAAGAATGTTACATGGAATTACATATAGTGAAATGCCACTGATATTCAGAAAAGATGATTATATATAATACAGAAAAATTACCAAATAGTATTAATTCTCAACTAGCTCCTACTTTCTGTGCTATGGATAACATTATTTGAAAAAAAAATTGTTTTTTAAACAACAACAAAAAAAGTATCCTTTAAAGAACCAAACTCAGAAAGGAAAAACCAAAAATAAAATAAATGATTCATGCCAAAGAATTCTTACACTATCCAGTTCATCTCTTCATGTGATGGGGAAAAAACAAAGAAATTCATCATGTATTAGCAAGTAGAGTAAATCTCTATCTTGAGACACCGTTGATTAGTAGATTACAACTTGGATAATTCTCAATTTCATTTCTAAATGAGGATAACAAATCCCATTTGTGCAGCTTTGTTGCAAATGATACACTGATGGTGTCAGCACTGTATACAACAAACACTAATTACTATTATTTCATTAGTAAAAGCACCAGAACCACACCGATTCACCTGTATCTCTTCTTTCTAGAATGGGATCTTGATCTTGATCTAGAACTAGATTGTGATCTAGACTTGGATCTTGAAGAATGTGATCTAGAATTGGAGCGGCCCATTTCTTTTTTCCTAATCAAATAAAAGAAAAATAGGTTAAATCAGTACACTTGAAGGTGTTTTGATATTTACTAATTTCCAGATATGAGCTGGATTTTTACAAGTCATTATTCTTTTCAAATGAATACTTACTTTAAAGCAGGCCTATTGTCCCTAAATAAAACTGGTTTTATCTGCATAACCGGTACTAAAACTCAAGATAAAACAAAGTATTTTATGGTTAACACCTGTCCGCCTCAATCCAAAGGCAACAACTACAGAAGCCAGGAAGAGGTTAGGTGTTTTTCTATACCCAATACAAAGCCTACTTACCTCATCTGTAAACGATAAAATTATGTAACAGTATCACAGAAAAGAAACCTGAAAAAGGAGCATTAAAAAGTGGCACAATTCAGACTAATGGCTCACTGGTAAGGCCACTGTCTAAGAAGGGGTCCCAACCCTAACTGCAAGTGATTCTGCCTAGCAAAGGAAAAATCAATTTTTGTCCACTGGGGGTGTGTTGACCACACATAGGGCATGCCTCATGCCCAGAGAGTACTTCACCAACACAGTATGAACTCTGCGATATTTCTGTAAAGTCTACAATGTATACTTTGTCTCATTTTGCTTTAACCTTTTTTGTTGTTTTTTGTCTTAATAGTCTTTTGTTTGTTGTTATTTTTTCCAGACAGTATTTCTCTGTGTAACCATGACTGTTCTGGACTCACTCCGTAGACCAGGCTGGCCTCCAACTCAGAGATCCACTTGCCTCTGCCTCCGAGTGCTGGGATTTAAGGCGTGCACCACCACACTCCACTGCTTGTTTATTTTGATTTGTGTTTTTGTGGGAGTGTTTTGTGTTTCTTGTTTTAGAAAGAGAAAACGTGTTAGAAAAGTGGGAAGGATCTGGAAGGAAGTAAGAGGGAGAACAATACACTGTATGAAAAACACAAATATACTGTAAGAGAAATTTTTTTTCAATTAAAAAAAAAAGCAAAAAACACTGGTGGCTCTTCTAGTAGACTGGGATTCAATTTCCAGCACCCACATGGGGGCTAATCACCATCCAGAACTCCTGTAACAGGGGATCCAACAAACACGTCACCAAACACCCATACATATAATACAAAGAACTTAAAAATTAATTAAATAAGAAAGCTCACCAAGCTGTCGTCACAGTGCTTTATGGGTTTAAGAAGACACTACACTTGACTTTCTCATACACAAAAGCCTCAATTTGCGTGCGCTATATATAGTCTCCTACAGAATAAAGGAGCCTCACTAAAGCCTTCTCAACAGCCGCAACTTGCAGGGCAATGCCAAGCTTACCCTGTATCTTGCTGGTAAGAAAGGGTAAAAAAAGATAAAGAATTAAAAAGATCATAAGCATAAGAAGTATTAGAACTACAAGAAAAAGAAACTTTTCTAAACACTGATATAACTGGGCCTCACCAGCTAGAGATCAATGACAGCACTGATTTATAAAATGTCCTTTTCCTGAAGAAAATCTAAATACAATAAATATTTGATATATAAGTATGACAAATATGATAATTATTGCACTTACATACCAAATGTCAGTTAATTTTTTCAGTGACTTAAAACACACATACACACATGCACGCAGACATGCAGACACACACACACGTACGCACACACGCACGCAGACATGCAGACACACACACACACACGCACGCACACATGCAGACATGCAGACACACACAAAGGCACAGACACGCAGACACACGCACATACACTGAACCTAACAACAGGTGTCACAAACACTGACCACCAGGCACACAAACTTCCCCATAGACCAACCTGATTGTTCCGAACTTAATACTAAAAGCTTACTGTTGACAGCCTTACTGGTAACAAAACTGGAATGTTATATAGTTAAATGCTGAGTGCTGCAAATAGAAAATTTGTTAACAAAAACTGCTCCCCTGAGAATACCAGCATTATATTGTATTTAGTGGCTGCACATTACACGAGTTTACAACAGCAACAGTAAATAGCTATGAAATTATTATGTACTAGCGCTAACAAAGTCACTATTAAATGCTGCATCTTTTTATTTGTTTATATTTTTCAATAGCAAACAAATCCATGTGTTGTGCTCATAAATTTTAACGCATACATATTTTGGTATATATATTATGTAATTAAAGTATTATCTACATATTTACATACAAGTGACTTCAATTTTTTCAATTATTTCCAAAGTATATCGTCTACAATTTTTTTCAAACTGCTATAAATTTTTTAAGCCATTCATATAGCTAACCCAGATGGCAGGCCTGCATTCCTACTCAGAAGGCTGAAACAAAAGTATCTCAAGTTTAAAGCCTACCAAGCTGACATGAGTTCAAGACCAGCCTATTTAGTAAGACCTAGTATCCAGAAAAGGGTGGGCGGGTAGGGAAACAGACAGCCCTGTAGCAGAATACTTGCTTAACAAGCATCAGGTCATAGGTTCAACCCTTGGCTAGCACATACAAAGGAAGGAGTTTGTTTCCCAGAGCTTAGAGGAGGTAGGGAAAACTAAGTTTATTTATTTAAGTTTTTATTGTATGTGTATGGATTATTTGCCTGCATGTGTGGTCACACTCATGCCTGGTACCCGCCCGGTCAGAAGGTGTGAGGTCTTCCAGAACCAGAGTTACAAGTAGTTGTGGGCTGCCATGGGGGTGCTGGGAATCAAACCCATGTTCTCTGGAAGAACAGTAAATACTTTTAACTGCTGAGCCATGCCTCCAGTCCCATTTTATTTTATTTTTTTTTTTTTTTGTGTGTGTGTTTCTTTTTTTTTTTTTTTTTTTATAAATACTTTATTTTTTTTTTCTTCAAGTTACATCTCAGTAACAAACCCCTCCCTATTCCCCCTTCCCAACCCGCCCTTCCACCCTCTTCCCTCCAGAGGTTTCCCCTTTCAGTCCAACAGCTGGTTCCTTCTCTTATAACAGTAAGTATTATACAAAACAATAGATATAAATATGCCACATTTATGAGAGTAAATTGGCCCAGTATACCTTCCCAATGTTCAGTTTATACCTATTTGGCCCCTGACTTTAACATTCTACTATCTACCCAACTCCATGAGTTTAAAGGTCTATATGTGACTCAACATTCATACTATCTTTCAACACACTTTTAAGAGTATCTTCTTAGATCTATAACACCCTCTTGATTCCTAAACAGTTCAAAATTTAACTATAAGATTCTATCTGTCTATTCTTCAACCACCTCAGAGACCTGAGAGGGATAAATATATTTGCTTATATAGGAAGTGCAGAGCCTGCAGCTTCCAAAACTAAGAAAGAACATACCAGTAACTGCCTGGACAGTTCCCATTTTCTCTCCATACATTCCAGCATCAATCTTCAGCCTTTGGGTCCTGTTTCTCTGACAGACCATTTTATTTTTTTTAGTGTAGGTATATATGTGTGTGTAGATGCAAAAATGTCAGTCTATGTGTGAAAATCAGGCACCTTTATAAAGAGTTGGTTGCCTCCTTCACTCATTATTCACAAGACTCAACTGAGGCTGTAAGGCTTGCACAGCAGGTGTTTTTACTGCAGCGCCATCTCACCAGCCTCAAAGTTCAATGTTAGTCAAGGGCCAATTATGTAATTTTCCAATTTCTAACTTACTAGTCAAAATAGGTAATCATGTCCATAAAACTCCATTTATTAATCTTGTAAAGTCCTGTTATTCTTGTATATTTAAATCTTAACAATTTTTTCATAATTTTGAAGGTTCTTATATATTAAAGTTTGTGGTTATTATAAAATAGTACTAAAGTACATTAGAGAAGTTAAGTTAAACCAAGTGTTATGGCACAGGCCTATACTTGGGATGCAGAAGCAGGTGAATCCCTGTGAGTTCAAGGCCAGCCTGGTCTACATAGTAAGTTCTAGCACAGCCAGAATTATAGAGAAACCTTGTTTCAAAATACCCAAAATAAGTAACTAAGTAAGTTGAAAGGTTTTGAGCTGGCACAATGAGAAAGGAGTTGTCATCTCAGTACCAGGTATTCATTAGGGCGACATAACAAGACCCCATCTCAATGATGGTGCTGGTGGTTTCCTTTTCTTTTCAAATGGCATTTTGTGTCTTTAGTCTTAAAAAACAGAGAAAGCTAATATACAATGTAGAAATGAAAAAATATCTCTCTTAAAAGTAACCCAAACTCTGACTTTTCAGAAGATACCACCCACCTACCCCACAAAAAAGAAAAATGTGTTCCAGGCAGCTTTACGAGTCCTAGGGGTTGGGCCTAGGGTCCTGTGCACATTAGGCAAGCACCCTACTTCTTGACCTGTATCTCCAAGGCCAGTTTACAATCCTCTTAATCACTTCTGATTCAGGCTACAAGTCAGAAGTAAAGCTGAGAATATGAATGTCTGCCATTTACCTTGGGCTTTTACGCAAGGTCCAGAAGTCAGCGATGTCTTTAAGATGTTGCCAAGATTCTTCCTGTGGAGAATGTTATGAGAAATTAAAGTCTAAATTCAAATTCCTAGCAAAGATTTAAAAAAAAAAAAAAAAGAGGAGTATGAGTTTAGGGTAGTTATGCACAGGCTAGAATGCACATACTGGGTGCAGTAATAAATTATGCTGCCCAGACTGACTTCCACGCTGGCCTCTCAGCACGGAAAAGGAATGACTCGGGAAACAGTAAACTTTTGATCATAACATTCTAACTAAGGTGGTCATGGCGGGAAATAATCCTAGCACTTGCAGAGCTCAGCAGAAGATGGTGATTTTGGGGTTAGCCTGAGTGGTGGGTGATATATCATACAGCCCGTATCAGCTGTATCACAAAGAGGCTGGGGATATGGCTCACTGGCACTCACAATACTCAAAGTAAAAAGTCCATCAACTACTACGCAATGATCAAATGTTAAAGTGCTATTTTGGAAATACAAAGAAAAAGTAAAATTAAAAGTGTGAATCAATAATTAGCACCCTTAAATAGCCACAGCCCTCCAACTGGGGATTTTTACAAAGTAGTGAAACCACAATCTCAAGTGGGCTTTGTACAAAAACAAATACATTTCAAAAGTTAGTACAAGTTTAGTTTTTTAAAGTAACAAACCCGAGTAGATTTGAGGAAAAAAACCTAACTTTCTAACTTGGGTGTTCTGTTCAACTTTACCCTGGTGCTAGAGATGGCAGCTGAGTGCCTCCTGGATCCTAGCACCCATGGATAAGCAAGGCATGAGGGGTGCACCCTGCCATCTCAGAGCTGGCAGAGACAGGAGGAGACTCAGGAGATCACTGGCAGTCACCTAGAGACTTGGGGAGAAATCTTGTCTCAAGAAATAAAATAAGGAAGAGAGCAAGAGAAAGACACCAAAGGCCAACAACCCACATACAGGTGTGCACGCCACAGTCAGCACACACCACAGGGAAGATTTTATTCTGGCCTACAAGTCTTCATCACTGATTTCAGCACTAGAGTAAGAATTTTGGCTAACACTTGGCTCAAACATTTCCAAACAGCTAATTTTAATCTGTATATTCATAAAAAAAAAAATCAACTGCCAAGCCCCTTTACTATGAGTCATGATTTTTAAGGTCCAAGAATATAAACACTTAAAAAGAAAAAACTGAGGAAAAAGTATAGACTGTAGGCTGCTGAAACCATATATATGCTTGTTC
Organism: Lophiomys imhausi; assembly: GCA_907164525.1. Taxonomy (NCBI): domain Eukaryota; kingdom Metazoa; phylum Chordata; class Mammalia; order Rodentia; family Muridae; genus Lophiomys; species Lophiomys imhausi. The sequence goes on from CAJQZJ010032789.1 coordinate 3,215,598, forward strand.
AGTTACATCCAAGGATTCACACCAACAATGTCATATACAATGGTCACTATCAAAGGCTACCTTGCCAAGGGTTCACATGTGTACTCAACAATGGAAAGAGAGAAGTTTAAGTGCCAGGCCAGTCTGAGTCACACAAGGGAAGTGACAGAGGGAACATCATCAAATAGTGTCAATTACCACACACTGAAGAGTTGGAGGGGGAAAAAAGCCTAAACATCATAATGTGTTAACAGGAATGATTAGGACAACTTTGGTAAATCCTTGGGGCTTTTTTAATGAGGTAAACTAAATTTAATTTAAAGTAAAGACAGGAACACCACACAGACCTACAGAGGCACAACATTCTAGGCAGAGTCAGGACAGAAAGAGTTAAGCTGAAGAACTGAGATCAGGAGTGGAGGATATTAAGACAAGTGACATGAAGAAATGGAACACATGAAATAGCATCTAGTAGGTCACTAATGTAACTTCACTATTTCCTTGCCTGTGTGTGATGTTTGTATGTGTGCATACATGCAGGTGCAAGGCCAGAGGCTGACACCAGAAAGTCATCGTCAATCGCTTCTCCACAGAATCTTACCACCCTTTAGAGGGAACTGCTAACATACCCTATCTCCACTTCCTAGTACTGCAGTACAGGCCTGGGTATTCATGTGCGTGGTTGGGATACAAACCCAGGTCCTCATTTCTGCAGCACGCACCACACCCAACTGAGCCATCTCACCAACGGCTTATAATTATCTGATCTACATTTTAAGGTAGCTGTTGTGTTGAGGGTAACCACCCTAGAAAAGAGAACAAGCAGACAGCTGAACAGTTCAAGGCTGTCTAGGTAAGATGGCAGCAAAGGGAGAAAACACACAGATCTGGAATGTGGTTTCAGATTACACTCAACAACATTCGTGATTGTTGGGAGTATGGAACATACAACACAAAATATGGAAGAAGGAAAAACTCATGAAGACCCCAGATTCTAACAGCTTGAAATTTAAGCATCTGGGAGACAGACATGTTGGGGACAAAACAAGATTTGGAGCTTTTAGGGTACACAGTCAGACTATGAAATGTCTGATCCAGAATTTGACTGAAATATTCAGACTTCAAAGGCTGCACTTTGGGCACTGCAGTAAGATGGCTAAAATATAAGTGTAAACTTTGACATGCCGAACCTTCCCTTCACTTCAGCCAAGGCTGTCTATTAACAGACCCTTAACAGAAGCCAGCAGTGGTGGCGCACACCAGTAGTCCCAGGAGAGGTAGGTGAATCTGAGTTCAAGGCCAAACCTGTCTCAAAAAAACAAACAATAAAAAAAAAAAACCCAACTTATTAAACAGAATAAGTCACCTATCTGATTCACCACAGTAAGGAACTCAGAAAAAAGTAAGCCATGTTTTGTCTTTAAAAATAAAATCCAGAGAGATGGCTCAGTGGTTAAGAGCACTGGCTGCTCTTCCAAAGGACCAGAGTTCAAATCCCAGCACTCGGGAGGCAGTTCACAGCTGCCTGTAATGGAAGGGCATGGTGGCCCACACCTTTAATCCCAGCACTCAGGAGGCTGAGGCAGGTGGATCTCTGTGATTTTGAGGCCAGCCTGGTCTACAAAATGAGTCCAGGACAGCCAGATATACACAAAGAAACCCCGTCTCGAAAAACCAAATAATAATATAATAAAATAAAATCCACCAAAAGGAACAGGAACATGGACTTTGTTACCTGTTAGTAGGAGACTTTGCCCTAGTGGTGCTGCCATGTAGGACCCCAGTGCAAGAGGAAGCTCTTAGCCCTCATATGACTGGTGAACTGAGGTGGGCTGAGATGTGGGGACACCCTACACCAGAGGAGTAGGACAGGTGGGAGAGAGGAGAGAGGGTGGGAAGGTGGTACCGAAAAGAGTGAAGGGAGAGGGTTGTGATGGAGATGTAACTTGAAGTAATAAATAAATAAATCCCTAGCTGGGCAGTGGTGGCGCACACCTTTAATCCCAGCACTGGGGAGGCAGAGGCAGGCAGATGTCTGTGAGTTCAAGGCCAGCCTGGTCTACAGTGTGAATTCCAGGACAGCCAGAGCTACACAGAAAAACCCTGTCTCAAAAAAAGGAATAAATAGATCCATAAATATCTTAAAACCTTTTTTTTTTTTTGACTAATGTATAAGACTGGCCAGAAAACAAGTGACTAAAGAAAATGTTCATCAAGCTTGGTGACAGAGACTTGTAAGCACAGCATTTGGGACTCATGAGGAAGGCCCACAAGTGTGAGGACCGGCCTGCACTATGGAAACAAAAACAAAACATGGCATCATCATCTGTAAACCCAGTCTCTTGTCTCAGCACTCATGATGCAGAGATACAGAGCATTTTAACAAGTTCAAGGCCAGCTCAGTCTATATAGCAAGTTCTAGGTTAGTTAGGACTATTCAATTAGATCTGTCTCAAAACAACAATTTTTTTTTAAATGAGATAAAGTTGCTCAATGTACACTCTTAGGCTTACAATTTCAAACATATGTAAGGCAAGTCTTCATTTAACATGTTGGAAACTACTGCCATTCATATCTTTTAAAATCTGAAAAAATACACTGTAATTAATAATCAAGTGTATTAGGTTCAAATTCAGGCTTAGTCAATTAAATGACAACTCAACATTATATAAGTTAATCTCTTTCAAGCTTTAATTTCTATAGGTATAAAATAAGGTATTATAAGTTTATGGTTAAAAAATAAATAAGGCTAAGCTTACTAATGGCACATGGGGTGTGCGAAAGTATTAGTTATAATTATTGGTTAGCCTTGTTACAGATTTTTCTAAAGGCTATCCATAAGGTTATTTCAAACAATTGTCTATTTAAGACTAACTCTATGTTTTCAATACAGCATTGACAAGTATTCTATAAAAGTCATTCCAGAAATACTATGTTTAGAAGTTTGATTTAAAATATATCACAGAATGAACAAAAAACAAACAAACACAATTCTGAAAAATCAGTAAACACAAGTGACCAGAACATGGAAGTTCATTTAATTATTTTGTTTGTTTATTTGGTTTTTGAGACAGGGTCTCTCTATGTTATAAAGACAAGCTGGCTTCAAACTCTCAAAGATCCTCCCGTCTGCCTCCTGAGTGTTGAGATTAATGTTACACCATTACACCAGATTACCATTTTAAGCAAAAACTTTCCATAATTAAAAGCAAGATAGATTAGTCACAAACTTTCAGTCTGGTTCAGCTACTTACCACTCTTTTTTTTTTTCTTTTTCTTTTCTTTTTAAAGAATGAACTAAGAAGCCGGGTGGTGGTGGCGCACGCCTTTAATCCCAGCACTTGGGAGGCAGAGGCAGGCGGATCACTGTGAGTTCGAGGCCAGCCTGGTCTACAAAGTGAGTCCAGGACAGCCAAGGATACACAGAGAAACCCTGTCTCGAAAAACCAAAAAAAAAAAAAAAAAAGAATGAACTAAGAACCACAGCACATTCTAAACCAAGTTACACCCCCCAGCTTATGTGGCCTTAAGTTTTACACCTTTGGGGGCTGAATCTACAAAAATGGAGAAATTATGAATTAAGTAAAATTGGTGTTAGAAAGCCCTAAAACATTAAACAAATGCAGGTCAGGACTGTTATTTATGAAGTTCATGGTCAGACTGATTTTCAATCTTGAGTCAAAAATATTAAATGGGGCTGGAGAGATGGCTCAGAGGTTAAGAACACTGGCTGTTCTTCCAAAGGTCCTGAGTTCAATTCCCAGCAACCACATGGTGGCTCACAACCATCTACATTGAGGTCTGGTGCCCTCTTCTGGAGTGAATGTGTACATGCCGGCAGAACACTGTATACACAATAAATAATCTTTAAAAAAAAAATATTAAATGTAACTCAAGGTAATACTTAGTATTTTTAGGAATGTTTAAGAAGCTAGATAACAATAATGCACAAAACCATATCCTCCAACCACAACCACTTACAATTACTACCCAGTGATACACTGGTCTTCTTGATTCTCTTACTAGCCCATCATGAGAATTACACAGCTGTCAGTTCGTGGATAGTGTTCAACCAACGATCTCAAATGCAGTTCCTGGGAATTCCCAACCCAGCGGTACATCTAAAGCCATCTCTCCGCTTCTTTTACATCACAGATGACCTAACACAGCTGAGTTTGCTTCCACATTAAGTTTTTCGACAAATTCAACTCACTGCAAGCCTAACCACTGAGCAATGCACTTTCCAAGTCAGGTTTCAAGTCCTAAAATGAACTACCGTTTTCTAGACAAAGCTGGGGTGGGCTCAGCTGACAGTGTTTTCCAGCGTGTACGAAGCCCTGGCCCAGCACCGCAGGAATTGGGTATGGCGGCTGGAGCCTGCAGGTCTGCCAGCCTCAGCTGTTTACTAACTACTTTAGAGACATACTTCCCATCACACAAAAATGAATATAAACTGTTAATTTTTTTTTTTTTTGGTTTTTTGAGGCAGGGTTTCTCTGTGTAGCCCTGGCTGTCCTGGACTCACTTTGTAGACCAGGCTGGCCTTGAACTCACAGAGATCCATCCCCATGCCTCCACCTCCCGAGTGCTGGGATTAAAGGCGTGCACCCCCACGCCTAACAGTCTTTTCTTTATGGCCTAACAGTACCCCAACTATTCCAGTTAGAGTTAATCTAGAATGTAAATTCAATGAGGACAAGAAATTTTGTTCTGCGTTTCCCTTTTAATATAAAGCAATGGACACGCTGCAGCGACAAGATATAACTCTGAAGCGTCTAACGGTTTTCATCAGTTTTAGGTACATTTACTTTCTATTTCAATGTTTTTCTTTTTCGATTCTAGTAGAAAATAAAAATTACGTAGAAGGTACTGATCCCCGATTTTGACTAGATAAATCTAAAATATGTTGGGCATGATGCTGCTCATGTATAACCGTAGCTCGAAGCCAGTTGGGCCCAAGAAGCCAATTTGGGATACAGAGATCCACTGTTCTGAACACTCCCCAGGCCAAGAAAACAAATCATCAAACCCAGCAGAGGCCCGAAGTGAAGACGCAAAACTACTATCCCACCACTCCCGAAGCTAAGGCAGGAAATTAGCTGCGAGTTCAAGTCCAGCACCGGCCGACTTACAACCTCAAATCTTCCTCACCCATTTACCCCGCCAATCACCACCGCTGTCGACGTCCTCAACAAGTTTCCGAGGACGGCCGACTCTTACCGAAAAGGAAGGTCAGCGCTTGTGCTGCCGCAGAAAGAGCCGAATCCCACGCTGGAAGGCAGTTAGCTACGCACCGTCTGCCACGGTCAGAAGTGAGTGGTCGCTAACACTGAGCGGGTGGCTAGGGAACCAAAACGAAGGCCCTTCTGCCAACACCGGGGTGCGGGGCGCCTCCGTCCGACCGGCTACACCGACGTGCGCCCTGGAGGCGAGGAAGCCAAAGCCAGCTCTAACCGCGACGCACACTGCGGCCGGCCCGCCCGCCCGCTCGCTCAGACTCGGCCGCGGGTCCCCGTTACCTTATCCCAGGACCCACCCGGAGGCCAGGCCGGGAGGACAGGCACCTCCCCCGAGGCCAACGACACGCCGGCTCCGGGAGCCGGCACACGCGGCCGCGTTGCCATGGGCAGGGGAAGAAAGGGGCGCAGCGCGCCTGCGCAGAGCCAGCCCCGGGCCCGGCGCGCGCCCGAGTCCCGGCCGCAGGGGTGGGGGAAGGGCCGGAGGAGGCTCGCGCCCGCGCCGGCCTGGGCGTCCCAGCCGGCCTCCCCATCCCCCACCCCCACGGCCCGCGGCGCCCGGAGGACCCGAGGAAGCGGCGGGGAAGCGCACGAAAATAACGGCACGGGCGAGTCTTCCCCCCTCTCGCCGCCGCGCGCGGGAGAGCCACCGACCCCCAACCGTCCTGTCTGCACGGCTCCCCCGGGTCTATAGTACGCAGCGCGGGGCCTACCTGACACGCCGAAGCACGATCCCCGGGACCCACCTCCGCGGTGACTACACGGCGGCCATTTCCCGACTCCGGCCGGAGAGGAAAACCATAGAGGAGGGAGCCTCGACGCGCTAGCTCGGCCCCGTCACTTCCGGCTCGGGGCGTGGCCTTCGGAGCCGCTAGTTGACTGGGCGGGCCCCGCCCACCCTTCCGCCGCTCAGGCGGGCGCTGGACCCGCGGCTGAGACGTCGCCCACGGCTTTCTGGGAAGTCGCGCGCCTGATCTCGCGCGATGACGTAGGCGGAAGCGTAGACGGGGCGCGGGGCTCGTTCTCTGTCGGCTACTCCACCTCGTTTCCGGGAGACCGTGGAGCCGGGGCTGCGTCACTCTGAGCCAGCGGCCGAGAGCACATCGGAAGCAATCTCGCTGAGTAGAAGGCTGGAAGACCGACTACGCGGCTCCGTTCACATCCGCCCGGAAGTCCGGGTCGCGTCTCTTCCGAGGCCCGTGCTGGCCCGGGCCGCGTCGTGTTAACCCGGGGGCCGGGCCACTGCGTCATGGGACGGTTCCTAACTTCCCAGACGCCGAAGCCCGACCGAAACCTCACACCATAACTCGATCTGCCAGAATCAGATTATAAACAAGCAAGCCAAGGTTGATTTGAAACAAATTGGTGAAAAAAGACAGACCTTTAAGCGTATTTACTTGTTCTTAATCAAGGCTGGGCCACCTAAGGGACTAAACCGTTACTACTTTGATGTTTTAGGACAACGTTAGATCCCTTGAAGGGTTTCAAGGTTGTAATTAGCAGCCTGTCAGTTAAGTTCAGCACTAGAGTTTGATTCTGATATTTAACCCTGTTCAGGGCGGTCTGTCTTCACAGTGCCAATCACCAACCAAACTGGAGGTACCTGACTTTCCTGGAATGAATCCTGGTTTTGATTGTGTTTTAATTGGGCAGTCTGCTCCTCACTGCTGCGACCTGTGGTATATGCTGGAATCAGATAGGTCTAAAGCATTTAGTAACTGGGAGCTCAGAAGCTGTTTGTCAAGTAGGTGAACTGCATTTAAATGAAACAAAAAGGCAGCACAATTATTTTAACCTATCCAAAACAACAAAATTGATCAATTTGCAGCTGTGCAATTTTATTTGTTGAAATATTTATTTATTTATTTATGTTGAAAAGTTAATTTCTCATCTGAAGCAACAAACGGGGTGGGGGGGGAATATGGGGTGCTAGGGTCGAACCCAGAGCCTGCCTGGCCTGTGCAACACAGTTGTTCAACCACAAAAGTGCACACCTTCCAACCCTAACTTTGGCTTTAAATAAATCCCATGTGCTACTAAAGAAGGAAGACATTTGAACAAATAAATGGATATCTAGCAAGTGGGTTGTCTAGCAAGTAACCTCTATGAGCTCAGCGTAAAGGAACTTGCTGCCAAGCCTGATACAATCTGAATTCTATCCCTGGGACCCATATGCTAGAAGTGTAACAGGCCCCAGCCCTTAGCACAACTGAGTCCATGATGGAAGTGCCACCCAGGCTATAAAACTCAACACATGGACAGCACCACCTGCCAAAACGAAGACAAAGACTTAACCCATCAAAGTCTATAGTTCTGGGAAAGTCTCTACATGCACTAACCTTGTTTTTTGGCTTCTATAATTCCATTTCTGGCTAACTGTTCTTGTTAACTGAAGTATGTTAACTCAGAACATAGCAGGTTTTGGAAGAGTGGTTTGTGTGTGTGTGTGTGTGTGTGTGTGTGTGTGTGTGTGTGTGTGTGTGTGT
>CAJQZJ010032789.1:3223309-3270286 GCA_907164525.1 Lophiomys imhausi
TGTGTGTGTGTGTGTGTGTGTGTGTGTGTGTGTGTGTGTGTGTGTGTTTAAAAGCTTACCCTGAGAAAGATTCAGGGCTACCCTGGGCTCCTGAACACTAATCACCTAATAAAGACTTTCTGTTGGCTTAAACCCATGTCCAGGCAATCTTTTCTGGGAAATACTCCATTGCAGAAGGACAGAACGAATTCCTAAAGGTCTGTAGGGAGCTGTAGCACATACCCGCCCACACACTTATGCACACAATAAATACTTTTTTAAAGAAATGAACTAAATTAGTTTGATCTATGATACCTTTTTAAAATCAAGCTTCAAGGTTCTTGTTTAGACATTAATTCTGTTGTTTGATTTTATTTTCTAAAACCTGAAATGAGACCATTATCATAGGAGAAAAAATCCAAATGGGAATTTGGGCATTTCATAAAAATAGAAAAGTATCCCAAGAAGAAATAAAAAGTGTAAAGTTGGTGACCTTACTAATATACAGAAGAATTCTGCAATAATGTTTTATGGCTAATAAATTAGTGAATTTTAGTTTATAGTGTCTGCTCATCAGCTACACAGCAAGTTTGTAGATAACCCGAGTTCCATGAGACCCTATCTCAAAAAAAAAAAATTCAGACTAGTCTATGGAGTCACCATTGATATTAGCAAACCCTGATAATTTTTCTTAGAATATGATACACCTCAAGATTGATCTCAAGAATAACTATTATTTAAAAAGATCATTGGGCTAGGAATATGACTCAGAGGTAGAGCACTTCCTAACATGGTCTACTCCCCAGCACAGAGATGGTCAGGTGTCAGTCTCCACACATTTAGACACCAAATCTGTAGGAGGCAATACTTGAGAACCAGTGATTTACTGAAACCTATTGTCTGGGTGTTAGAAGTGTATTAAGATTCTCTAGAGCAGCAGGATTTATAAAATGAATATGTATAGAAAGGGGATTTACTAGGATGACTTACAAGCTGCAGTCCACTAATTCACCCATTGCTGGCTATGAACAGGAAGTCCAAGAATCCAGATATTACTCAGTCCACAAGACTAGATGTCAGTAATGCTTGAATCCTAAAGAAGTAGGCTCTAATGCCAGTGAAGGAATGGACTTGCTAGCAAGAGGAAGCAGGCAGAGCAAAAGCCTCCTTCCAAGTCCTTGTTTAAACTTCCAGCAGAAGGTATTTCCGAGTTTAAAGGCATGTATCTTTTCACCTCAAGATTTGGGTTAGAAGTGGGTCTTCCCACTTCAGATTAAGCAACAGTCCCTCATCGGTGTGCCCTCCATTTCTGAATTTTAGTTAAGTCCGGGTGTAGTCTAGTTAACAACCAAGAACAGCCATCACAAGAGGGTTGCAAAACAACAAAACACTTCTGCTTTTGAAACTCAATGTAGCTTGTAGAGATGAGTGCAAGTCCTAGAACAAAGGAGAAAAGACAGTGGAAAGGAGGCAAGAACTAGTTGTTTAAAGAACAAATGTCAAACTGGAGAGATGGCTCAGTGGTTAAGAGTGCTTGCTGCTTTTCCAGAGGAAAAGGTTTGATTCCCAGCACCCGGTTAGGTAACCAGCTCTGGGTAATCCAGTGCCCTCTTCTGGCCTCCACTGTTCTCTCTCTCTCTCTCTCTCTCTCTCTCTCTCTCTCTCTCTCTCTCCCTCTCCCTCTCCCTCTCCCTCTCCCTCTCCCTCTCCCTCTCCCTCTCTCTCTCTCGTGACATTCCATTTCATTCATCAAATATGTATAAAATATGTGCCACGTAAAGGTTTGATGTCCTCCAGATGGAGCACTGGTAAAAGCCAATCCTGATGTCCCTCTGAAGGAGAGAGCGACCAAACACATGAAAATACACAGCATATTTACCTACTGTGATATCAATAAGGATATGAAAGCATATACATCCACTTGCACTTCACACATTATTCTCTATCCTTAAGAGCATTTACCCATATGCACACTCATAATAGAGGAAATATTACATAAACATGCTTCTGAGAGTTGCTTTTATGTTATGTGACTTAGGTATTAAACTCTAAGTAATATATATTCTAACGTGTATACTTAGTCATTTATCCATTTTTATTTCTTGTAACAATTCTTTGTTTTGGTTTTTGTTTGTTTGTTTGTTGTTGCTTTTTCGAGACAGGATTTCTCTTTGTGGTCCTGGAACTCACTCTATAGACCAGGCTGGCATCAAATTCAGAGACCCACTTGTCTCTGCCTCCCAAGTGCTGGGGTTAAAGGCATGCACCACCACTGCCTGGTTAACAATTCTTAATTGCTAATACATTTGTGAATTTCATATTGTCCATGTGCTACAGTTTGGTCTGGAATGTCCCATGTGTTCAGGACTTGGTTCTCAGCTTGGCACTAATTGGTGGGGATAGAACTTTCAGAAAGAAATGCCTGGTAAAAGGAAGGTAGCTCCTGTTGAAGGGGTCGTTGGACTGCCTTCATTCTGGGTACCATGAGGTAAGCATATTTCCACACTGTATATTTTAATCATGTGCTGCTAAAAGCCCAAAACAACATTATGGAATAAATCCTCAGGTACTGAAAATTCCAAAAGCATGTGTCAAAACCTCTCCCTTTTTAAGGTGATTATTTCAGGTATTTGTCAGCAGTGGAACTGTGCCTCACACACATCTTATTAAACGAATGATTTTTGATGTCATTCTATTAGCATTTTTCATGTATTAATAATTTCATTTATTTATGGAATTAAGGCATAGTATAAAATTATCACCTCTCTTTGCAGTACTGTGGTTTCTCAGCAATGCCACTTGGGTATATAAAGTTCACCCAAACCACTCATTGCATATGCTACTTACACCGGGAAGGATATGAACCAGCTCCCAGATCTAGGTCATGGTGTTGGGAAGCACACAAATTTGCAGAAGGGTGTATGTGAAATGAAAGTGAATGGTAAGTCGCAGGGGTGTGTGTTTCTTCTTATAACAAACATCCCTGAGCATGGTTGTACATTCCTACAATTTCAGTATTTGAGAGGAGGAGTCAGGAGCATTGCAATGAACTTGGCAGGTTAACCAGAGATACAAACAAACAAATCATGGGTTTGCCTCAATTTGTAGTTTTCTTGATTTTGAGACAAATTTTCAATGTAAGTTAAAATGTAGAGAACTTCTCAAGGAATTCATAATTCTTTAGTAAAGAAAAAATAACTAAGACCAAGCAAAGAAAAAGCTTCATGAACCATGGGAATAAATATAAAAATGAAGAAAATTCGCCGGGCGGTGGTGGCACACGCCTTTAATCCCAGCACGTGGGAGGCAGAGGCAGGCGGATCTTTGTGAGTTCGAGGCCATCCTGGTCTAGAAAGTGAGTCCAGGACAGCCAGGGCTACACAGAGAAACCCTGTCTCGAAAAACCAAAAAAAAAAAAAAAAGAAAATTCATCATAGAATAATAGAAAATTGCCATTTTCTATTATTGGAAATAGTAATTAGGAGTAATAGAAAATTACCATTCTATACCTTGGAAATAGTTAAGAAGTGAAAAATAACGAGTAAAAAAAGGCATACATAACTAGGTGTGGAGGCTCAGGCCTTTCGTCTCAGCACTTGGGAGGCAGAGGCAGACAGATCTCTGAGTTTGAGGCCAGCTTGGTCTAGAGATTGAGTTCCTGGACAGTCAGAGCTGTACAGAGAAACCCTGTCTCAAACAAGTGCCCCCCTCAAAAACATACATTTATACAAAATTATTTTACTTAAATGACTTTTTAAAAGAGACTCTTTTGGCCAAAGAAACAATTGGAGAGATTAAATATTTGAAAAAAGTTAAAAAGGCCTGTGATGGAGGTTTGGATTTCTTTCGAACACAGTTATGTTGCGTTAATATGTAAGCGTTATGGAAGGGCTTCTGAAATGAGACTATTGAAAGGGGCATGTGAAGTTAGTATGAACACTGGCTTCTATCAGGGACACCTGGCAGCACATGTGGTCCCTATGAGCAGGTGTGCCTCAGAAGAGGGCATCAGGATGGCCAGTGAGAAGACAGCCTGATGCATAACTAAGAGACGGCAATATAAATGAAGGCCAGGAATCTCAAGATTGCTTGGCATTGCTTTTCATCGATGATCAAAGACTGCAGACAGTGCCCTGCCGACTGGTGTGACTCCAAAAGCCGGAGACCCACCAGAGAACACCATGAGGACAACTGCAGACTCATGGACAGAAAAGGCCCAACCCCAATTGTTTAATTATTGTTTAATAAATCTAATTCTATTAATTAAATTCATACCTTGATCCCAAAATTTGGCAGACAAGGAAAAAAAACAGGTTTCTTGTGTGTTCAAGTGCAATCTAATCTACGGAACTCTACAGAGCAAATTAAGACAGCCCAAACTACAAAAAAGAAACCCTGTCTCAATAAGGATTTATCCACATATAAATTAAATCTCCAAAGAAAGGAGAAATGAAAAGAAAAAATATGTAAATGCATATCTTTGATCCCAAAATGTGGGAGACAAAGGCAGAGACAGAGAGGTTCCTTTTGAGTTTGAGGCCAACCTAATCTATGAACAGCCCAAGCTACACAGAAAAAAAAAAGCTGTTTCAATCAATTAATTAATTTATGTCAACTGTAAAGAAGAATGCAGTCTTATGCTGAATTTTCAACTTAAAATTCATTAACAAAAAACAGGTAACTTATATTTGCTGATTCCATTTTGTGGGAGCAGCTCAGGCTGCCCCAGTTGCTGTTTCCTCCAAAATCTGCATCCAAAATAACTTCAAAACAGCTTTCTAAGATGGCCCAGCCTCGCAGATTGTCCCAGCCAGGACTTCAATAAAGCCCTGAACTTTCCCACCCAAAGTTCAACTTTGGACTACAAAGTGCTCAGGACATTCAAATTGCTGAGCACATAGATACTGGGCAACAAATGTTACTGTTAACTTGCTTAATTATTTTTCCATTTTATTTGGGCCCCCAAACAGGTTTCCTGGGTCCCAAATCAGCAGGAAGTAATTTTAAGAGAGTGATGCCCCATTCCCAAAAGGTGGGGTGGGTGATTTTTTGGTCATAGATGTTGCCATTTTGGGGGAACTGGTTACAAGCTGTGAAATGGTCTTGTTAAGCAAGGTATAGGAGGTTAGACTCAGGAATTTATCTCTCTTTCTTTTCTCTGTCCTTCTTTCTATTATATAGGGGGAAAGACTTGAAAAGAAAGAAGGGGAGTATGTGTATATAATATAGAAATGATAAGATATAAGGGTAGATTATTGAATCTGCTCTGAAACTTAAAACTATTGTTATTCTCTTATATTTTTGGTTGTGAGCCTAGCCTTTAACGGCTGAGCCATCTCTCCAGCCCACTATTGTTATTCTCAAAATAAGGTTATCATCTGATACATTGGTATAGAATTTTGTATATTGATAAAAAATAAAGTTAATTTTGATTAATTGGTATAGAATTTTATATTTTGACACACATATATGTATATTTCAACACTTTTTTTTTTTTTTGGTTTTTCGAGACAGGGCTTCTCTGTGTAACCCTGGCTGTCCTGGACTCACTTTGTAGACCAGGCTGGCCTCGAACTCACAGAGATCCACCTGCCTCCTCCTCCCAAGTGCTGGGATTAAAGGCATGCGCCACCACACCCAGCTGTATATTTCAACTCTTATATAAGGTATAGTCTCTATACAACTAATTTAAGTACAGGTTTACTTAAGTCCTTTTATGGGTTGCTATTGCAATCTATTTAGGAGTCTGCATAATACAGGTTGATTGCTGGCCAGTCAAGCTCCTGGTCATGTCAAATACTTGTCTTAATTTATCACAAAATAGACTTACTAAGTTAAACAGATAATAAATGGATAAAATATACAGTTTGTTTGTTCAAAGATAGATAGAAGGATAGATAAATAGATGATAGATAAATAGATAGAGATAGATAGATAGATTTATAAATAAATCAATAGATGTCTTCAAAACCTCAAAGGCATATAGAAAATAGCATTTAAAGATTTTTTTAAATTATTTTATGCATTGTTTAACAATTATGTCTGTGAGATATGCTGGGCCAGAAGGCTGAAGATGATGCTCCCAAGGTATCGAGAGATATTTGGGACTGTCTAGGCAGCAAAATGTCATTTTTTTCTTTTTGGAAGCTGCTCTCTTGTACTTCCTACTCACTCAAATAATAACTTTATCCCTTCTATGTCTTTGATGGGCTAGGAGACATAATAGATATAAAATTTCAATTGAACTTGAGTTGTTTAGAATTTAAAACAGTATTTTCAAATCTAAATGAAATTGTTAGGTTTATAAATATAGGATATGTTAGAAAATATTTGGGTCAGATCTTTAGACACACCAAAATAGATCATTTTTTCTTCTTCAAGATTGCCTGACACAAATAGGCTAAACATTATGTGTGTAACTTTTATATATGGTTTTCTTGATTGTTTAGTATTTGTTCTTATTGTTTTTACTATATGGGCTAAAAAATTTAACCTTTTTATTAGACAAAAGGAGGGAAGTGATGGAGTGATGTTAAGCATTCTAAATGTTAATTATTTGGTCCTGCTTGCTGTCTGTTACTTACATTGTCTCTGACTGGTTGAATAAATGCTGAGGCCTGAGATTGGGTAAAGACAGAGGTAGGTGGGACTAAGGTGTGAGGGTTTCTGAAGCAGAGAAGCTTCTAGTTGATGAAGTATAAGAAGCCTCCAAGACAAGCAGCTGGAGCAAGAAGGAGGATATATGTCCGCCATGGGTTAGAGAAAAGAACGTCATTCCACGTGGCCTGGAATATCGGCATAGTTTGGAGAATAATAGTCTCAAGGGCCATATGTATATATGGGGTTATATTGTGGAATAGAATTAAGAGCTAGCTGAGATGGGCCAAGATTGCTCAATCCAGGCCAAAGCTTGTTAAAATCCATGTGGTGTCTGTGTGCTCATTTATGATGGCGGGTTAGGGATTAACACCGCTGATCAATTAAATATAATACAAATACTGTAAAACAATTTAATTATTTCTACAGAGGAGCTTTTTGGTTGGCCTTGCTTCTGAACATGACTCAGCTGCCCATCGCTGCCTCTAGCTGCCAAGACTTGCTGAAGATTTCAACAAAGGTGGGCTGAGCCCAGGAAGGCTGAGAAAAGCCAGGGAAAGTGGCACCTGCCAGGGGCAAGCTCTGTCTAGCAGAAGAGACATGGTGTAGGACCTGCACAGAAAGATTCACAAGAACAGGGCAGGTTGAAGAGGGCAGGTTGAGGAGAGCAGCTTTGGTGGGAGCAGAGCAGAGTGACAGAGGGAAAGTGGCTGTGCTAGCCAGTGGGCAGTGGGTGCTAGAGGCCAACCCCAAGTGGAAGTGGGGCTGCCATAGTAACACCACACCGAGGTGATCACTGAGTGACTGCTGACTGCGGTGTTCCTGCACACAGACTGCTGACCAGCCCCCAAAGGACCTGCCCCTAAGGACACCTTGATCCCTTCTAAAGTGCTAGGGTTGGTTGGTAGGTGTTTAGAATTATTAATAAATATAGTTTAAAAGTCACATTTACAAAAGTCTAATGTTATTTACAGAAAATGAGTAGAAATGGAGACCATCATGTTAACTGATATGTCTAACCCATAAAAATAGTGAATGTTTTCTCTCCTATGCAGAATCTAGATTTTTTTTTTTTTTTTTGGTTAAATTCACAAGACATGAAAATTAGGTGACTGTTTTGGAAAGAGCAAGGGCACTATTGCAAGTGGGGAGATTGGAACAAAAGTGGGTATTGGGAGTGATAAGATCAAAGTACATGATACACAGGTGTGAAGGTGTGTAAATATAACCCATCATTTTAAGAAAGGGTATACACTAAGAAAAATAATGTTTTCAAATAAAGTAGAAGGAAGACCATTTCAGAAGAGGAAACAGACCAAACGAAGTGGGAAGGGGATAAGGAAAGGCCATTAGAGGTAGTGAATATGGTCAAAGTATATTATATACATAAATGAAAATATTACAATGAAACACATTACTTTTACAACGAATGTGTACTTTTTAAAAGGTAAGGCTGGGGAGGTTGGCACACTGGATAAGAGCACTTGCTACATAAGTTTGAGGACCTGAGTTCAAATCTCCCAGGCACATATAAAAAATGGGACAAGCCTGTAACCTCAGCAGACAGGTGTTAGTGTAACTTTATATTATTGTGTTTGTTTCTCAGTTTCTCTCTTAACCCGGCTCTCGCCCAAATAATTGAGACTCTATTATATCATTTGTTGAAAAGGCTTCACAACACAAGAACTGAGCAGTTATTACTCTATTCTTACATTTTTGGTTATGAGCCTAGCCTTTAATGGCTGAGCCATCTCTTCAGCCCAATTACTCTATTCTTAACCCCCTGAGATAATCTGGGTTTTACCCCCAGCGTAAATCCCAGAGATACTTGCACTTTGTTGCTTTCCTGCTTGAGCTGCGTTTGGCCTTTTTCCTCCTGCCTCTGCCTACTGCTGAAATTCCTCACTTCCTCCTCTAGCTCCTCCTCCCATGGAGGGCAGGAAGTGCAGCCCTATTCTCTCCCCTGCTCAGCCATTGGCTGTCAGCTGCTGCTTTATTGGCACATCAGGGGACAATTGGGGAGCAGTGTTTACATGACATTCAGACATGAGATTCTCAGAACAAGGATTACAACCAGATATGGAGGTACAGAAATCAGCATTTGAATTACAAATAACCTTATTCCTACAGACAGGAGGTTCACTGGGACTTTTGGCTGCCAGTCTGGTTCCAGGCTCAGTGAGTGACAAAGGCGAAGACTGAACATCCAACACACTCCTTTGGTTTCCCTCTATGCAAGTGGAAGCACGGATACATATAGTACCTCACACATACACAAAAAAAATTAAGCTAAAATACATTTATTCTATTTTTAAAAAGTAGGGCATGGTAGCATGTGCCTTTGATCCCAGCACTTGGGGAGTTGAGGCAGGAGACTTAGGTTCAAAGTCAGCTTCTCTATGTTATGCAAAAATGGAGACAAAATGTTACCTACTTATGTACGAATAACATGCTAGACACTTCACAACACTATTTTGTTATAAACACAGTCCCAGTGAAGTGTAATTGTTATCTCTAGTTTTTGTGGGGATGGGGGTTGTTTTGTTTTTGTTTTTGTTTTTTGTTTTTTTTTTTGAGACAGGGTTTCTCTTTGTATCCTTGGATGTCCTGGACTCGCTTTGTAGACCAGGTTGGCCTGGAACCCACAGACATCTGCCTGCCTCTGCCTCCCGAGTGCTGGGATTAAAGGTGTGCGCTACCACGCCCTCCTGTTATCTGTGTTTTGTTGATGAGAAAGTATTTTACAGGATTAAAAAAGGGAAGTAAGCAGTTAATTATAAATTTACAGTATTTTAATCCCAGCACTCAGGAGGTACAGGCAGGCAAATCTCTGAATTTGAGGCCAACCTGGTCTAGGGGTGACTTCCAGGACAGTCAGAGCTACACAGTGAGACTCTATCTCAAAAAATCAAAAATGATAAAATTTGATTTGTTATATTGCTATCTGGCTGATCAATCTTTTAATTCCATTCTAGAAAAAAAATTGAAAAAATTACAAACCTGACAGTTATAGGTTCAGGAATAGCTGCACCCTGAGCACTTGAACACCAGGCTCAAACTGATGGAAGTTTATTGAATGCTGAACCAAGACTGACCAGTCAGGGACCCTAATCCTGGATTTGGGAACCAGGACTGAATCCCCAAGCTGTTCTCAGAGTGAGTTTTTAAAGGAAAAATCATAGTCAAGCGGGGAAAATCAACTCTGTTCCAGGAACATTGTGTTCAACCAAGCAAGAAGAACCAATTCTACATCAGGTACATCATGCCTAGGCAGTGAACAAAGCATTGTAGGCTGATTAGCTGGGATTTGAGGTGGGAGGTGTGAATTTAGGGGCTTTCCAGTTTCCCACCATTCTGGGAAAAAGGAACATAGCAGCGTATTACAGTTTTGTCTAAGTAGAAGATATTAAACCAAACAGAACATTCAACAAAAGCTTTCTTAGGTGGGGCCAGCAGTGCCTGAGAACTTGAACTTAGTCTCACCTTATGACTAAGATGGAGACTAAAGACAAAAATGGCTGAAGCTATGCTAGTCAGAAAGGCCTGGACGTGACTTGATGTTGGTAAGGTTCAACACCGACCTTGTTTGTAAAATGTGCACAATGATTCATTCACTCTTGAGACAGAGTTTTGTCCACTGCAGTATGACCTGGATTTCACTGTTTATGTGGCCAAGGATGGCTTTGGGAGTCATGCCTGCCACACCCAGTTCACTGAGTGCTGAGGACTGAACCCTGGGTTTTGTGTATGGAAAGGACACCCGACCAACTGAATGCTATTCCCACCTTGTGTTCTCTTCTTCATACACAAACAAAAGTGTAACTTTCCCGTATAACCAATCTCAGTTGTGTGCAAGCAGCACCATTTTGTGCATTTGTTCTCATTCAGGAGGAGATCCTGGCAGCGGCATGTGAATTGCTGTGTTGCCTGAAAGATGAGATGCTCATTGTAGGAAAACAAGTCCATTCACATGCCTAAACTTTGTCCTGGAACAGGAGCTACACAATTACTTAACATTGGTCATTTCTGATTTAGTTAGAGGAATCCAGCTGGCAACTGTCTGGTACAAAGACTGAAGATGGAAAGTAAAAGTCACTGGGAGAAATATATTTCAGTTTCCATATGTCTTTGGTATATATTAAGTCCAGCTCATTACCTACTGGTGGCAAGTCATGTTTCGTAATGCCAGCTATACATATGGAATTTTAGCAAAACATTTAAGTTGAAACTTTACTTTAAAATGTATATTAGCCTAGCGTGGTGGCACATGCCTTTAATCCCACTGAGGAGGCAGAGGCAGAGGCAGGTGGACCTCTATGAGTTCGAGGTCAGCCTGGTCTACAAAGTGAGTCCAGAACAGCAAGGGCTGTTAGTACAGAGAAACCATGTCTTGAAAAACAAACAAACAAAAATGCCAGGCGTCTCGACTCATGTCTGTGTTTCCAGCATTAAGGAAGCTGAAACAGGAGGATTATGAGTTTAAAGCCAACTTGGGTTACATGGCAAGACCCTGTGTCAACACACATGTACACACAGACACCAAGAAGAAAGCTGATAACAAAGCTAAGATAAAAGTAATAAGATAATAATCAATTGGTAAATATATACAGTCCTGGGAAAGTCTGATATAACTTAGACTAACCCATATGTTACTCATAAGCAATAGAGCCCTTTTCTCTCTCCATCAGTCCAAGGGACTTGTTAAATCTTTTCCTCACACAGTGATGGGTACCCTAAGCCATACTGTGACCCTTCATCTCACAAAGTCCATGGACAGAGTCGAAAGTTCCATCAACTGGCAAAGTATCCATGGATACATAATGCTGTCCATGTGATCGTTGTCAGTGTATTTGTATTGGTGAAGTTATATCCTTGATAAGCCACATTTTTTTTAGATATTGTCCAGGCTGGTCCCAAACTTGGTATGTAGTTGAAGATGACCTTGCACTTCCTTCCGGTCTTCCAGTCTCCAGCTCCAGAGTGCTGGGACGACAGGTTTATGTGGACTGAAGATGCATTTTGGGTTTTTTGGGGTGGAGGGGCATTGTTTCTTTTTGTTGAGACAGGGTTTCTCTGTGTAGCCCTGGCTATTCTGGAACATATTCTGTAGACCAGGCTGGCCTCAAACTCAAGAGATCCACCTGCCTCTGCATCCCAAGTGCTGGGATTAAAGGCATGCGCCACCACCACCTGAACACAGATGTCTTAATAAATACATAATTACTATATTTACAGTTCTATCAAAGAATTATTATTAATGCAGGCTTGGTGGTACTCCCAGCACTTGAGAGGCTAAAGCAGGAAGATCATGAATTCAATACCTGTAGGCATAAAGTTATTGTGTAATTCAAATGCTGATTTTTGTACCCCCAATATCTGGCTGCAATTCTTGTTCTGAGAATCTCCTGTTTTTAATGTTGTGTGAACACTGCTCCCCTATTGTCCCCTGATGTGCCAATAAAGCAGCTTGTAGCCACATAACCAAGCAGGGGAGAGAATAGGGCTGGACTTCCTGCCCTCCAGGGGAGGAGGAGTTAGAGAAAGGAAGTATGGGATTCAGCCACAGGCAAAGGTGCAGGAGACATCAGGAGAGAGGAGCTAAGCAGGAAAGCCACAAATTGCAGGTATCTCTGGGATTTACACTGGGAAGAGCCATATTAGCAAAGGGGGTTAAGAACAGAGTAATGACTGCTCAGTTCTTGTGTTGTGAAGCTTGTTTAACAAATAATATAATAGAGTCTCAATTTTTTGGGTGATAGCCAGGTTAAGTGAGAAACTGAAAAACAAATACAATTATTATATAAAGTTACACATACTGAGGTCCTATATAAAAAAGCAAAAGAGAGACAGATAGTCTTGGAGGGACAGTTCTGTAATCCCAGCACTTGAGAGGCTGAGCCAGGAAGATTGCCAAGAGTTTGAAGTAAGCTTTGCCTTCATAACAAGTTCAAGTCCAGCCTAGGCTATCAACAAAGACCCTCCCTGTCTCAAATGAAGTAAAACAAAAGAAAAAATAAATTGAAATAAAAATAATTAATTGGACTAGTTTTAAACATAATTTATGTTAACATTTTTCCATCCATGTGTGTTTATGTGTCTGCCTGTGTTATGAGCACCTGTGGGTGTGTGGCTGGGGGTGGGGCACCTGCAGAGGCAAGAGGAGTGTGTCAGATCCCCTGGAGCTGGAGTTCCAGGCAGTTATGAATTGTCCACTGTGGTTCCTGGGAACCAAACTCAGGTCCTGTGGAAGAGCAGCAAGTAACTTTAACCACTTAGCCATCTCTCCAGGTTCTGGTACTTAGCATTCTTTCGTCTGTATTTATTACCAGATCAGCTTCTAGATTCTATATTTTCATACCTAATGATAGCCACTCTCTGGCCAGCAGAGCTACAGAGAGCCCCTGTTATTTCTACTTCCCAGCATTCACAGCCTTGTGTATCCTCTTCCAGTGAACAGAACATTGCAGAAATGATGAGATGTAATCTTACAGATTGGATTATAAAATTCAGTGGGTTCTGTACCTTCTCTTGGAACACTTGCAGTGGTTTGGGGAAGCCAGCTTCCCTGTCACAAGTCAAGTCTCTGGATAGCTCAGTGTGACAAAGAACTTAGGGCTGCTGACAGCTTTCTAAGTGAGCTCTTTCTCTAGATCAAACCTCCAAATGACTATACAACTATTTGTTGCCTTGTTTAACAGTGAGTGAGAATTTCTGAGCCAAAACTACTAGGTAGTCTACTTTTAAGATTCCTAACCCACAGAAACCAGGAGATAACAAATGACTTAAAATGTTGTGTTTATGAATTAATTTGTGATGTGGCCATTATATTATATCACTAACTTGCAGTGACACTTTGAGTGAGAAATGTCACTCAGAGGCTCAAGTATTTATCTGAACACTTGGTTCCCAGATGGTGGCTGTCTTAGTCAGGTTTTCTATTGCTGTGATGACTCACTAAGACCAAAAAGCAAGTGGGGGAGGGAAGGGTTTATTCAGCTTACACAAACAGGTCATAGTCCATCATTGGAGGAAATCAGGACAGGAATACAAGCAGGGCAGGAACCTGGAGGCAGGAGCTGATGCAGAGGCCACGGAGGGGTGCTGGTCACTGGTTTGCTCCCCATGGTTCGCTCAGCCTGCTTTCTTATAGAACCCAGGACCGCCAGCCCAGGAATGGCACCACCCACAAAGGGCTGGGCCCTGCCCCATTGATCACTAAGAAAATGCCCTACAGCTGGATCTTAGGGAGGTGTTTTCTCAATCGAGGGTCACTTCTTTCTGATAACTCTAGTGTGTGTCAGGTTGACACACAAAACCATGTTTGGGAAGGTGTTGCATCCTTGCTGGAGAAGAATGTCACCAGAGTCTGGCTTTCCGAGAGCTCTGCCATGCTATTCTTGCCATTTGTTCTCACTGCTTTTTGCTTGCTATTGAAGATCCAGTGTCTCAGTTCCCTCCCTCTGCTGTTAGGGTATGGAACTCACTGAAGAAAACACCCCAGACTCAAATAGTATGCAACAGCAAAGAACATTTATTCTGCAGAAATCCAGCATGCAGGGATCACCATTCATCCAAAATGGCAACCACTAACAAAGCCACGAAGGCCTCTTAAAACCATTTAGGGAAGGTTAGGAAATCTTTAATAGAATTGGAGTATTCAAACTAAGAAAACAGAGGTGCAAACAAAAGCACAGAAAATCTTTAGCCAGCATTCATGAGTTTATCGTAACACAAGAGGGATATTCAACCAGCCGTCAGCAACCTTGAGCAACCTTATCTTTCTCAGGCCAGATGGCCAGCCCGCCCTTGCTTGGCTCTCTATTGTCTGTGATTTCTGCAGTAACTGCTGAGCTCACTTCTGAGAAAAAGTAAACTTAGGCCTGGTTAATTTTAACAAGAATCTAAAGCCTTCCATAGAGCCAGCCTGGCCCAGAAGTTAACCCTTTTTGGGGACCCAGAGTCCTCTGAGGTTTTTAACTAGGGGCTCTTCTAGTGTCCTTCTCTGCCACAATGAACTCTTCTTATCTCTCTGGAATCATAAGCCTTGGTCATAGTGTCTTATCAGGGCAACAGGACAGTAGTTAATATACTTGCTAAATGTTTTCACAAATCCAGTGTAATCTCTCCCCTTTAAAATAACTATATGTTTTAAGATATTATTCTGAGATGGGATCTGTAACCTTCTTCAATGTTCCAAAGATTCCATTGTACAAATAAGAAATAGATGGTCTCGTTGCTTTGTATTACCTGGACAAAGGAGAAAGAGCATTGACGAGCATGCTGGCTTCTTAGGTACTGAATTGAGGCATGTTTGATCAACCAGTCACACAGCCACACTAATACAGTGGGGGATGGAGCTTCTGGGTAAAGTGCCACTGGTGACCATTTAAACAGAGAGTGCAGAGCAAACAGCTAAAACACTAATGAAATCGATGAAAATGATGTCACATAGGATCCATTTTGTTTTGTTTTAAGACAGGGCCTCTCTATGTAGCCCTGGGTCTCCTGGAACTCTCTATGTAGACCAGGTTGGCCTTGAATGTATGGAGATCCACCTGTCTCTGCCCCTCCAGTGCTGGGATTAAAGGCATGAGCCACTACAGCCAGATATAATAGGATTTTAAAAGTTCTTTTGGAAAATAGAGTTCATTGAACAGAGCAAAGGTTTTGTGCTTTTAATTTTAAGCAATAAGACATCTAGAGTCTGAAGATATGAAATCCAGAACCCAGATCATAAAATCAGATATCAAATGATTCTTGTGTCTTGCTTATGAATATACCTTCTGAGAAATAAGAGCATAGGATCTTAATGTTCTTGTTACTCAGACGGAGACAGTCATTGCTGTCTATGTATCTGTGTATTCAATAAGCATTTGCTGAAAGTTCGCTGTGTAGCAGGCATTATACTTCGTCGCCTGGAGAATGTAAAACAGCCGAAAAAACAAGACAAGATTACTGCAATGGGTTGAAGACTGTGTCACCTCTAAATGCCTATGACACTCCCGTGGTGATGTGATGATGCTTTGGGTAGGTAGGTAGCTCAGAGCAGTGATTAGATCTTGAGAGTGGCACACTCATGACAGAACGCATGTCTTTAGAAGAAAAATCCAGAGAGCCAGTGACTTCTTTCTGTATTTGGGGCACAAGAAAGTAGCAGTCTACAAGTCAGAAAGGGACCACACTGGAACCCCCATCTCAGACATCCAGGCTCCAGAACCAAGCAATGTGTGTCTTCTATTCATAAGTCGTTCAGCCTATCAAATTTTTTTCTAGCAGCCCAAATTGACAAAGTCAACTTGCGTTCCCAGAGACTCAAGATGGGAGAAACGGGTCAGTTAAGTAAATCCACAGTGTTATGCACCCCTGCAGATATGTTGTGATATACATAGTTACAGGGTGCTACTAATAAAAACAATATGCTGACGGCAGAATAATTCACGATTACTTTTTTTTTAAACTTCAACACACCTTAGGCTAAAACCATGAAGTTAAATTGGAATGTTAGGCTCTAGTTGTTAAGTAGGGTAGGAGTCCCGCGGGGTCATTTATTAAGCCCTCCCAGCACTCTTGTATCCACAAAGTAAAGATGCCCTTTGGTGTCCACAAGAAGATTTCAGGGAAGAAGATGGAGTTGGGGGAGGGGAGGGAGGGATTCCTCCACCAGCTATTCCCTCTGCTGTTGAGAGAATTCTTGAAAGTCTGTCTGTCACAGGGTCCCCTACATGCAGTGCCATATGAAGAATTTAAGTACCCTAGGCTCCCCTCCCATGTTTACAGACGAACAGTCAAGACCACTTGGTAAGTTAGGCTGTTGGTAGCTCAGAGGTCCCTGAGAATTAGGCAAATATGTCCCTTTTTTTGGCCTTTGGCAGTTCCATCGTAACACACGGGGCTTGAAGATCAGGTAACCAGAACACAAGCCAAATCATAGCCCCATTTGTGAAGTATGGCCTCTCCATGAACACCTGCCATTCTGTCTCTCTTATAACTCGAAACATTTTTAGCAGACAAGATTATACAGGGTTAGTGTCAAGTTCATAACATCGAATATTCATTCTTTAAAAAAAAATTTTTTAGCCAGGGCGTCACTGGGTAACCCTGAGTCATATCAAGTAATTTTATACTCTGCCTTCCACTGAAATGTCACTCCTTTTATACTCTGCCTTCTACTGAAATGTCACTCTTTTACACTGATTTTTCTTTTAAAGACAAGAGTTCCGTTCATGAGTATGCCATTCTCAAGATCTAATCACTGCTCTGAGGTACCTACTTATCCAAAGCATCATTGCACCACCGTGGGAGTGTCATAGGCATTTAGGGTGACACAAGTTTTCAACCCATTTGCAGTAATCTCGCCTTGTTTTTGCCTGCTTTGCATTCTCCAGTCGACGAAGCATAGCACCTGCTATGATTTATTCTTGTATGTTTATTTTCCATGCATGTAATTAAGTACTTGTCTATTTTCACATAAAAGCTAGAACTTGGGTATATGAGAAAATAAATTTAGTTTATTTTGTAATAATGTGGTTTTGATGGTGAGTCATCCTACTCATGTATGATAAATGTCTTTTCTTTCATTAATTTTGTCTCTTTAAGCAGACTTGTAAGGTTTTTCTCAATGATTATATGTCTACCTGGTTACTTTGTGAACATATTCTATTTTGCAGAGGTCAAGAACAACCACTGGGAGTTGTTTTCTCCTCAACCATGTGTGCTTTGGAGATTAAATTCATCAGGTGAGTGTCTTTACCCATGCAGGCAACTTAGCAGCCCCTCCCCTTTTTGATAGAGGGGTTTTGTATGTAGCTCAGATTCACAATCCTCCTGCCTCAGTCTCCCTAGTACTAGGATTATGAGCATGGGCCACCAAACCTGGCATTACATCCTGTTTATTATATTTAATACTTCATTAATATCATCATTGCTTCTCTAGGGTTTACCTGCATACCCCTGCATCACAAATGTCTACTTTTTTGTGTGTGAAAATTGTCAAGTTGACTATAGCTTTCATTTGAAAATGTCGTTAACCCAAAAGATCCTGAACAAGGAGAAAAAATGAATGTGGTGGGCTTATTCTGCCTAAACTCAGCCCTTACTACAAGCCAAAGTTATATTTGAGGGTGTTAATTGTTTTAAGGATGGACAAGTATGTCCACAACCAGAATAAAAAGCCTAGAGATAGTCCCATGCATGTAGGATTAAATGGCTTCTGAGAAAGCTGGCAGACAATTAAATGGGGAAATGAAATGAAAATGTTTTGAACACATACTGCTGTCTACCAGGATCTCTAAGTATCCTGGTTAATTTTTATGCCAACTTGACACTAGCCAGAATCATCTGAGAGGAGGGACCCTCAACTGAGAAAATTACTCTAAAAGATCCAGCTGTAGCTGGGTGTGGTGGTGCACACCTTTAGTCCCAGTGCTTGGGAGGCAGAGGCAGGCAGATCTCTAAGTTCAAGGCTAGCCTGGTCTACAAAGTGAGTCTAGGACAGCCAGGACTATGTAGAGAAACCTTGTCTTGAAAAGAAAAAAAAAAGGGCTGGAGAGGTGGCTCAGAGGTTAAGAGCCCTGGCTGTTCTTCCCAAGGTCCTGAGTTCAATTCCCAGCAACCACATGGTGGCTCACAGCCATCTACATTGAGATCTGCTGCCTGGGCATATATGTAGAGCAAATACTGTATACATAATAAATAAATAAATAAATGTTAAAAGAAAAGAAAAATCTAGCTGGAGGGAAACCCATAGAGCATTCCCATCATAGACCTCATCTGAAACTATGGTAGGATGGTTAGGATGGTAACCTGCATGATTTACCATAGTTATGTACTTCATTGTAAATGTCTCATAAGTTGTCGTAAGTTGTTACTTATATCTTAGTGCCACGGTTTACATTCCACACTACATACACTGCCTTAAATTCCAAAATGTTCTGAATTCAAACGTATACGAATGAGACTATCGATATAAAGCAGTTAGCATTTGGCTCACAGCAAGCTCTCATGGTGAGCTAATTATACCTGTTCTCACTACCGATGTGGTTCTAACACTACCCTAGTACT
Source organism: Lophiomys imhausi (assembly GCA_907164525.1). Classification (NCBI taxonomy): domain Eukaryota; kingdom Metazoa; phylum Chordata; class Mammalia; order Rodentia; family Muridae; genus Lophiomys; species Lophiomys imhausi. Next base: position 3,241,946 of record CAJQZJ010032789.1, read on the forward strand.
AGGATTATGTGCATGGGCCACCAAACCTGGCATTACAGAGTGCAGCTGTCACTCTCTGCGATAGGGGTCCAGGAGAGTAACTGGGCACTTAAATGGGGCTAGTCATCTGGGTGTGGTGGCTCATGCTTGTAACTTCAGCACTTGGGAGGCTGAGGCCAACCTAGGCTACACTGTTAGTTCTAGACCATGCAGGGATAGGTGTGGAGATCCTGGCACAAAACACAAACAATAGAGGAATTAAAGCAATCCCAGTGATAGAGATACAGCATCAGTGCCCGTAGGTGGCTCAGGTCTTCCCAGCGTTTACAGGGAGTTTTTAGTTAGTTTGTTTGTTTTTACATTTATAGAATTACACTGGCGATCCACAGAGACAGGCCCTTGGCCTTGTCTCAGCATCTCCTGGGGTGATGCTGAGACAAGGCCAAGGGCCTGTCTGGAAACGACGTGCCTCCCTTCTCAAGTGGACAAGAACTGAGGGCTTTCTTTACTTTTGGCATACAAGGTGACCACCTGTAATACATGAAGGGAGTCTGAACAAGACCTGTGGCAGTTGGCACCCTCCAGAAACTGCTGTAACTTAAACCACAGAAGGCAGAAGAGGCAAAGATAATTGGACAATTTACGCCTGCATCTGTGTGCTCATCCTTTACAGGCTCTGAGCTCATTTGCATGAAATGAATCCTATTGTCAGTCCTGGGAAGCTAAAGAACCCCCTCAGCCCCCTGCCCATTGATTGAGTGGACTGTACCTGAGCATTGACAGCCCAGTTAGATCAAAATCGGTGGAGCAGAAGCCCTCACACTAGGAGGCTTCAGCGAGGATTATGTCTGCCAGCTGAGGCTGTGAATGTGGATGAAGCTGCTGAACTATCTTCCTGGTGGCTCACTGCCTCCGCTTCTGGAGATATGGGGACATAGCTGTGCTGCTAGATTAGTTTTGTTCTTTTCTTTATAAATCCTATTGCCAGCCTGACAACCGGCAACTAATATTGACACAAACAATAAAATTTATCATGCCACAATATTGTATCTGCTGGTTAAAATACTAAATTCTTTTTAAATGTCATTTTAAAAAGAAAAACAGATAATTACCCAGAGTTCCATTCTGCTCCCTCATCTTCTGCAGTTTAACATTATTCATCAATAATTATTGATAATGTTAAACAAAAGAAAATAAAAACAGCAATATATCTACTTTTCAGAAACTAATGATTATAAAACACAGCACAGATGGTCTGTTGCTTTTATTGGTTTTCGCAATAAAAGGTCTTACTACTATGCAGCTCAGAATGGATTCAAGTCCTTCTGCCTCAACCTCCTGAGTGCTGGATGTGTCCCCATTCCCAGCAGAAAACAAAATCGTTTGGTTGTTAGCTTTGTTTTAGTGTGTGTGCACATGTCTGTTTCAGTGTGTGTATGTGTGTGTGAGCACATGTATGTTTCAGTGCATGTGTATGTAGAACCCCAACGTTGATCTCAATGTCTTCCTCTACCATTCTCCGCTTTTTACTGAGGCAGGGTTTCAAACTGAACCTGGAGCTTGCCCATTCTAGCTAGGCAGCTTGCTCTAGGCAAATGCTTTCTTTGCCCACTGAAGGATCTGCCTACCCATGGCTTTTGTATATTTGAAGCAATGTCTCCTGTATGTAGTTCAGACTGGCTTTGAAATCACTGTGTGGCTAAGGATAACCTTAAGCTTTTGATATTCCAACCTCCACCATGCACAGCTGGAAAATTAAATATTAAAAAGAAACTATTTATAACGATATTAAGAAATAATAAGGATTTGAGGCCAGCTTGGTCTACAAAGTGAGGTCAAGGACAGTCAGGAAGTTACACAAAGAAACCCTGTCTTGAAAAACCAAAAAAAGAAAAGAAAAGAAAAAAATAAAGATCTAACAAGACTTCTAGACAAGAAACTAAAATAAAAGAGAATTAAGAAAGTTTCAATAAATAAAATAATATGCTACTTTTGTGAACCAGAAGATACAATACTATAAACAGATACATTCTTATCAAATTTGTGTCAAGATCCACCATCAACCAATAGTGCATTTTTATTGAAGCAGTAATACATAGAAAAAGGATTCTGTTTTACCTTGACCTGGGGAAGGCAAACTCAGTTGGATGAAGGTCATTTGGCAAAGCCATTGAATTCTAAGTTCTTAGGGAAGTGAAAAGGGCTGAGAGCCATTTGATGAGGACTGTGACTATGGCTTGGACCAACATCCAACCACCTGCAACTGCAGCTCCAGGGGATCTTATGTGTCCTTCCTTCACAGGCGCTTGCACTCACTCACAAACACATACCCATACACACACACACACACACACACACACACACACACACACACAGTGCCAGAGAGGTGGCTCAGAGGTTAAGAGCACTAGCTGCTTTTCCAGAAGACCGGGTTTTGTTCCCAGCAGTCATGTGGCAGCTCCCAACTACCTGTAACTCCGGTTCCAGGGGATCTGATGCTCTCTTCTGTTCTTTGGGGTACCAGGCACACACACACACACTTACATATATTCAGGCAAAACATAAAATAACAATAATAATAATAAATCTTAAGAAAGAAAACAAGATATAATCTAAGCGACAATAAACTCATTTTACAGGACTGCTAAGAAGTGTTAATCATCCATACTGGACCTGGCTTTTGGTACTTGGGGGTTTGTAAGTGACTATCACAAAACTGTTTTCCTATGGGTCCACTGAATAGCATGGATTTAGTCTTTGAAAAACATGCACTTTGGGGGTGTGTTGACAAATACCTGAGATTCCAGTGCTCAGGAGACTAAGACAAAAGGATCATGGGTTTGAGTATAGCCTGGCCTACAAAGCAAATTCCAAGCAAACCCAGATCTACTGTGAGACCTTGTTTCATGAAGTACAAAAACAAAAACAAAAAACCACATCAATAACAGAAAGGAAAGAGCGCATGGGATGAGCACCCACACACTTGAAATAGCAGGTGTCACCGTGTAAGGGTAGAGATTCCATTGCTTCTTATTTCAGATAAAAGCTTGAATAAACACAACACATTAATATTCTCTTCTTTCTCATCTATCTGTAATATATTTCCTAGAGGACAAATCCTGGTGTAGAGAAAGTCACGAAGAGGACATACTGCATCCACAAAGATAATATCCTGTGTTCAGAAAACCCCTGGTGTTAAAATGAAGGTTAGAAAGCATTTCTCTCCTGACTGTTTCCTTTAATCCCATATTCTGTGGCCGTGGTAGAATTAGGCTCAGAGGGAGTGATAGGAGGAGGCATCTGAAAGGGGGGAGGAACAGGGCAGTGAACAGCGTGTGCTAGAATTGCTCTGTCAGACTGCGAGGCCTTCCAGGCAGCAGAGCTGCCATCTTAAAATACCACAGTCAGTGGAACTTTCTGGAATAAGGAGAGATCTCTATCCTAAAGGGAAGGAGTGCTCAATTTCTATCCTAAAGGGAAGGAGTGCTCAATTTGCTTTTGCTCCTATTTTACTAGGTTCTTACATTATATAAAAATCTAAATTTATAATTTAAACACACCTTGAAGAAATGCTCAGCATCCTTAATTATCAGAGAAATGCAACTCAAGACAACTCTGAGATTCCATCTCATACCTGTCAGAATGGCTACGATCAAAAACTCAAATGACAGAATATGCTGGTGAGGGTCAGGAGAAAGCGGAACCCTCCTCCATTGCTGGTGGGAGTGCAAACTTGGACAACCACTATGGAGGTCAGTCTGGCGATATCTTAGAAAACTTGGAATAGCTCTGCCTCAGGACCCAGCCATACCACTTCTGGGTATACACCCGAATGACTCCTCACCAAATCATAAGGAAGTTTCCTCATTTATGTTCATAGCAGCCTTATTTGTAATAGCTAGAAACTGGAAACAACCCAGATGCCCCTCAACAGAAGAATGGATTAAAAAATGTGGTTCATCTACACAATGGAATACTACTCAACCATCAGAAACAACAAAATCATGCAATTTGCAGCCAAATGGATGGAACAAGAGAGGCTCATCCTGAGTGAGCTAGCCCAGACTCAGAAGGATGCACATGGCATCTATTCACTTAAAATTGGATTTTAGCCATAGAGTACAGGATAACTACACTATAACCTGTAGAAAAAAATAATTAAATTACTTTGGGCACCATTTGTAGAAATAATTAATTGTTTACTAGTATTTAGATTATTGTTAATTGGTTTGGCAGCTAATCCTTAACCATCCATTATAAAAGAGCACACACAGAAACCACATAGATTTTAACAAGCCTTGGCCTGAATTGAGCAATCTTGGCCCATCTAAACTAGCTCTTAATTCTATTACCCAAATATGACCCCATATATACATACGTCCCCTTGGACTGCCATTCTCCATGCTAGGCCAATGTTCCTGGCCATGTGGAATGAGGTTCTTTTTTTCTAACCCATGGCGTGTGTCCTCCTTCTTCCTGCTGCTGGCTGGAATACATTAATCCTCTGTCTAAAGCGCAGATTTCCTGTTCTAATCTTAGGAAGTCCCACCTTTCTCTGTCTTTGCCCAATCTCAGGCCTCAGCATTTATTTAACCAATCAGAGTCATTGTAAGTAACAGACACCAAGCAAGACCAATTAATTAACACTTAGAATGCTTAACACTACACCATCAATTCCCTCCTTTTGTTTAATAAAATGGCTAAATTTTTTAACTTATATAGTAAAAAAATAAGAGCAAATATGAAACAATCAAGAAAACCATATATAAAAGTTACACACATAATGTTTAACCTATTTGTATCAGGCAATCTTGAAAAAGAAAAAAAATCATCTTGGTGTGTCTAAAGTTCTGAACCTAAATAATTTCTATTATATCCTATATTTATAAACCTAAAGGTTTTATTTAGACTTGAAAATATCCTTTTAAATTCTAAACAACTCAAGTTCAACTGAAATTTTATAACTATTATGCCTTCATCCCCATCAAAGACATAAGAAGGGATAAAGTTATTATTTGAGTGAGTAGGAAGCATAGGAGAGCAGCTTCCAAAAAGAAATATGACAGTTTGTTGCCTAGACAGTCCAAATTATCTCTTGATATTGTTGGAACATCATCTTCAGCCTTCTGGCCAAGCATTTTTCATAGACTAAATTGTGTAGCAGGAAATAAGAAGGATTTTCCCATTCTGTCTCTGCAGAATCAGGACATCGACTTACCTGCATTTAAGTTCTGGTCCTTCTTTGGACTGTATATAGTCTGTTGAGAGAGCAGGGGCATTTTTGCCCAATAGGAATTATCTCCTGATGGGAGATTTCTTTTTGATGCTCATTGTCTTCTTCCAAGTCAAATGGGAGCCGTCAGGAGCTGACTGTCTTAAGTCAACTAATTCTTAAAATAATAAAAAATCTTTAAATGCCATTTTCTGTATGCATGTGAGGGTTTTGAAGACATCTACTATTTTATTTATAAATCTATCTATCATCTATCTTTCTTCTATCTATGAAAAACTGTATATTTTTATCCATTTACTATCTGTTTAACCTATTAAGACTATTTTGTGATAATTTTTTTTTTTTTGGTTTTTTGAGACAGGGTTTCTCTGTATAACAGCTCTGGCTGTCCTGGACTCGCTTTGTAGACCAAGCTGGCCTCGAACTCGCAAAGATCCGCCTGCCTCTGCCTCCCAAGTGCTGGGATTAAAGGCGTGCGTCACCACCGCCCAGCTTATTTTGTGATAAATTAAGACTAGTATTTGACATGACCAGAAGCTCGACTGGCCAGTCAACTTGTATTATCCAGACTTCTAAATAGAATGCAATAGCAACCCATAAAAGGATCAGAAGTAAACCTGTAGTTTTAAATGATTTATATAGGCACAATACCTTATATAAGAGTTGAAATACACATATTATGTGTCAAAATATAAAATTCTATACTAATGAATCAAAATTAATCTTATTTTTGTATCAATATACAAAATTCTATACCAATGTATCAAAAGATAACCTTATTTAAAGAATAACAATAGTTTTGAGTTTCAGAGCAGATTCAATAATCTATCCTTATATCTTATCATTTCTATTATATATATATATTCCCTCTCTTTATCTTTTCAAGTCTTCTCCCCCTATAAGAGAGAAAGAAGGATAAGGAAAGAGAAAGAAATCCCTGAGCCTAACCTCCTATGCATTGCTTAACAAGACCATATAACAATTTGTAACCATTCCCCCAAATGACATCTATAACCCATCAAATAACCAAAGAATTATCCACCCCACTTTTTGGGAATGGAACGTTGCTCTCTTAAAACTGCTTCCTGCTGAATTGGGATGCAGAAAACCTGTTTGAGGGTCCCAAAAATGGAAAAATGGTTAAGCAAGTTAATTGTAACATTTGTTGTCCAGTCTCTATGTGCTCAGCAATTTGAATGTCCTGAGCAGTTTGTAGTTCGAAGCTGGACTTTGGGTAGGAAAGTTCAGGACTTTATTGAAGTCCTGTCTGGAACAGTCTTTGAAGCTGGACCATCTCAGCAAGCTGTTTGAAGTTGTTCTGGATGCAGATTTTTGAGGAAACAGCTATTGAGGCAGTCTATGAGGCTGGATCATTTGGGTTACTTGTCTTCTTTGGACCCTGTTCCTGTTGTTCTGAAAATATATAATTTCTCACAAGTAACATATAATTCTGCAATTACCAAAATGCCTTGGATGTGCAGGGTATACAAATCAATTAAGGAATATCTTCTGTGCTTTGTTTGAACAAAAGAAAGACATTTGTAAGTCTCCATTCATGTCATATAAAAGGATGTCATGTAATAGCATTACATATATATGTTATATATGATCTATTTTAAATTGAAAACACAGTATAAGACTGTATGGAGTTTAAGAATTTTCCTCTACAGTTGACATAAATTTATTAATTGATTAAAACAGGTTTATTCTGTGTTGTTCTCGCCTTTTGTAGATTAGGTTGGCCTCAAACTCAAAAGGAACCAATCTGTCTCTGTCTTTGTCTCCCACGTTTTGAGAACAAAGGTATGCATTTATATATTTCTTCTTTCCTTTTCTCTTTTCTTTGGAGATTTAACTTCTATATTGTTATATTTATCCTTATTGAGACAGGGTTTCTCTTTGTAGCTTGGGATGTGTTGACTTGTTCTGTAGAGCTCTGTAGATTAGATTAGCCATGAACATATAAGGAACCTGGTTTTTCCTTGTCTCCCAAGTTTTGAGATCAAGGTATGAATTTAAATAATTGAATTGCCCTTATTAAACAATAACATTACTTAAAGCATGTTGTATTAGTTTGAGTTCTAGTTCTCCCATGGAAACCCCATTCTTAAGGAGATTGGTGTAGAATAGCATGATATGGTAATCTATGTTAGCTTTTCTTAACTGTTGGCTGTGGGAGGCATGCAGGTTTTTTTGTTTTTTGGGTTTTTCTTTTTTTTTTTGAGACATGATTTCTCTGTGTATCCTTGTCCTGGACTCACTTTGTAGACCAGGCTGACCTTGGTGAAGGTCAGAGATCCACCTGTCTTTGTTTCCCAAGTGCTGGTTGGATGATGGACGATGGTTCACATTGTTTTGGGGGGGCCTGAACAAGTAGGCCCTCCCCTCATTTCCCTGTAAGGGGTTACCTCTGACATCCATTTCAGCTCTACAATCTCGGGACCAGTGTTTACCTCTTCCACAACAACTACAAAATTCTGGAGAACTTAACCTGTTGCTATTAAAAGCCATTCGTTGGGCTGGAGAGATGGCTCAGAACTTAAGAGCACTGGGTGTTCTTCCAAAGGTCCTGAGTTCAATTCCCAGCAACCACATGGTGGCTCACAACCATCTACATTGAGATCTGGTGCCCAGGCATATATGTAGAGCAAATACTGTATACATAATAAATAAATAAATAAATAAATAAATAAATGTTAAAAAAAAAAAAGTCATTCGTTCCCTTCTATGACCATGTTCTGCAGAGTCCAAGCATCATTTCGAGTTCTGGAGGATTCAGACTTATGATATCTTTGGAAATGACCAAGTTCACCAATTTTTTTTATATAAGTACTTTATTTTTTTCTTCAAGTTACATCTCAGTCACAAACCCTTCCCTATTCCCCCTTCCTGTCCCATCCTTCCACCCTCTTCCCTCCCCAACAGCTTCACTTTTCAATCCAACAAATGGTTCTTTCTCTTATAACAGTAAATTCTATACAAAACAGCAGAATTAAATATGCCACATTTATGAGAGTTAAATGGCCCAGTATACCTTCCCAATGTCCAGTTCATACATATTTGGCCCCTGACTTTAACCTTCTACCTTCTAACCATCTCCATGAGTTTAAAGTTCTATAACTGACTTAGCTTTCATACTAACTTGCATCACTATTATAACCATCTTCTTAGATCTAGAACGCCCTCTTGATTCCTAAACAACTCAAAATTTAGCTATGAGACTCAAGCTGTCTATTCTTCAACCACCTCAGAGAGCTGAGAAGGATAAATATATCTGATTATATAGGAAGTGCAGTGCCTGCAGCTTTCAATACTAAGAAATGACAAACCAGTGACTACCTGGACAGTTCCCATTTTCTCTCCATACATTCCAGCATCAGTCTTCAGCCTTTTGGTCCTGTTTCTCTGACAGACATTTATTGTAGAGCAGGGATTATGAAGGACTTACCTACCCTGTCTTGGCAGAGCTAGGCTGTCGACTTCCCTGCTACCAAGTTTTGTCCTTTTTGGACAGCAGTCTGTCTGCAGTTGAAGCAAGGAGTTTTTTCTTTTTTTTCTTTTCTTTTTTTTTTTTTTTGGTTTTTTGAGACAGGGTTTCTCTGTTTAACAGCTCTGGCTGTCCTGGACTCGCTTTGTAGACCAGGCTGGCCTCGAACTCGCAAAGATCCGCCTGCCTCTGCCTCCCAAGTGCTGGGATTAAAGGCGTGCGCCACCACCGCCCGGCTGCAAGGAGTTTTTTCATGCCAAGAGATAGGCTTACCACTAATTCAACCATATCACACTGGAGATTCTTCGATGCTTATCTTCTACTTGGAGTAGAATAGGGGGTGCTGTCAGGAGCTGATATGTCACGATATCAAAAAAAATCTTAATTTAAGACCACATCTTTGAATGCCATATTCTGCAGATCTCTTGGGGCTTTTGAAGATGCCCTATCTATCTCTTGTATTTAGATAAGCAAATGTTGCTTGTCTCTTAACAACTTGATTACTGAGTAGCTTAGAGAATATCTGTGATAGACTGTCATAGTAGCTAACAAAGTGACATGTTTGCATGACTAGGAGTTTGTTTTTCTTAACTATCCTAAACAGTTTAAAAGTTCACCATTTTAAAAGCACTCATTAAGACCCCTAGCAATGGCTTGTGTTATGACATTAGTCTGATACTCCTGAAAACCAATATCAGTTGTTTCTCTTATCCATTCATCTACTGGGGCTCCTCGAGCTTTCAATGGCCTAATTGCCCTTTGATATTCAGCATTTGCATTTTCATATGCCAAGGCATTTATCAAGTCCTGTCTGGCATCAGGGTTATCTACATCTCTCTCCACAGCTAAAGTCAATCTCCCCAAAAAGTCTGAGAAGGTTTCCTGAGGACCTTGTATTATCTTAGTAAATGAAGTAAACCTTTTCCCAGCCTGAGCAACCATATCCCAGGCTCTCAGAGATGCAACACGACATTGTTCTATCACAGCATCTTCAAACTGAGTCTTATGTCAGCATAAGGTCCCTCACCAAGCATTTGGTGGGTTATGACATTTATTCCCCTTGCCATATTTTGTTGCTCTAATTTTGTGGCTTCATGTCTCCACCATGACAACCATTGTAACTGATAGCTACCTTCTAGCACAGCTGATATCAGTCCCTTCCAATTTTGGGGAATGATTCGATTTTGTATAGCCCAATTATTTAGCATCTGTTTAACAGATGATGAATGCATTCCATAAGAGACAATGGACTCCTTAAATCTTTTTAAATCCAAAATGTCTACTGTTAATTCCTGATGGAGTTGACCGTTATTATTATCAGGCCTAATTTGAAACATAACTGGAAAAGCTGATGGTGATTGTGCAGTACCACGCAGCTCCTCTGGGGGTGCACTTGGTTCCACATTAGCACCATTACCTACCTGGTTTCCTACTGGCACACGCGGCGACTGTGGAGACCTAGCTAGAAAAGAACTTGGCATTTTCTCAGTTCCAGTCACCTCCCCTGCCAGAATTTTCTTAAGCTCCTCAATCTGCATTTCCATACTTTTAAATTGTGTAACAGACGTCTTCCTTATAACAAACCAATAAAAGAAAAAAAAGTAAACAGCATAAAACATCTGGTTTGATTGAAAAACAGTATAGAGGTCAGCAGCAAACATTGCCATATTGTCAACAACCGGCATCATAGTTTCAAAATCTGCAGTTTTCTCTATAGTTTTGAAAATAAAATTACTCATAATGCCTTACCACGTTGAGCACCACCTGAAACTGCAAATTAATTAATTAATATTGTTATTGGTAAATATAAACTCAAAGATTAGGCTGGTGGAGTAGCCGGTAGCTTGGCAGAGGAGCGGCAGCCTGGCCCACGTTCCTTAACTGGTTGCCTAACTTATCCTGGAGAAAGGGTGGCCTACACCTGCCTGTAACCTAAACTCTGTTAATTAATATAAGTTATTATATTAGGCCAGTAGAATTACCAGCAGCTTGGTGGGGGTCTGGAAGTCTGACAGCCCTGGACTGCTTGGACTGAGGGTCTATAAGCCGCCAAAGTCTTTTCCCAATAATTAAACCCACCAAGACCTTTTAATATTTTAACGCTTAGCCCTTAGCTGGGCAGGCTCTCAATTAGCTACTCTAAGTTAACCCAGATCACCTAATCCCAAACCGCCATGTGCCTGTGATTACCTTCCAGCGTTCTCCAGATGTCTATCTCCTTCTGTGTCTCCCAGAAAGAGAGAGAGTCTCTGTGTATGCCCAGAATTCCTGCTCTGATCTCAGGAAGTCCCGCCTTCCTATAATTGGCCATAAGCAACTTTTATTAACCAATCAAGAGAATGCCTCAGAAGGGGCGGTAACCAGATCTCAGCATTGAATTCAACCTATCAAAAGCAATGATATTAGACCTTCCCTCAACATCAGCCAATGCACCAAAGGAAACAGGAACATAGACTTTGTTTCCTGTCAATGAGACACTTTGCCCTGGTGGTGCTGCCTTGTAGGCCCCCAGTGTATGAGGAGGGTCTTGACCCTCATATGACTGCTGAACTGGGGCTGGGGACTAATATGTAGGGAAACTCCACTCCAGAGGAGTGTGATGGAAAGGATAGGGGGTAGAGGGTGGGAGGGCGGGACTGGGAGGGGTGGAAAGAGGACACTATGATGGAGATGGAACCTGAAGTAATAAATAAACTAAAATAAATAAATAAATAAACATACCTGGTTCTAGTGTGTAAAAGAAACACTTTCAATCTTGAATTACTATGTTTCATATTTTTGATACCTAATGTTTTAGTTATTAGATTTCTATTGCTGCAGCAAAACGCCATGACCAAAGCAACTTGGAGAGGAAAGGGTTTATTTGGTTTACACTTCTGCATCACTATTCATCATCAAAGGAAGTCAGGGCAGCAACTCAAACAGGGCAGGAACCTGGAGGAGCTGATGCTGCTCACTGGCTTGCTTCCCCGGCCTGCTCAGTCTGCTTTCTATAGTACCCAGAAACACTAGACTAGGGATGGGGATGGTATAGGGTAAAAGGGGCAACCAAAAAAAAACACCCTGATCCTGACTTGACCCCAAGCCCAAGACCAGGGCCAAGAAACAGAAACCCACCAATCTGAGCATTAAAACCTACTAATCTCTTAACAGCAAAATCCACCAATCCCTGAGTTCACCCAAGCTCAGGAATTGAAATCCCACCAACCCTCACCCTGGGTAGAGTACCTTCTAAAGCTGGCTCTGGCTGTAATCAGCAGTGAGACTCCGGTGGGTTCTTACCATTTTTTCTGGGCCATGGCTTCATTTATATATAGTAAATCTCCAGCCTGAAAAGCTCCGCCCCCCCCTCCCCCCCAAGAAATCATATATAAACCCTGCTTTCTGCTCAATTCCTTGCTGCTTCTCTCCTGAGCAGAAGCTGCCACCCTCTGGGGTTCTTCCTTCCCAATAAATCTCTCCTGTGAGGTTTGTTGTGCGGTGTGACTTTGTGGGATTCCTTGGCTCTTGATTGCCGGGATACCTCTCAGGGCAGAGCTTCCCTGGAGCGGCGATTTTGCTGGGGAAACCTCCCCCTGCAGAGCAGAACTGTTACACTTGCATTGGAGGAGCTGTCCCCTGCCGCAGCCAGAGCAGAGTTGTAACACTTCTGTGGGGGAAGCCTTTCCCTATAGAGCTGCTGCAACCTCCCACAGGGGGCTGGGCCGGCCCCTCTAGATCACTAATTAAGAAAATACCTCACAGCTGGATCTCATGGAGGCCTTTCCGCAATTGAGGCTCTCTTCTCTCTGATGACTCTGTGTCAAGCTGACATAAAACCAGCCAGCACACCTAAGTACAACTGTAGGGCCCTGACAAAGAAAAAGAGTCATCCAGAGTACCTTCTAAAGCTTGCACTGGTGAGCATTCAATGAGAAGTGGGAAGTGAGAATGAAGGGCTCTTGAGATGAGTTGGTGGCACAACACCTAAGATGTATGTTATGATTATTTTTAATTTTCCTATTCAGGAAGTATTTATGCTTATGAAATGAGTCCTGAACCTTGAGGTCTGCTCTCTTTCCAATTTTATTGTAATTTGCCCCTTTGGCAAAGATAAGAGCGGGTAGGACCATGACTCTAAGATTTATAGAGTTTCGCTATAAGTCTTCGTACTGGGCACGGTACACATCTGTAATCCCAGAGTCTGGGAGGTTAACACAGAAAGATTCTGAGTTTGACAGCAACCTGGGCAGCATAGCAAGAACCTGTCCAATAAAACAGAACAGAACAAATGAAACAAAACTCAAAAAAGGTCACTTTTTAAAAATATATTTACAGAGATAAGGGAAAAAGGAGAAAAACAAAGAAATGAGCCTGTGCCTAGTTTTTGTTTTTATTTCATGGTAATTAAGTTTATCACTATTAATATAAGGTTTACTTCTGGGGCAATTTGCCATTAAATTTTCTGTTAGAAAATTTTTTTCATATATGTAGTGAGTAGTCATACTTTAAGTTATATATATATATATATATTTTATATGGAGTGTGTGTGTAAATGTGCCTGTGCCAGAAGCAGAGGTCAGAGGGTAAGTTGAGGGAGTCAACTTCTACTGGGTAGATCTCAGAGACTGAAGTCAGGTTGTCTTCAGGCTTGGTAATCACCACCACCCACTGGCTGTCAAGATGGCACACCATCAACTGAGAGAGGCTTTTGTTTGCTTTTCTTGTTGTTGTATTTATTTGTGGTTTTTTTTTTTTTAACACATATCATGAGAAACAAGGAAGAAAATAGTGCCAGACCAGGCATTTTGGGAGATGTCACTTGGGGGTACGTTAAAGCATTGTGCTTTATATAAATGTGATTTCTGTTTGTAAGCGTCTTTGTTTACATAAATCTCAATGTAGAACATAACCATAAAAACTTAATAGTGGCTTATTTCTTCAATCTCATCACCTAGAAAGTTGGTAACAGGATTGCTATGAGTTAGAGGCCAGGTTGGGCTGCATAATATGAAATGTCTAATTAGTCCCAGTGGGCATAGTGATATCTATCAGGTCTGTAGAAGGTCCCCAGTCCTCAGAGGATTGCTCTGGGTGAGGTAGTGGCTGATGTTGCTGAGAGCCAGAAATTCACACTCACAGCACAGGTTTCTTTCTTTTCACCTAGAGAATGCTTGCAGATGGAGAACCATTTTATGAAATCTGTATCTCATGACAAGGTCTGCACCATTCAGCTGCTAAAGAACACAGGCAAGGAAGAAAGAGAGACAGAAGCAAAAGGAACAAACCATTCAGGGCCCTAGGCTTCCGCAGTGTCTGTCTCTACTGGGCCTCTTTCAAAGCTTACAGTCATATTCCCTGGGTGGTTTGAATTCCAGATAAATTGAGGACCTAGCTATGTCTCCATGGCAACAACAGGGAGAACAAACTGGGGAAACAAGATAATATTTACAGCCCATAACCATTGATTTCTGTGCTGGCTTTATTCATTATGTTATCTCAGTGCTAAGGTAGGACCAGACATTCAACTCTCCTGGCTGTTGTAGTTCTCAAATCAATTTTTATACATTCTCCTTTCAGTGATGTTAGTTTTGGAGGTTTGTGTCGCTGTCCTTCGGCTGTGTGTGCTAAAAGGAGCACAGACTCTAGAGCCTGTACTGACCTCATATGGCCATTTAAGACCCTCAAATTCTTCATCTCTGAAACATGAATAATGAATGAGACTTACCTTTAGCAGGGTTTGGGAGGATTCAAGTGAGGCCCCTGGGGCTTGCCCAGAGTATGATCTTAACAGGGATGGGCGTTGTTATGCATTTTGCTGCTGGATATGCTTAAACTTAATCATTCTCGTTTTTGACAGAAAAATAACCAGGAGATACGAAACAAAAGGAAGCCTGGCATGGTGGCACACAGCCAAACCCCATCTTAGAACCTCTCCCAGTTAGCACCTGCCCAAACAGGGGGAAAAAATCAATCAATTTTTTTTAGCAGAGTTTAGTGTTATCAGTGTGGTTTCAGTTTAGAATTAGATGCCTTCTGGATTATTTGGCTTTAAGAGACATAATGAACGTTCTTGTTTCCATGGCCTTATTGTACCGATGTATGCCAGTGCTTTGTCTATTTTATTGTGATTTCCAGGCTGTCAGACAGGCAGATCTCCTCAGCCTCCAGAGCCACACAGCTCAGAGTATACACACACCCACACAAAAGCCCCTGGCAACTCAGCCCGTCCGTTTGTTATGGCAACCCTTGTCACTTCCATCTGGAGAGTGAGTCATGATGTCATTATTGAGAGAGAACCAGGGACCACTGGGAAACTGAACTGCAGGATGATGGAGAATTGCATTGTCAGAGATGGAGGTGGGGAGAGGGGCCCTCAGCAGTCGGCCCTCCGATGCCCTTTGACCAGGAGAGAAGTGAAGAGCGAGCGTTCTCTCTGTGATTTTAGGAAAGAATGCTCAAATGGAGTTAAGCTGGGAGCAGTTCGTGCTGGTGCTTAGGAAGCTACAAACGGCTCTCACGGTCTGGTGGTTCTTTTAAGTCTTGGGAGACAAGTGTATCACAGTCTGGTCAGAGATCTGCTGACAAGAGATGTGCACAAACCAGAGCTGTGGGAACCAGGCAGAGGGGCTCTGGTGGCTTGAAGATCTAATCTCTGTCCAGAGGCCCTTTGAAGAGTAACCGGGGGCCTATTAATGTTTACCCCGAGCGACAGGACAGGTGTAACTGGGGCTCGCTTCAGGTAGTCCGTGTGAATATGGTCACTATTACACATAGAAGCAAGCACTTCCTGGTTTCCTCCTGAGAGGAGCGGACAGTTCCAGCTTCAGGACGTCGATTGTGAATCAGACACAGCTAACATGTGGGTCAAAGTCCCAGGCAAAGAACCTTTCATGTCACTTCAACCTATCAGCCCTGGTGGAGGCATCTCTCTCTCTCTCTCTCTCACACACACACACACACACAAACACACACACACACACAGAGGTACTGCACACACATATGTAGCTGAACATCACACATCTGAGAACACACACACACCACGCTCACACACACACACAGAGGTACTGCACACACATGTGAACATCACACATCTGAGTACACACACACACACACACACACACACACACACACACACACACACACATATGCACTGAGAGCACACCTGCACACCCCAAGAGAGAGGCTGGATTTTAAGAATCACTTGGGATGAATGTTAAGACATACTTCAGGCCAACCCACAACAGTTTCCAGAAAAGCAGCTGAGAAATGTGTCCTGCAGAACCCCACTGGCAGAGGGGTGCCACCCATACATCCACAGCAATTTCTCTTTCTACAACTGAGTTAGCAGAGTGGCGACCAGCCTGAAACAGCCTGATGTGGGTCAGAACTCATAGCCCGCCTCTGCCTCTTCTTAGTTGTAGGGAAGGTGCTTAGCTCCCATGACTCCTGGCTTATTGGACCAAGGGCACACATAGAAACTGTGCCTCGTAAAGAAAAGATAAAGAAAAGCTGGTTTCCCCTTAGTTTTACCAACTGTCCATCATTTAATCCACAACTGTGGGACATAGTTTATGCCCTGGGTAGAAGCCATGTCATTGGTGACATAGCAGTAGGGCAGGCCCAGCCCAGAAGTGTTGAGACATTCTTCTGGCTACTCTGAGGGGGAGGACTTCATAGCTATCAATGGACAAGTAAAAAACGCTCTTTCTGATGTCCCAATCTAAGGAGGGGACCCAGCTCCATTCTTCCTAATCCCTCTTCTGGTAAGGCAACTCCACATAGGGAGAAAAAACCATTGCTCAATGAAGCAAGAGTGTGACATGCTCCATCCTTCTTCCACTGAGTGTCCTTGAATCTACTTGCTTCTCCAGCTTCTTCAGGAGCCTTCTGCAGCCGAGGCTGACAGTGACTTCCGGGAAAGTAGTTAGTGTCAGTGGGACCAGGGTGTCGAAGGATGTCAGGAAATGCTTCAAATACACAGAAACAAGTCATTTCAATTATTGGAAGAGGCTGAGGGAAGAGTGAAGATAAAATACAGTGGTTCCTTTCTGCTTAACTCACCTGGTATTATGCCCACAATGAGCATCTTATCAAAAATGCTTATGGCAACTGGGCCGTGGTGACGCACGCCTTTAATCTCAGCACTCGGGAGGCAGAGGCAGGCGGATCTCTGCGAGCTCACGGCCAGCCTGCTCCACAAAGCGATTTCCAGGACAGCCAGTACTGTTACACAGAGAAATCAAATCATGTCTTGGGAGGGGGGTGGGGGAGAAACAAACCAAAAAAAGTTTATGGCATTCAAGGATACTGTTAGAAACAATGAAAACAGTGAGTCCCGCCCACCAGTTAGGTTTCCTGCTAATCTTCCTTTCCAAGGCCATCTTTCTCATGTATCTCAAAACATTGTATCATTTATTGAACAATTACTAATGTGCTTAGGACTTTATCATTCAACTAGTTACTAAGATAACCCTGAGATGGGCATTAGTTTCCCATTTAGAGGGAAAAGTCCAGATGAGAACCTCGAGCAACTCAGCAAGCTGTCTGTGACGATTTAGTGAGACTTGGTATCTGAACCACGCATGGCTGCAGATGCCAGCGCTTAAATCATTTTGCTATCTGACCAGCTCTTTCTAGAGTCCTGCAAAACACCAGAGAGCAGATCAAACAGGATTTTCTGGCTATTTCTTTTACTGTATATTTTTAAACAGCAATTTAAATTTCTCGTTAACTTTCTTAATCTTGGCACTAATTGCTAAGTGACGCCTCACAGCTAAGGCTACGTGGTGAAATGTGTCAAACACGAAAACCACAGTCATCAGAGGAATTACTAATAAAGTAATTTACTTGCAATCAACATGAAATATCCCCTATGGCCACATGATTTTCCCCTCTTCCACTTCCCCCAAAGCCTTCAGAGTTGGTGCCTCCAAACCAGTGAGGTGCCAACCTGGTGCAAGGAAATGAAAACCTAGAATGTTTCGGTTGTGAACCTAGCATTTAATGATTGAGCCATCTTGCCGGCCCAAGTTACAGTATTTTTAAGTGTGCTTTAGTTTCCATAATAAAAGCAGAAGGGAGGAAGGAGGAATGTTTCCCCGAAACTTAATTTTTAAAAACAAGCTTTAGCTAACATGATCCAATGGCTGTATTTACAGCTCATTATGTATTTTAATGTTTAGCACAGAAAAAACTTAACAGTAGTTAATTTCTATTAGTTAAGAAGGGGATGAGGGTACCACACCCCTTTAATCCCAGCACTAGGGAGGCAGAGGCAGGTGGATCTCTGAGATTGAGGCCAGCCTGGTCTACAGAGTGAGTTCTAGGACTGCCAGGGCTACACAGAGACAATTTGTCTTGAAAAACAACAACAACAACAAAACGGCATGGGTGGGCAGAGACAGGACAATGGTAAATTTGAGGTTAGCAAAACCTTAGAGAGCAATCACAAGAGTGAACAAGTCAGAAAACATGATCCAAGCATCAGACTCTTTCAAAACATTGCATTACGATGTGAACGTATTGTTCACTAATATGCAATAATTTGACTTAGGCTGTGGTGGCGGAGCCTGTAAAAGCAGCTTTGGAAGCCAAGGCTGGATTGCCGTGAGTTCAAGACCAGCCTGAGCTAATCAAGAACATACTGGAATTCCAAGATCAGGAGGTTGAAGCAGGAGGATGGTGAATTGAGATGAGTCCGCGTTACAAATAACAACACCCTCCCCCAATAAAACCATAAAAATCTTGTAATGTATATTTACGTACATGTAATTTAACTTTTACCTTGCTGCGAGAGCTCCTTAGATAACATATGAAACATCGAAGTGTCATCTATGTCAACAGCAGTGTTGGTTAGTATGGGAATAATATGGATTATTCCTCGGTGAATACAGCTTGAAAGGGAAGCAGTTGCCAAGAAAAATTTACAGAGTCAAAATGCTTGAAATGAAGTTTAAGAATCTAGCAGATCTTGTAAGGTAACGACTTTATCAGAACCTCACGACCTTCCTCCAACCTCCACTCAGGTGTAAGATGCTATTGCCTGCTCTCAACCAGGGTAACTAATTCACTGAGAGTCTTTCAGTGAAGACGCCTGCGGAGAACTTGTGCACCTGGAAGGGACTTGCTGAAGCTCCCTGAGGCTCTGCTTGCAACTATGAATCCTGTGAGAAACTCAGTTTGTTTCAGGTGGTGAGGAAATGCAGGAGAAACACAGACGTTCACTTTCCAGTAGTAAAATAGCCAGAGGCTCCTCTTTAGTGAAACCTTTGACTGGAAAATGACTGAACTGGCCTACAGTGTGCAGTGGTGTGAGCTAAAATTTTAGCCACCCAAACCTACCCCATGGTGAGGGTCGCTATGATGTCCAGGCATTCCACTTAAATGTAGTGCGCTACTAAGGCTGCCTTGAGGTCAGAAAGAGAACTGAGGTCTTCAGGCTCTGAACAGAAAGCATCCTGGTCATTGTAGACTTCAAACTCACTGTCTGGCAATGTGGTGCTTAACAAAATATAAGGAAACATTTATATCACCTTTAATTAAAACTTGATTACTTAGGTTTTAGTGTGTTGATGAGTACATCGGCTCAAATATATAAACATAAAAAGACAACTCAGTCAAAACACAATGATTATTTTGAATTTTAAATAAACCCATTCCATATACGAGAACCTGGGGAAATGCCACTTAAGTTAAGTGGAAGGTAATTTGAAGATTCAGGAATTAATCACGGGGCAGAGATTGATCTCCTGGCTGAGGGAGGCCCTCTATGCTGACAGGAAAGTGTGCCTGCGTGTATTTACCTGAATGAAGTTATAATATATGAAAACCCTAAGGTAAAACTATGTCAAACATTTTATTAGTGTGTCATGTTGTTAGACGTAAATAAATAAAACAACTTTGTTGAACAGAATTTTTTAATACAATATCTAGATGTACACGAACAACCAAATAATGGGGAAAACCACAAATTAATGTTTTAAAAAATTACAGACTGTTGGTAAAGATCATATGCTTGGATTTAAAAGAAAAAATCCAATAGATGCATAGTCTCTCATTACATCTTGCAGATTAATTAACCAATCGCTCTTTGTGTAAAACCAATACATCATAGTGGTAGGAATTTATCTTTAACACTCCACCGAAAAACATTTCCCTCGGCATTCCTTTCTCCATTTCTCATTAGTTGTCTCTTAAGTGGGAAAATAAATTTCAATTTATATTAGCAAATGAAAGTGCAAGTTTGTACAGCTAGGCTCAGCAGCAAGAGTGGAGAATGGTGACAAGAAATGAAAAGCTGACGGACGCCACACAGAGGGAGGACATCCGTGAAGGTCTCTGTCCCCAACATGGTGGACAGACCAGCATTTTTTTCCATTGCTCTGAAACGAGCAGAACCAAATTCTTATTTGATCTAAAGAAACATTAAATATTTATTTCCCCCACATCATTGGTGATCCCGTAAGGCAAAGAGAGGTAAGTCCCACCATCACCGGGGACAGCAGCAACATACAAACTTCAGAGACAGCCCGATACATCATATATTCTCCCAGGGCACGCAGCAGACGGAGTGCAGCTATGAGAGCATGTTTGCAGCGTTGTCACGTTGCTCTAATTTATTTATCTGAGAAAAAAAACTTTTATAAATACATTACTGAAGAAGACAGCAAATTGTTTTCTTGCTCTGGGAAAATGTTTTCACATTTTCAAACTTGTCAGTGTAGTTCTGTAAAAAGAGTCTCAAGAAGGCAGCGGGGCCTGCAGGGTGCCCATGACAAGCTGTGTTTGTGGGAGTCTGGTGACCTGGCCATCTTCTGGCTCTACAAACTGCTTTTGCAGTAATATTTAAACAAACAGGTTTGTTTAAACACTGCCCCCCCCCCCAAGTTCACTCTACTTGGAGAGCAAAGGGGTGCTCATCTTCAAGTATTACATTGTAAAATGGATTTTATTTTTGCCAAATTAATATACTGAAGTTTAAAAAAGAAAAGATTTGTGTGAAAAAAATCATGCCTTGTCAGTTCATTTCTTTTTATAGTCAAATGCAGAAAAATATTGATTTACTAAGAAGGAACACTCTGGAAAAAAGCCATCTTGGGGTATCAAGATTAAGGAACACTTCTTTCTATTGGCGAAAATGATTAGAAAAGCTACCCAGTCTGTTGTCTTTAGCTGGCTTTAAAATAAGTCTTTCAAAATGATGGTCAAGAACTCTTTAGAAAACTGGAGGGAAGGGCCCCTTTGGAGCCTGAAATTCCATTAGTTGTAGAAAATGTTTGCTTTGGTTCTTCAGAGGAAATGTTCATATAACTTCTAAATGAGGAGACAGAAAAGAGAGCAGATTAATACTCATTCATCTAAAATCTCATGTACAGAATGCTTTGACAACATCTTATATTTCTAAAAATCCCACCATGCCTTTATATATATATATATACACCATCCCATACAAGAACAAGCGATGTGGTGCTCGAGTACCTACCCTGCATGAGGCTCTGGGCTGATCCCCAGCACCACAGAACCACAACCAAACAAACAGGAGACTGTTGGGGCTCCTAAGCATATTTAAGTTAATGTCATTCCTGCTGGGAAAATTTCAACTCAGCCTAGGGAATATCACTGACTTAGAAACTCCATGCTCTGACATTTTAAAACCATAACCTCTAAGGAAACTACATCCACTTGTCTTGTGTTCTCAGTGTTCAGTGCTTAGGGCTCCAAACGTCAATGGAGAATGAAGGAGTGTTTATTAGAAAATGGTGGTCGGAAACTACTTCCTAGGGAAAGGTGGTGGAAGGTAAAGGATGGCTCAAAATGCGGGAAGTGAAGCAGAAAACCAGGTGGAAGTTTTTCCCTCTTTGAAAATCTGGGATGTGACAAATGAGGAAGCAGCAGCCCCCACGTCTCCACTGACAGAACGTTAAGCAGGCTGGTTCCAAAGGCTTAGCAACCACAAGGCCAGGCCACAGGGTGGTGGGGACTATACCCCTACTTTCACAGTCTAGAAGATGGGTCTCACTAAAGCCAATAATACCCTAGAGGAGAAAAGAGGGCTGGTTTCATTTGGGGACTGGCTCATTGGGGGGCTCTACTAGTTAAATGTTGTTACGGGTCTACAGACAGAACAGTTCGGTCAAAGTTCCTCTACTGACTCCACTTCAGTATCTTAAGTTTTGCCAGTTCTCATCATAAGAACAATATTAAAAAAAGGCTGGTGAATGTGGTCTGCTCAGAAGGCAGGCAGACAAAACCCAGGCTTGCTGAGAGAGAGCTAGGTCTATCCCACTTAGCCGTGGCACAGCTGGGACTGTAGTGGAGGTGGCAGTGACCACTTAATCAGAGAAAGTTGATACTGCTCCCTATTTTGGTTCCCAGTACAGCTATTGTTCTTTTTGCACGAAGACGTCAGGGTCAGCTTGTCTTGAGGACTGTGTAAGGGAGGCACAGGCAAGCTCAGCAGTCGTTAACAAGGACTGGAAGACCTCAGCAGGTTCAGTAAGGTCCTAGTGGGCAGGGCTGTTCTTCCTGCTGATATTCGGTGTTGTGTCGTGTTTTAAAGATGCAGCAGTAACACAGGAACCGAGGCTGCCAGGCCCAAATAAAAGAACATGGCTAGAGAACCCAAGACAGTGTTCTGTGTTGATGACCCCAGGAAGACGGACGGACAAAGCCCCGGTTTTGTTTCCAGTGAAGAATCTGGCCCAGATGTGCGTCAACTATAGAGGACATGAAGCCTGTCTGGCGCTTGGCACCCAGTTCTGCTCGACAAGGCTGGTGGGTGCTTGCTGGCTCGGCAGGCTAAATGGGAGGGAAGGTAGGGCCTAGAAGTTGCCCAAAGCAGCTCAAATTCAACTTCCATGATCCACACACAGTCTTTCACACAGTGGCTTACTTGTTCCCTCAGAGAACAAAACAACCATTCACCCTCTCTTGAGTATCAGTTCTGATGATGACACAAAAAGCTGATGACTAGCTTACCAGCAGTCTGTTGTGTTTGCACACCATCCACCTGAGGTAGGGACCCAAGTGTCCCTTCATCATTAAAGGCCAAAATTGGTTTCAAGGGGATTTCTGGGTTCTCATTGTTGGCGACATCTAATCTGGATGCTTTTGTTCCAACAGGTAAATTTATAATTTCTTCAAATTTTTCATTTTGTACAGACATTCCATTTTCATTTGGCTGTTCTTCCAAAACCACAGAACTGGTGGAATGTGAGAGGCCAAAAACAGAATGAGTTAAAATTAAGCTTATTTTTAGACCAAACAATTATTTTTAAACAATTTTACAACTTTGAAATGAAACAGAAACTCAGGGCCATAGACTTGGTCCAGTAGCTGGAAACATTTGCTGCCAGAAGACGCAAACCCTGATGAGACGAGTTTGCTCCCAGGATCCATGTGAAGGTGAAAGGGGAGGTGAGATCATGAAATTGTCCCCTAGCCTCCACATGTATGACTTGGCATGTGTGTGTCCCCCAACAATAATAAGAAAAGACACAAGATTGACCGACCACATCATTATTAACAAATATGGATGAAGAGTTGTGGCTAATTTGCATTTAGATAAAAAACCTTTTATTATAGTAGTTAGATTTTATTATCAGCAGCATCACCATCAGATCTTCAATTACTTTTTTTTTTTGAAACAGGGTGTCTCTACACAGCCCTGGCTGTCTTTGATCTCACTATGCAGACCAGGATGGCCTTGAACTCAGAGAGATCTAATTGCCTCTGCCTGGGATGAAAGGTGTGTGCCACCAATCCTGGCTTTCAATTCTTTTTCCCCTCCAAGACAGGGTTGCCCTGGCTGTCCTGGACTTACTCTGTAGACCAGGCTGATCTCCAACTCACAGAGATCCACCTGCCTCTGCCTCCCAAGTGCTAGGATTAAAGGTGTACACCACCATGTCCAGCTGACTTTCAGTTCTTAAAGAGAAATTCAATTTATATTTATTTATTTGTGTGTGGACATACACACACACATGCCATGGTGTGCAAGCAAAGATCAGAGGGCAACCTGCAGGAGACAGTTTTCTCTTTCTAACATGTGGATCCTGAGGACGGAACTCAGAGGTCATTGGGGTTGGTGACAATCAGCTCTACCTGGTGAGCCATCTTGCTGGTCCCACCCTTATCAATTCTGTGTGCTTCTGGGCATGATGATAGGCAACTATAGTCCTAATACCCAGGAGGCTAAGGCAGAAGGATCTCTGCATACAGTCTGGTCTACATAGTGAGTTCCAGGCCAATCAGAGTGAGACCCTGATCCCCGTAAAATTCAATGTGCTTTTAGTGGGGAAAGAAGATGGTGAGGAAATTGGCTCTGGGGCTTGAACAAGAATCCTGGCAGTGATACAATGGGCAAGGAGAAACCTTTATACACAGCTGGCGAGATGTAAATTAGATCATGTTGTCTCTGTACGTCCCTGGTTCCCCACCACCACTCCCCCCCAGACAGGGCCTCACTCTGTAAGCCAGGCTAGACTCAATGAAATGTAGCCAAGGATAACCTTGAACTACTTCAGATATTCCTGCCTCGGTTTTCCCCAAGTGCTGGGATTACAAATGGGTGTCACTGTGCCCTGTTGTTTTGTTTCTATTTCTTTTGTGTGCCTCTCTTTGTTGTTGAGTCAGGGTCTTGTTCTGCAGCCCAGGCTGGCCTCAGATTAGCAGCAATCCGGCTGCTTTCGTCTCCTGTGTTGGAACTACAGGCACGAACCACCCATCATACGTTTTGTTTCCTAAACAGTCTTGCTATGTAGCCCTGACCATCCTTGAATCTGCAACAATCTCCTGCCTCAGCTTTCCTAAGTCCTAGAGTTACTGTACCCAAAAACACTGGCATTCAAAGCACTCAGTGCGAGATGAAATCACCCCCCTCTACTTCCTCTCCCTTTCTGTTCTAAGCAGACCAGGCTACTTTCAGCTCTCTCTGTAGCCCAAGCTTGCCTTCCATTTAAATCCTTCCAAGGAGCAGGGATTGCAATCCTGCACCAATGAGGCTGGCTGTTATTTTCTTTAATAGTCACTCAAACATCACCATGAAGAGTGAAGAAAAAAGTGATTTCCCCCTTTTTTTTTATTTAGAGTTACAAACTGTACAAAAAAATTAAGGAGACAAATTAACAATAAACCTTCCTGTTAAAACTCAGCATTCTACCTGGGGTGAACACAGCAGTGCTTTGAGACTGTCTGTCTGTCTGTCTGCCTGCCTGCCTGCATGTATATATCAATCAAAGAGGCTTCAATTGTCTAACTCACCTCTCTGTGGTCACTTCTGATTGTTGTAAAGTGACTCCATGTGGGCTGTCTGCAGACTTTTCATTTCCTGGGGAGTCCATACATGGTAGTGCAGATACCTCTGTACATAGCAAGAAGAGCAAACGGTTACTGATATCCAACCATCCATCCCAACCCCTAGGAACCAGAACCTGGATATGTGACCCGACTGTTCAACTTACTGCCTGTGAGACATTGGGCAGGTCAATCCCTAATCCTTTCCGGATAATGGTGCCTGCCTGACAGGCTACTGTTGGGGCTAATAACATTACTTCTGATAGGCTGATTTTAATGCCCCTTCTGAGGCATTCTCTTGATTGGTTAATAAAAATGGCTGATAGCCAATTAGCTGGGTAGAAAGAATACAGGAAGGCGGGACTTCCTGAGATTAGAACAGGAACCCTGAGCTTTCCACAGAGGATTAATTCATTCCGCCAGGAGACACAGAAGCAGAGAAACGTGTCTGGACTGAGAACGCTGGAAGGTAATCACAGGCACATGGTGGTTTGGGATCTGGGTTAACTTAGAGTAGCTAATTGAGAGTCTGCCCAGCCAAGGGTTAAGTGTTAAAAACATTAAAAGCTCCTGGTGTATTTAATCATTGGGGGAAGAACCACGGCTACTTATAAGCTGTCAGTCTAAGCAATCCATGGATTCCCTGGATTCCCAGACTCCCCTCGAACCCAGGTGATCTCCCACCAAGCTGCTGATAATTCTACCTGCCTAATATAACAACTTACATTAGTTAACAGAGTATAAACCACCCTTGGTCCTGGGGCTCTTTCCCCAGGACAAATCAGGCAACCGGTTAAGGTGGACCAAGCCACTGGCTGCTCTGCCAGTCTAATCTTACAGTTTATACCTATTAATAAGTAGAAGTGATAATTAACTTGCAGTTTCAGGCTGTGATGAGAACTAATTTAACATGGCAAAGTTCTTACTCAGTAGACTGAAGGGCAGAAGTAAATGTTACTATTATTTTTGTTTGTACTGAGTTAGTTCTGGACATGTATATATTGAAACCAAATCAATGATAAAGTTTCATTTATCAATGGCAGTAAGCTAGCTGACTTGACTGGTTGGCACAGAACACTTTCACTGAAAGTCTCAGAGCAAATCACTGTACAAGAGGAAGCCATACTTCACAGACCCAGTTGTGTTCCAGTCATAACCAGAAAGATGTGGATTTCACAAATGGAAATCCACAGTGTGCTACCCCTAACTTTGCTACCTAATTAGATTCTTAATGTTGGAGTCCAGCTTAAGGCATCATTATTCACATCTGACTCAACTCTAGGATGGGCTACACTAAAGTCTTATAAACCTTGATAACCCAAAGCAGCAGTAACCTTCTTGGAAACACCACACTATGCAATGTGGGAGGGTCAGGTGGTACATTGAATGGCATGCATAAGGCTGTACCTTCAATTTTGAGCAAAGAAAAATAATACCCTAATAAGGTTAATTAGCCGCCACTATGAGTGTTCTTCAGACAGATACTTCGGTAGCATTAGTCACTAAGCATGAGATCTCCACTACCCAAGAGTTATCCACAGAAATGAAACTAATCCTAACTAAATAGGAGTGAAATAGGAGTACAAAAACTAAGGCTATTTTCATTTTCATTTAAGTCAATTTGTTTTAAAATTAAAAATTAAAAAGTTATGAACATGTGTACATTTAAGCTGAGGGTGGTGTTGTAGGTGTGTAATCCTAGCACTTGGGAGTCTGAGGAAAGAGGATGAGTTCAAGATTATTTTCAGGTACATTGTGAGTTCAAATCCAGACTGTACTACAGAATGATACTCTAGTTCAAGCAAAACCCCCAGATAGACAGACAGACAGAATCCTATCAAAATGTGTACATTTAAAGCCATCAGGGCAGTGGCTCTCAACCTTCCTAATGCTTAGACCCTTTAATACAGTTCCTCAGGCTGTGGTGACCCCCAACCATAAAATTATCTTGTTGCTACTTTATAATTGTAATTTTGCTGCTGTTATGAATTATAATGTAAATATTTGATACACAAGATATCTGATATGTGATTCCGTAAGGGGTCGTGACCCACAGGCTGAGAACCACTGCCTCAGGGGCTGGGCAGTTAAAAATCAGCCATGGCAGGCAGTCTACAACCAGCTGTAACTCCAGCACCAGGAGATCTGACATCCTCTTCTGGCCTCTGTGGGTACACACACACACACACACACACACACACACACACACACACACACAGACATACACACAGTTTTAAAATTCTTCTTTTTAATGCCTTTAGCAAGTGTGCCACCCACCCGCTCTGATCTCCACAGCAGCCCTTGAATTCACTGATAGAAATACCTGTCTCTCCACTGAGAACCCCTCTGTTTATGTCACCATTTCTCTGTTCAGTGGTTTTCTAGACAAAAGAAGAAAACCAATGTAAAAATTTTAAATTGGCCAAGGGGAAGGGGGTGGGACTGGGAAGGAAAAAAAAGTCGTATCAAGAGCAGTTAAGAGGGAGTAGTGCGAGCACTGGGGGTGGCGGGAAGTACAGGATGTTCAAGGTCATGTTCAGTGAGGCCAGTCTGAGGGAGAGGAGCCCCTGCCACACAGAACAAAAGAGTAGCAGGAAAGGCAATGCCAGTACCTTATCCACTCTCTCTGTCCTCCTGGTTCTTCTCAT
Source organism: Lophiomys imhausi (assembly GCA_907164525.1). Lineage (NCBI taxonomy): Eukaryota > Metazoa > Chordata > Mammalia > Rodentia > Muridae > Lophiomys > Lophiomys imhausi. The sequence goes on from CAJQZJ010032789.1 coordinate 3,269,568, forward strand.
AATCTCCTCAAGTCGCTGCAAAAAGGAACAAGAGAGCGGATGAGCTACAGAAAGCACTCCAGCCTGGCACATTCCGGCGATAAAATAAGTGGCTGGTTATTACAATGTGGAGGGAATAGAGGCCACAGTTCTTTGTCCTAACTGGAGGCATTAATAGAGGCTGGAGCCATTTCAGCTGTGGCGGTAGAAGGAACTGCTTAGGGGAAGGGGGAAACCCCGGCAGCTTTCTTGGAATTAAAATTACGAGGGCCGTTTCTCGGCCAAGGGTCGAACATTTATTTGTTCCAGTCTCTTGGCTTCAGGCAACTTCAGATCTAGGAAGGAAGCAGAAGAACCATGATGGTTCCAGGCTTCTGCACCTACCTTCTTCCTCTCCAGGCGCTCCTGTTCTTCTCTCTGGAAATGCTTTTCTCGTTCCTGCCGTGTCCTCTCGGCCTCCTCCCTGGCGCGGGTTTCTTCTTCTTTCTGAAAACAAGTTGCATCTGCTGCTCACCTGCAACCCAGCTCCCCAACTGTTAGGCAGAAGCACCACGCAAGGCGGAGGCCACGCAACCCCTCACTCATCTTGGAGATCCACCCCACCGCCCAACCCCGCCGGCCGCGCGGGCACCCTTCTGGAGGAGGGGACCCCGTCTGCCTTGCGCCGCCGGCTTAGGAGCCCTGATTGTCTGGAGCATCCCCAGTGCAGGCTCTGGAGCATCCCCAGTGCAGGCTCTGGA
>CAJQZJ010032789.1:3270296-3295191 GCA_907164525.1 Lophiomys imhausi
TGCAGGCTCTGCAGCATCCCCAGTGCAGGCTCTGCAGCATCCCCAGTGCAGGCTCTGGAGCATCCCCAGTGCAGGCTCTGCAGCATCCCCAGTGCAGGCTCTGCAGCATCCCCAGTACAGGCTCTGGAGCATCCCCAGTACAGGCTCTGGAGCATCCCCAGTGCAGGCTCTGCAGCATTCCCAGTACAGGCTGGGCACCTCAGGCCCCACACCTGCTTCTGCATGCGCTCCACCTCCTCCCTCTCCCAGCGCTCGCGCTCCTCCTCAGCCAGCCGCAGCGCCAGCTCCTCTTTCTCTCGCGCCTGCTCGGCTTCCAGCCTGCGGGACTCTTCTTCCCGGCGACTTCGCTCTTCAGCCACCCTTCGGGCCAATTCCTCTATCTTTTGTCTGGGAAAAGACAGGAATGAAGGCACATGAAGACACTTCTTTGAAGAGAGGCCTGGTATGGCATGGGCAGTGAGCGGTTCAAAGACCTGGAGGAAAATCGCCACTCTGGCCACATTCTACTGTGGGCGTGGAACAACATTTGCTCATCCTCCTTCCTCACCAGCTTCATTTCTGTCAGAAGCAGCATATAACCACTGACATTTGGGGGAACGACTTGCTTTCTCAGAGGGTCTACAGTTCATCTTTAAATGGCTGGGAGACTTGCATATGTGAACATGGGTGACTTTTAGTAATGCCCACTGAGTTTTCCCGTACTTCAACAAGAAATCATAATTTAAAAAACCTACATGTGTTTGGGTGTTTTGCCTGTGTGTGTGTGTGTGTCTGTGTACTATATGTATGTGCTTGGTGCATGAAGAAGGCACCTGACCCCCTGGACTAGATACAGATGTTTGTGAGCCGCCATGAGGTGGCTGGGAGTCCAACCCAGGTCCTCTGGAAGAACAGCCAGTGAGTGCTTTTACCTGATAAGCCATCTCTCCAGACCCAAGGCAACCTTTCAACAGTGAGATTAAAAATGTTTTGTGTCAGGTCAGGAGGCCATGCAGGCTTCCCATGGAATGAAGGGTGGGCACCGGCAAGAGGGTGGCCCTGACCAGGCCTGAAGCCCCCTCCAGCTCTGTGGAGAACAACTGTTGACATCAGCCTTACTCGGGCCAGAAGGTGTCTGGTTAAGCAAACCTTCATTGTTAGCTTTAACTGTAAATTGTCAGAACCCCAGACTAGATCCTCTCAACTGAGGAATTGCCCAGCTCAGCCTGGAATGTGGGCGTGTCTGTGGGGGGTTGCCTTGACTGGAATGTGGGGTGTCTGTGGGGGTTGCCTTGAATGGAATGTGGGTGTGTCTGTGGGGGGGTTGCTGGCAGAGCCCAGTCCATGGTAGGCAGTGATATGTATGAAGGCAAGCAGTGCACGAGCCTGTGAGCAAAGCCACAGAGCCGCACTCCTCAGTGGTTTCTGCTTCAAGTTTCTGCTTGAGATGCTGCCCTGGCTTTCCTCAAAGATGGACCGTGACCCACACGTGTAAACCAGATGAGCTGTTTCCTCCCCTATCTTGGTCCAGGTCAGAGAATTATATCACAGCAATGAACGGAACCAAAACACCATCCCTGGCTGTGGTGGTTTGAATAGAAATGGCCCCCATAGGCACATAAGTCTGAATGCTCAGTCATCAGGGAGTGGAACTACTTGGGAGGGGTTAGGAGGTGTGGCCTTGTTGGAGGAAGTGTGTCACTGGGGGCGGGGGTATGTGGGTTTTGGGGTTTCAAAAGCCCAAGCCAGGCCAGGTGGTTCTCCTGTCCTGCTGCCTGTGGATGTGGATGTAGAACTCTCAACTACCTCTCCAGCACCATGTCTACCTGCATGCTGCCAAGATGAGAGCGGATTAAGTCTCTGAAACTGTAAGCCAGCCCTAATTAAATGCTTTCCTTTATAAGAGTTGCTGTGGTCATGGTGTCTCTCTGCCGTAGTAGACCATTAAGACAGAAGTTGGTACCAGGAGTGGGGCACGCAGAGATATTCCTTCCAAGGTGAAGGATAAGTCATTGCACCTGGCTCCTCCCACCACCAAGAAAGAAGCACACACCGTTTAGTGGCCTCTTTGGATTCTGGGGACAACACATTCCTCACTTGGGTGTGCTACTCTGACCTATATACTAAGTGACTCGGAAAGCTGCTAGCTTTGTGTGGGGCCTGGAACAGAAGAAGGCTCTTCAGCAGGTCCAGTCTGCTATGTAGGCTGCTCGGCCACTTGAACCATAGGATCCAGCTGACCCGATGGTACTTGAGGTGCCAGTGGCAGATAGGGATGCTATCTGGAGCCTTTGGCAGGCCTCTTATAGGTGAACCACAGAAGAGACCTTTGGGGTTCTGCAGCGAGGCTCTACCATCGTCTGCAAACAAATGCTCCCCCTTCAAAAGACAGCTCTTGGCCTGCTGTTAGTGGAAACTGAACGCTTGACAATGGGCCGCCAAGTTACCAGGCTACCTGAATCCCCCCCCCCCAATCATAAACTGGGTGTTATCGGACCCAATAGTCATAAAGTAGGATGTGTACAGCAGTAATGCCTTATCGAATGGGAGTGGTATATGTGATCGGACCTTAGCAGGTCCTGAAGGCAAAAGCAGGTGTCATGAAGAAGTTGCCCAATTCTACTGTTGCAATGCCTCTGCTGCCAAGCATTCACCTGTGGCCTCATGGGTATTCCCTATGATCAGATGACTGAGGGAGGGAAGACTAGGGCCTGGTTTACTGATGGTTCTGCATGTTATGCAGGCACCACCCAGGAGAGGACAGCTGCAACATTGCAGGGACAACCCTGAAAGACATTGGGGAAGGGAAATCTTCACAGTGGGCAGAACTTCGGGCAGTACACAGGGTCTTACATTTTGTTTGGAAGGAGTAATGGCCAGATGTGTGATTGTTCACTGACTCGTGGGCTGTAGCCAGTGGATTGGCTGGACCATCAGGGGACATGTAAAGAGCATGGCTGGAAAATCGGTGAGAAAGACATCTGGGGAAGAAGTGTGCAGATAGATCTCTGCAAATGGGCAAAGGATGTGAAGACACTTGTATCCTGTGTAAATTCTCACCAAAAGGTGACTTCAGTGGGGGAGGAGTTCAATGATCAGGTAGATAGGATTGGACAGTCAGCTTCTTTCCCAGACATCCCTGCCATTGATCAATGGGCCCATGAACACAGCGGCCATGGTGGCAGAGATGCTCGACAACATGGATTTCCACTCACCAAAGTTGACCTGGCTACAGCTGCTGCAGGGTGCACATCTGCCAGCAGCAGAAACCAACACTTAGCCCCAGATAGGCACCATTCCCCAGGGTGTACTACAGTGGGTCACTTCCTCCATGTAAAGGGCAATGCTTTGTCCTTAATGAAGTAGATACTTATTCTAGTTATGGGTTTGCCTTTCCTGCACGTAATGCTTCTGCCAAATCCACCACACTGGCATATGTGTGGCAGGCAATTTTTGGAGCACTTTAATACCCAGCTGAGAGGAGTTTTATCTGAAAGAACACATATTTCGGTATTATGCAGGCTTACAGTGATACAAAGACGGTAAAGACACTTTTAGTCTGAAGATGTGTTGGCCGCAGAAGCAGACCCGACAATGGCACCTTCACTGTGCTTATGGATGTGTAAGTTACCTGTGTGTCCAGTCTAAGCAGTATGTGCCTGTCCATATGCACATACATCTTCCAAGCATTCAGAGACCAGAAAGGGCTACTTAAAAATGCATGCAATGTCTTGAATTAGATATGACGCCCTCCCCCCACTCCACTTTAAACCTTTTCTTATCCATGTTGGTATGTTGCTATTCAGAATAAATTTGATTTCAAAAATAGTTCTGGGATGTGGTTCAGCTGAGTGTTTTCCTGGCATAGACAAACCCTAGGTTCGTTACCCAGCACCAGATAAACCAAGCACAGCACACGACTGTACCCTCCACACTCTGGAGGGGGAAACGGTAGGTACAGAAGTGCCCATCTTTGGCTACAGAGTGAGTTTCAGGGCACAAGCACCCATTACCTTTCCAGCTCTTCCTTCTCTCGCCTCTCCCTCTCCTCCTTCTCCCTTTGCTCTCGGGCTAGCCGCCTCTTCTCAGCCAGCATCCTTGTAGCCTCTTCTGGGTCAGTGGTGCCTGCAGAAGTCTTAGGAACACCTCCAGTCACAGTGGATGGCGGTGCTGGGACTGAGGCTGGGTCTGTAGTTGGAGGAGCGGGGTCCGGGGTTGGAACGGGGGCCAAGGCTGGAACAGCTGTACAAATAGGTACAAGGAAAAAACCAAGTGGAACTATAACCCAAGGAACGAAACAAAAACTGGCATTCCCCACACCCCAGGCCTAGGATTCATCATTCTCAAAGAACAGAGAACATGTACCACCATGCGTTCTCACGGCTTCACCATATTCTATCTGTAGCTAAGCAACCAATAACAAAAAACGCATGTGTTAAGTGAGGCACCCAGCAAAACTCACACTGTTACCGCGTCTTATTTTTACAGCAGTTACATCAGTTAACACTGTCTGCCGAGCGTGGAGCAGTTTTGTGGGAAGCTCTACTCCAAGCAAAATGAAGACAAGGTTTTCCGTTTGCCCTTTATTACAAGTATCTTTGTGCTTTGGTGACTTTATTACCAGAGAATGAAAGCCTTTTAATGAGCACCCTTAGCAGCTAGGCCACACCCAAGACTTGGGCAGGTGGCACCTTTTATTTATTTTAAGTTTTAAAATATTCCGCCTCCCTTTGGATAGCCCTAACTACACTCCCTTTGTGTAGCTAGGGCTATCCCAGAGTGGCATCCAAACCATTATCTTGTGCTCCACTCGCCTGACTACTGAGAACACAGGTGTGCAGCATTATGCCTTGCTCAGAGTCCTCTTTTCGGCTAGGTGTGGTGGCACCTGGGAGACAGCCTGGGGTACACAGTGAGACTTTGTCTCAAAAAGTCAACCCGCATTGGGAGGAAGCGACGCCCTTGTCCAGGGGCAGGTACACTGGCTGCCCACACGACTGCTCCAAGAGTGCTTGGGGCAAAAGCTCTTCAACTGTGCAGGGTGTTTAGATTTAGGAAAGTGATTGAAAATGGTACTTGATCGGCTCATCATGGATGTCCACAACGGCATGGCACCTGACACTTCATTCCCAGACCCTCCGTTCCAGGTTTACCATCCTACTCAATCCCAGGGCCCTTTCTCTCCCTCTTCCTCCCTTTTTCCCCTAGGATTGAACCTACAGCCTCATGCGTGCTGGAGAAGCACTCTAGCACCGGGTTACACACCTGGCACTCTGTACACTTTTGTTTGATTTGGTCTAAGTTGCCCAGTTTTCATCTCAGACAGGCCTTGAACTTGTCACCTGGAGGCTAAAGCCTCCATCACAGCTACGATTCCCAGAAGGGAACACAGGCCAGGCCATTTCATTAGCATTTTGCTGTTTTGCACCTTATCTTCTTTGGAATGAAGCCAACACTGGGCTCTTCTACCCAGGATTTAAACTTGTTCTTGGTTCCCATCCTTAAACCTCAAATTATATTCTGTATGAAAATGATTTTTAGCAAGAAAATATTGAATTCCTGGTTCCAGGTGATTCCAAATGTCTAAACAACACTGAGTTATCTCACAGCAGACAACCATTAGGACGTCTGATCTTTGTCAAACACTGCACCACACTAGACTACACCAGTGGTCCTCAAATCTAGTATGGAAGTGCTTTGAGCCTTCAGCACATACTCTGATAGAGTAGATCTGAGATACGGCCAGGAACTTGCAGTTTGAAAAAATTCTGGAGGGGATAGTTTAACAGTATTTTTAGAAATCCTTTGAAAAGCTTTTCAAAAACACAGATTAGGCTGGGGAAGTAGCCTTGAGTGCTTGCCTGGCAGGCCCAGAGTCCAAGTCTAATCTTCAGGCCGCCATAAAACCAGCCCTGTAACTCTAGCAACCTGGGAAGAAGGACCAGAAGAATGAGAAGCTCAAGGTCATCCTTGGCCACAGAGTAAATTCATAGTACAGAGTGGTGGGAGAGAGAAAGAGAGGAAGAGAGAAGAGAGCAGACCGAGAAAAGAATGAGACTATGAATTTCAAATATCCAGTAAGGAAAGAAAAGTTAAATGAAATAGCGCATGGGCTGGGCAAACACAGAACACTGCTGCACATCCCAGCACCAGCTGGGCCGTTCTCACCAGGGTCAGCTGGCTGCACAGGAGTCCCCTCTTCCACTGTGACCTCCTCTACCCTCACTAAGGGTGTCCTGCCCTTTACTGAGGGCTCGCTGGCGACTCTCTTCTCGGGGTCTTTTTTCTCAGCCTCCACTCTGGCTTCTCTCTTGAAAGGGCGCATGTTGCCAGGAGAGAAGGGATGGGCCTGAGTGGAAGCAGCTTTGACCGAACGGAGAGGCAAGGTGGACGCTGGCCGGGGCGTGCCAGGCAAATGAGGCATGGATTTGGACGGGAGCCTGGACAAATGACAAGGACAATGGGCGCGTCAGGATCCATCGGCTCCCTGGAACACCCACCAGTGGAAAACCAAGCACACGGTTAGGTGTGCGCATTTTTCCGTCTGCGGTAAGTGTGGAAAAGCAGCCCCTCGTGAGGCCCAGTTCAAAGCTCCTTTTTTCTTTTGCTTAAAGGAAGCGAGTTATTCCTTAAGTCAAAGGCAACCAGTGAGGACGAAGCTAATGGTCCAACGTGGCCACCCCCATCCGCGTGCTCCACGCACTCACCAGAGGCGGGCCAGGGCTGGTGATCTTGCTTTGGGATTAGACGGAGACAGAGTCCTTCGGAAGACAGAGGAAGTGTGGAAGGGATTGGGTTCTCTTTCCCGATCTCTCTTGTGGCTCTGGGTTCAGAGAAACTCAATAACTAAAAATTTTCTGAGCAACGTAAACATATTCATTGATATCCAACAACCAGCTACAAACCCCATCTCGTGCTTTTAAGAATTTATTTAAGATGATTTCTAAACTGTGTCATGTATGTATCCGTTCTACTGCAGGAAAAGGAGGCCCCTGTTAGCTAACCACCGAACAGTATGTAACTGAATTAACACAGATGACATGAATAAAGTAGATCTGATGGATGGTTTGGATTGTTTTGCCAAAAAGAAAGGGTTTGAAAGGAGTAAAAGAAAGGGGGAAATGATGTAATTGTATTATAATCTCAACAAAGAAAAGAAAAGAAAGAACAAAAAAGGTATAGTTTTTAAAAGTACCTATATTTTCTGTCTAAATTAACTGGAGTGAATTTACCTTGTCTCTCACATATGTTAAAAGTAATTTCTTTTTGCTTTAAATTTTGTAATTTTCCTTTTGCTACACTGAGGATTGAACTTCAGGGTTCATACAATGCAAGAGCTCTACCACCAGTCCCATTTAAAGAAAAAAAAAATCTTTAAGCACATATTCTACTCTTTTGTTCATTAGCAATTTTGTTCTGCTCTGGAAAATATTATTGCTTAGTCATTAAAAAAAAAGTTGGCATGTCTGTTATTTCAGATAGGTGGTGCCCCCTTTTATGTGGATACTGTAGACGAGTTCTTACATAAGGCCCCCTGCCTCCCCAAGGAGATGGAGTTTGGGTTACTCTTTCCTAGAAAGAGATCTAACAGGGAAGGGAACATCAGCCCTCCCCAGATGGCTGCCTAGGAACTCAGCCAGGGATCTGGCCAGACGTACGAAGAGAAGCCTAGAGAAGTGTTCTGAGGTTCTAAAGTCAGTTCGGAAGAACGGGGAGGTGAAGGGTATGAGAAAAGAGAACAAGAAGAAGCCTGGCCAAGTGTTTGAAGAATCTCAAGAGAGATAGGATGGAGGAGGGAGGGAACAGGACCAGAAAAAGAGGGGGGGGAGAGAGAGAGAGAGAGAGAGAGAGAGAGAGAGAGAGAGAGAGAAGGATATGAGACTGTGACCTGTTATTGGTGGCAGGGAGGCTGGCCGGGCGCCTCTGTGGGAAACCATGTGCAAAGGAACAAGGGGAAAGGCAGATGCCATCTAGCCAGCAACCACCAGATGTGCCCACAGAGGGGCCCATAAGCATCTGTGAGACAGGAGCTAGGATGGAGGGCCTACCTTTCCTCCTAAGGGAGATAGATGCTAAAGTACCAAGTAAAGTCCTTTCTGTGTCCTTTACATAAGCTTTAAACATACATTTAATTGCTTCTCTGTTTATTTCTTTGCGAGTGCATGCATACCTGTGTTGAGTCAAAAGACAACTTGTGGGAGAGTCAGAGTTGGTTCTCTCTGTGTACCATGTAGGCTCTGGGGACGGAACTCAGATTATCATGCTGGTCAGTGAGTGCCTCTGTCTGCTGCTGGCCCACTTCTTGGTTCTGATGTGTGTGTGTTTGAGTTGAGTCCCTTTATTATATACCTCTGGCTGTTCTGTAACTATGTAGACCAAGGTGGCCTTGAACTCACAGAGATCCACCTGCCTCTGCCTATCGATTGTTGGGACTAAAGGCGTGCGCCACCACATGTGGCTTGTAAAAATATTTTGATGTGGCTTAAGTAAGATCAAGGAGAGCAAGAGTGGGAAAGTCAGAAAAGGCAACGCATGTGAAGAGTTTGGGTTTGCTGAGTCCTGCCCAGGGAAGGAGCCTACACACCCGAATCCCCCTCCTTAGCCACCAGGGGTCATGAGAGCCCAAACCAGGGATTTGTCTTTCTTTTTTCCATTCTGTTGCTCTTACATCCAGCCACCTGTCTGGGCACCACACACACAAAGCCTGGCTTTCATCCTGGTGTGTGTCAACGGCTAGCGGTCTCTACAATAATCTTCCCTTTGAACCCTCTCCACAATGCCGAGAACACAGACAAGCTGCTCAAGTCAACTGGCTGATTACCAACATGCAGGGACTTTTCAGTATCTGAAAAAGAACAAACTGGACCTCTTGGATTTCCTGCATTTAAAATACATTTTAAAGCGCTAACAGTTAAAACAGTATGGTACTGATTATAGACCCAGGCATGCAGACCAATAGAATACAATAATGTCTAGACACTGTAAAGCCCAGGGCCACTCAATAAGGGAGAACAGTCTTCAGCAAATGGCACTGAGGAAGTAGTATATTCATATGAAAAATAATGAAACTGGACCCTTCCTTTATAGAACAAACAAACATGAACTCAAAATGGATTAAAATGGGCTAATATCTAGAAAAGTTTCGTATCACAGGTCCTATTAGTAAAAAGCACAGATAACAATACAAACATAGAAAAATAAGTATCAGGTAAAAAATTTTTATAGGTCAAAAGCCACAAAAGACTGAACAGGCAACCTATGCCTATCTGACTAGGAGAAATTATCTAGAATAAACATTTAACTCCTACAATGCAACGATTTGCTACCCGATTTAAAAATGGGCATAGAATGGTTTCCCTTGCATGTTCAAGGCCCTGAGATGGATTGTCAGCAATACACACATACAAACACAAAACACTTTAGAAAATATCTCTCCAAACACCTATACCAGCTGCCAATATGAATACGAAAAATGTGCCGTGCTACTGAGATGCAAATAAAATTCATTATGAGATGTCACTCATGGTCACTAGCTTGGATATTAGAAGAACAAAACCAGAAAACAGCAAGTGTCGGCAAAGATGTGGAGACGCTGGGATCCTTGTGTGTGACTGGCATGAAAACATAATGGTACGGCCACTAGGCAAAACAGTACGGGAGTTCTTTGACGTGATTCTGCAACTCCAGTCTCGGTGTGTCCATGTGCCCATGTGTGCTGCGTCATTTCTCGACCTTATATTTTGAGACAGGGTCTCTTACCGAACTGAATCTGGAGCTTGACATGTCAGCTGGCTGGCCGGCCCGAGAGCCTGCGGATCTACCTGTGTCTGCACCCCAGCGCTGCAGCTGAAGTCACCAGCACACCAGTCTTCTATGTTGGTGTCTGAACTCAGGCCTTCATACTTGCCTAGCAAGCACGACCCACTGAGCCAGGTCCCTAGCCCATACACAGGCTCTTTTTAAAAATTAAATATTCAGATCATCTATATCATTACCTGCTTTCCAAACAGTCAATACAGCTAGTCAGTACTGGATTCCGCAGCGCAGATCGAGAAGTCATTTTTTTTTTTTTGACAGTAGTATTCCCCTAAATATCTGAAAAGTCTAATTGGTCACATATAGACATGAGGAAGGTGTGAACAGACAGGTCCACTGAAGCTCAAGGGATGACAGACTTTCATTCTGTTGGTGACAGTCAGTCTTCTACCTTACTTTCAAAAGGTGTTAAGACACCTTTCCTTCGGAAAACACTTCCCCTCCCAGCAAGCACCCTACGTGCTCTGCTTTCACTGTCAATTTTTGTCCACCGTCAGGGTCTCCACAGCACCATGAAGCTCATGAAGCAGAAAACTTCACAGACATCAAAGGTAGGTTCGCTTTGGCTGCAGGGCTATGAACCTGTCTCCGTTACAAATCAAACACTGATGCCTGAAGGGGCTCATGAGAAAATTTCCTGTAGGCAAAACCATTAAACTCTCACAGCCCTCAAATCTGCCTCTAAGCAACACCTTTTAAAGGATCTGTCAGCTCTAAACATGGGGATTGCTCTGTCTGGCAAGGTTTTTTTTGTTTGTTTGTTTGTTTTTAAGGTTCCAGCCTGTACAACAAGGGTCATATTATCACCACAGGCAAGCAATGCCATGTGGTGGATTGGGGAGTCGTCAAGACTGAAGTCCAGAATCCAGAGCCATAAACAATGTCTGCATCTTCCAACCACGGCAAACAAGTACACAGTTTAAACACAGATAAAGAAGGATTCCCAGAGGCGCAGAAATGACTTCATTGCACTTTCAGCAGGATCAGCGTAAACGTACCCAGTTACCTGGTCAGGAGTGACAAGTCCTTTACGGTCTATCCTTTAAAGACTTGGAGTCTATAGCTCAACAGCCTACAGGAGGTGCCTACTGAATAATGTTCCCAAACACTTGTCATCACAGTGTTTTAAGATACGGGCTTCGACAGGCATACACAGACATCCAGCGGGCCAGGCCCGATTCCTTGCAAAGACAACTTGGTTTCTGACTTTGGAAAAGTTTTCTAACCACTTCCTTGTGTAAAGGCTGCAGCAGAATAGACCTGCCACTCAATCGTACTTGAGTAAGGAACAGCCCCTCCACAAACTCACATGTTTAGGGAGAGCGAACTCCTCAGGTGGAGAGGCAGTGGGGGGGCAGGAGCTCATAGCCAGTGGGGTCCACAGTGGGTAGGACGCTGTGTCACAGTCACCTGATCTTGTGAGCCCAGAGTACACCTTAGGCAGAGCCCACTCTGCACATTAACAGAACTCACTCCCACGCACTGGCTCCTCCAGACGCTACTCACCGCAGTTCCGTGAATGGTCCTCCTTCGTGCAGAGCCCTCAGGCGGTGTTACAAAGAATTTTGGTCGATCCACTGGGTTTCTAGAGTGTGCAGCTTTGAAGGGCGTGATGATGGGGCTGCAAGACGCTGAACGAGGACAAATGGGGGTAACTAGAGCGCAGGTGAGTGGTTTTACACACAAGAATGCCAGAGGAACAGGCGAAGAAAGCCAGGGGCAGGGACAGGTGCAGTAGAAGGAGCAGAGACAGGGAGAAAAGTAGGGAGAAGATGTTATTATCTAAGGTGCCCATCCCCCTGCTCCTCAACTGTCCTTACACCTGAGAGCCTGTGAGGTGCCCAACCGATAGTCCTGGAATACAGTGCTACTTGCCTTTTCCAGTTATGACGAAAGACGCAGAAACAATCTCATGGTTGTGGACAGCAGCAGCCATGACTCAGGGGAGTCATACCCAAGCTACATACCCCAGCTACAACCCTGTACCAGTGATGCCATTTTTATATGAAGACTGGCTTATGAACAGATTTTTCCTAAGTACCTCTAAAATGGAGCTAAAGGAAGAACGAGGAAGCATGGAAGCAGGGAACTAAGGCCTGTAACTGTCTCAAGGGCCAGTGGGGGAAAGCAACCCAGATTTAAAGTGTCCACTGACCAAGTCTTACCAGGTGCTAAGACTTGTGACAGGGACATTTAATAATAGTCAGAAAAGAACCCTGCTTTATTCATTTGAAGGCAAGCAGATGCATACTTCTGCCCCTCCCCAAAGCCAAGGAATAGAAAATATGGGGAGATAGGATGCAGTTATTTAAAATGGTGAGAAGAAAAATAATGTGTTAGGATCGCTGCGACTGTAGCTGAATCATGGGTAGCAGTGAGTCGTACTAAGAACAGAACTCTTTTTATTTCATTTTTTTAAAAAGATAGTTTCTGGCCATCCACCTTCAGGGGAACACTGACATTTATCAAGTCACTACACATCACTGGGTTTAAGGAGATTTATTTACCATTGCACAGGTACCAGAATTTCAGATCTCATTTAAAAAAATCTTTTTTTTCCATAAAAATTAAGCAAACAGAGTTACTCAGGATAATGGCATATACTTGAGCCAGGTTATAAAATGAATTAGGAAAATCTAGTTCCTGTAGCACTTCTTATGTTTTAGAAACTATGGCTTACTATGTATTTGTGTAGCCCCACCTAGTCTTGAACTCATTATGAAGACCAGGCTGACCCTGTACCTGTGGCAATTCCCCTGCCTCAGCATCTGGAGGAGTGCTAAGACTACAAGGGTGTACCACCACATTCAACTTTGAGGCGAAACTTTTATGTAGATAAATTTAACAGTACTAATAAAAATTCAAAATTATTAAGACAGATTTAGGGCAATTTTAATCTTTAAAGTTATAAATTTAAAAAATTGCTATTTACAGACAGAAAGCTGCATCAGACTGCAGCTTTCTGTTGTTTCTCTGCTGGGGATGGAGCCTACAACCTTCACTGGGCTCCATTCTACCTCTAAGTAAAGTCTCGTCACAAATCTCCAGGCATTTTCTCGCTCACACTAAATGGTGAAGGCGGGGAATGGTATGGGACCTGAACTCTCCTTTCCTGTACCTGGACAAAACACTCTTTCTTTACAGTAAGCCAAAATATTGCTGTTTCCTCATCTCTCCTTATAAGAACATGGGAATGAACACAAAGCTCCTCTTCTGATCTTAATGGTGAATGGCAGGTTTGCACTTTGAGAAGGGCTGGAAAATGCCTTTTTCCCTTAAGTATCACAAGGCACTTTCATTTCCCAGAAAAGGAAAGTGCTCATTAATGCAAAACTCTTCCAAGTCAATCAAATACACTGCAGAAACTATGTCCTGCACAAGGCATTTCTGTGGATTAATAATCAGCAGAAGAGATGCCCAGTGCCCAGGAAAACAGCCAGAGCCATTAACCTTGTCCAAAGATCAAGAAACCCTGGAGAACATGCGTTCTCTGAGGTCAAGGCTGACATGAAAAAGGAAGGAAACAGAAACAGGATTTTGTTTCCTTTAGTGCAAAATGAACAATGTCATGAATATTTGCTGAGACCATCCTGGATGTGATCCAATTTTCTCATGTCTTTTGGTTTATTCTTCATTGTAGTGTTGAGAAAGCATTAAATATAGGTAGAAAGTATTCTCTTCTCACTTTATGGCCCTGGCTATGCTAGGATTTGCAATGTAGACCAGGATGGCCACAAACTTAAAGAGATCCACTGGTCTCTGCTTCCTGAGTACTGGGATTAAAGGCGTGTGCTACCATATCCTTAAAAAAAAAAAAAAAGAATATCCTTATTTAAGAATATCTCTATTAACTTTATTTGTGGTGTTCTATTTAAAAACCCTCAACTTTAATGGTTCAAAAATACACTCTGGTTAAAATAAACACTAAATATTCTGGTATTAAATTCTGGAGATCTACCACTGAAAACCCAGAACCTGCAAACTGAACAGGCTCATCCTTCTGAAGAAACAGCAAGACTAAGGTATATTTTTCCTCCACCCCAAAGTAGTCCCCATGTCCTGTATAGTTTGACTAAAGAGAATGAACATGCCTTTGAGAAAGAAAGTCTTCGACTACTGTCAGTCAAGTGTACATTAACCTAACCCATCAAGATCTTCAGTGGGAAACAGAGAGCTCAGAACAGACAACGCAGCTTGAGTTGTAGGAAGCAGAGAGTAGAATGTTAACATTTACTAAAGGTTACCATGCTCAACTAAAATATTCTGATTTGCTTAATCTTGACCTCCAACAATCATGCAACACATTCTACAGGCTCTTGAAAGCCACGAACATGGGGAAAAAAAATCAACCCAAAGCAGTGAGTCAAAATAAGAGGTATAAGATGGGACTCCCAACACTCAGGTGATTTACTGCTTGCTCAGGGTCATGGTAGGTGAATACCTTAAGGGACAAGGGTGGCTGTCCTAACTGCTATTGTAATCCTGGATATATATATATATATATATATATATATATATATATATATATCTCCCTCTTCTGCAGGCAGCAATTGGGAATAAGATGGAATAAGAAAGAAAACTAAAGTGGAAAGAAAATAATAATCAGGAAGGTACATGAGAAAAAGATGACAGCGCATATCTCTGAAAAGACAACTGGAGGACATATTTGCAGTCATAATTCCAAGGGGATTTATTAAAAAAAAACAGGAGTTTTTAAATCTCATTAAATATAAGCTGTACAACGCAACAGGTTAATAACCCGGAGAGTGTACCAGTAGAAAGCCAAGTCCAAGTCTATGGGCTGTTTTTCACTACAATCAATTACAGAAATGTATCAATTAAATGAAAATAGAAGAGGAAAGTCGCAAAACAAAGATAAAAAGTGCCCCAAGTTAGCATAATGAGGAAAGGAGGGGCAGATGGGGAGGTAAATGAGCAGAAATGAGGGGGTGGAAAGGGCCCGGAGTGAACGCACTGCCACACGCTGACAGAAACATCACAGGAAGACAAGTCTGTAGCTTCAGAGCAAGACGACCCACAAATGCAGGACTCAGGTGCATGATGGCCACACACTATGCAGTGTCCACAGGATGGACAGGATGGACAAGCAGCCCGGAAGACTCAACACACTGAGGGGTGCTTTCAGCGTTTGCAAGTAAGTATACGTTCATGGCACAAAACATGGCTACCTTGAGATGCTGCACCCTTTTCCTTCAGAAAAACCCCAGGTGGAGTGAGCCCTGAGACGGACATATGAGCACCCACGAGATTCTGAGTGGCCTGCTGTAGGCACTCACTGCCGGTGAGCTTATCTCTAGAAAGAGGTGTTGGGAACGCCCAGACCTGAACTGGCTCACACGGACAGTGAGGAGCAGAGCAGACACGTGTTAGCCCACCGGGTAGGTATGACAGGTGAAGGCCACCATGAAACTACCAAGAGGCTTATCTGTGCAGCAGAGTAACAGGCGTAAAGAGACAGCACATTTTTAAAGGGACCTTTTCAAAGAGGGCATGCAGTTTCCTAAGTGCAAAGGATCTTGCCAGGTTGCTTCCACAGACACACCAACTGTGCCGGACAGAGTTGGGGAATCCAAACCCCGATACCAGGGCAGAGGTGTCATCCAAGGCCTATATGGATGAGTCTTACTGATGTATGGATACATTGCACTCTCTTTTCCTTTACTTCACTGGTTCGTTCCAGTGTATTCTGCATTGTAAAAAGTTTCAGAGTAAAAGCCAGGATTAGATATGTTCTATGTGCTTTCAGGGAATGTAACAAATAGGTACATTTCACTTAGCATTCTCAGCTCTTCTGAGCTTAAAAGGTTCCAACTCCTAGGTTACATACAGATGCCCGGCACAGGAGGGGTAAGCTGCCACATTAAGAAACTATATGCTTAAGTCAGAGGAGTGTGGTGGCTTATCTCCAAGCCTGCACAGGGTACTAAGTTGTATTTATTACTCTTGCTCACCTGTTGAGACACAGGGGCAGAAAGAAAAGTGGGTAAGTGATCTTTCTTTTTTTTTTTTCTTTCTGGTAATCTTACAGACAGACAGAGGCCATGTGCTCACAGTGTGGGGTGTCTTCTGCCTGCCTGGCATCTGGTGTCCAGATCAGATGCAAACAGGAAACAATGCAAGAGCATAAAGTCAACCCCAACCGAGCGAAGCAGGAGCCGGGATGAATAGAGGTGGGGTCAGATGAGCATGGGAAGAGCAGACAGGCTTCAGAAGGAGGACTCCACCTCACCAGAAAGTTCCGCCTGGACGACTTTACCTGAGTCCCCAGACAAGGCCGCTGTGCTTTTGCTTCTGGCCAGGAACGAGTGTGTGGGCGTCAGCAGTCTGCTAACAACGCTGCTCTCCCAGGGGCTGAGCTGAAGGCGGCGAGCTAAATGTCACCACATAAGCAAGATGTTAGGAACACTCTTTCCGGGGCCAAGAGGGTGCAGAACATCATACCCAATACCTCCAGCCTGGACAGACCTGAGACAGCCTGGGCTCCCCAGGGAGGACATGTGGCAATGCATGAGTCAGGGCAACAGGATCCCTACCCAAGGGGAACAGCCATTCCATGAACACTGCCTTTCCTCTAAAGGGGCAGCTGGAATGGATTTTGCTCATCACCCTTGTTAAGCAAACAACAGGTCTCAAAATGGAAATACCATTTCAACTATAGATCTGCTACTACCAGTAACTCAAGGGGGCACCTATCTGACGGGTGTCACGGTGGGCAGCAGATGGTGTACATCTCTGACAAAGGGCTTCCTATACATCTTAAATAATCAGCCTCATTAGGGCTGGCAAATGAGGACTAGGTTTACATGGAAGGACTGCGAGGGCTCTGTTAAACTCAGATGGATCTCCACAAATGGTTTAGGGTAACTGGAGGAGTGCGCTACAATAAAGATAACTCATGCAAAGGTCTGTATGGGGCTCTTTTGACCTTTCCACTCAGCAAGCCAGGCTCTTTGGGTTTCCTGTTTGGCACAGTGTGAGGATCAAGGCTAAAGCTGAAAGAAGACAAAATTAAGGACAAACACCAAAGTCCAACATCACCATAAACCTGAAGAGTGTTAGTGATGTCCGAAGAACTTCGAAAACAAAACTTAGAACCGTACAATGACACATGGGTCCCAGACTACCAGGATTTGGCAAGGCTGTGGTTAGAGAGTGCACGCCAACTACGAATTTGTTTACATTGTTAGCACCTGGTGATGGGACACCAAAACATAGAAGGTATGTTTGAGAGGTACCAGTGAAGAGGCTTGTGGAGTTCAGGTAGATGCCACTGAAACAAAAAGATCACACGCCACGCTCTTAGAATGTGTTCCCACATCCTTCTCCAAAGTCTTTTAAAACCGTCTAAACCTGGCCGAGCCACCTCCGGTCTGCAGCCCTCAGGTTTAAGTTCTGATGCCGCTCCTCTCTATACGTCATTTCTTAGGGGTCGGCATGTCAGACTCTAGGAAATCTGGTTTACTTTATAAAAACCATATACTGCTAAACACTGTAACACTGAAAATAGTTGCCTCTGTGCAGGGAGAACCAATCTCCAGGACGTTCTCCAATGACATGACTTTATTTTAAAAGTGACTATTCTGATTACAGCTTTGGTTAATTTAAGAATCAGTGAATTCTCCATTAGATTTGTTTATTAGCCACCATTCTTACTATTATTTGGTGATAAGGCTGCACTCTGTAGGTGGCCTCAAACTCACGGCAATCCTGCCTCTGTCACCCAGGGCTAGGATCACAGACTGGACCACTGTACTTGGCTTCCACGGTTAAATACATTCTACATTAAGACTTAGTAAAAACACTAACGCAGCAGTGAATGTTATTGCTGTTACCAACCTACATACACTGGTGCTACATACACTGGCAGGGCAGTATGGCTGTCTGAAGTAATAATACAGTATGGCCTACATTGGAACACAGAATAAAACCAATGGGGATAAGTGGTTAGGATACATTAAAAATCTTCAACAGGTTGTTGGTTGTTTAAACCAACAAGAAAGGGAAAATAAAAAGTCTTCCTTCTCTGAGATAAATTATACAGTGACAGGGGCTCAGAACTGCAGATAATATAAACCTTTTTTTTTGTTGTTGTTCTGGTTTTTTTTGTTTGTTTGTCTGTTTTTTGACACAGGGTTTCTCTGTGTAACAGAGCCCTGGCTGTCCTGGACTCACTTTGTACACCAGGTTGGCCCCCCAACTCACAGAGATTCATCCACCTGCCTCTGTCTCAAAAGTGTTGGGATTAAAGCATGCACCGCCATGCCTGGCCTTGAAAAAGTTGTTTTTGTTTTTTTCCTTTTCTGCTTTAAGAGATTCAACTACTTCTGTGAATCTTCGGGTCCTCATTCTGTAGAAGCTGCTTCACATGAAGATCATTACAGACTCCACAGTAACTGGCACTACTACTGCAAATCCCAACATTGTGAATGGAAGATGTTTCCACTTCTACCACATTTGTGACTGATGTACAGGAGAGAGAGCGACAGATTAAGCAGCTGTAAGATTTCAGCCCAAGTTTGTAGACAATAGCCTTTTCCTTCTTTTTAATGTTCC
Source organism: Lophiomys imhausi (assembly GCA_907164525.1). Classification (NCBI taxonomy): domain Eukaryota; kingdom Metazoa; phylum Chordata; class Mammalia; order Rodentia; family Muridae; genus Lophiomys; species Lophiomys imhausi. The sequence continues at coordinate 3,288,666 of CAJQZJ010032789.1, forward strand.
TGACCTGGAGACTTTTGAAAGGTTGAGGGAGGAGACAGCGTGTTGGAACCGGCTCCTCTGCACCCTGTTTACACCCTGACCTGAGATGTTGACCATCCCTGCACAGACTGATCAGGTCAGGGGAAGCAAACTCAAAAGATGCATTCCAGCCCATGGCTAGCCATCGTGGCTTCATGTTGACAGATCTAAATGATCTGGGTTAAACAGATGTGCAAATCATCTTACCACACACCACCTAGGGTCACAAAGTCACTGCTGGGTTAGGGTCATGGGCGCCAAGCAGAACTTAGACAGAGAGTGCTGGCATTAGAAGAATACGTAAGTGCCACCTGAAACGCTCCATAGATGTTGCTATTAATTAAATTATAGCAAGAATTAAGAAGCATGATTTAGGCTAAGAAGAGTGTTTTGGGGGACAATTCAGCTGAGATGTATCACTATGTCCTATGACACTGATTCAAGGTGAGAATGTATCGACTCATTTCTATTTAGTTATTTAAGAGAAAAGGTCTCACTACATAGGCCAGAGAGCCCTCGATCCTCCTGTCTCAGCCTCCTAGGTGATGACATTAGGCATTCGCCACTACACCTGATTTGTCTACACTAATTTTAAGCTAAGAGTAGACAATTGCCTGTTCTCCCTTTTAAAGATTCCCATTGTTCCTTCTTGAGAAAAATCTGGCATTAAAGATGAGGATATGCACTTTTAATGTAAATTTCAAAATGGTAATATTGTCTCTGTTGTAGCACTTATAGAAACAATCAATGAGAAATCACATGCTTCCTTTAAATCAGGTAATTTTATTAGTCAATTTGACACCAAATTCAGGTGTAAACATAAAAGGATTTTTTCCTCTGTGTGTGTACCTGTTTTGTAGATGTGTGTGTGTTTGTGTATACACACATATATGTGTGTGTGTGTAAGTACATGTTTACATGTGTGTGCATGTGAAGGCCACAGGTCAATGTCAAGTATCTTCATCAACTGTTGTCCATCTTATTTTAAAAAAAGATTTATAGTTATTGTTTTTTTTACTTATATGTGTGTGTATGTATATATGTATGTATGTATGTATGTATGTATGTATGTATGTATGTATGTATGTAGAGGCCAGAAGAGGGTGTTAGAGCCCCCAGAGCAGGAGCCCCAGGTAATTTTTAACTGAGCTCACCTGGTCTGGAGGAGCAGCTGCAAATGCCCTAACTACTGAGCATCTTTCTCCCCTCTCTCTTTATTTTTTGAGACGTAGTCTTTTGCCTGAACTTGTTTTTTTTTTTTTTTTTTTAAACTTTAATTAATTTGTTTGATTATTTATTTATTTGTTTGCTTGTTTATAAGACAGGGTTTCACCACGTAGCTCTGGCTGTCCTGGAACTTGCTCTGAAGACCAGGCTGGCCTTGAACTATTAGAGATCCACCTGCCTCTGCCTTCCAAGTGCTGGGATTAAAGCTGTGCGCCACTGTGCCTATCCATGCATGGATCTTTTAAAGTAGGTTCTGAAGGATCTAACCCAGGTCCTTGTGCTTGTGTGGTACACTTAATTCACACTGGCACCTCCCAATCCTTAAATCAGAAATGTTTTTAAGATCGCAGAAAGAGTCATTGCAGCCTCTGTAGTGTTGCATTTGTAGTGTCTGGGAAGGACATTTGGGGGCAGTGGCTATTTCCTAAGTGATTTTCAGTACATTTAATAAGCAGTAGAGCTGGTCAGATGCATCCCAGCCCTGATGATTTTTAGAGCTTCAATTTCATATCAGCTTTAAGGCCTACTGCCACAGGATACAGAAAGCTCAAACAACTTAAACATTGCATAGGATTTTTTTTTGATATTTGTCTATAAAAGCTTCCAGTTTATTTTGATAAGAACCCTTTCTACTGAAACAATAAGGCATAACTAATGTTAAAAAAATAAATGGTAGAATAGCGAAGATTTTACTTAGCCAAAACTAGCGAACAAAGCTTTCTACAGCATGAGAAGGCTGATATGGTGTCGGATACTGACCGCAGAGCTCTCCCTCTTACGCTATCAGTTTAGTTTAGGCCCATGAAGACAAAGACTTCAGCTCCTCAGGCCCATGTCTTGACTCAAGGGCAGTTTCCTGACTCCAGCTACAGACAAGTTATTGAGAGTCTATTGGTCTTGGCATCCTAACTCCACTTCTAATTCAAAAGAGTGCATAGCTTGTGGCGGTCCACATCTGTAATCTCAGAACTGATAGACAGAAGGACTGAAGCAAGTTTAAGGCCAGCCTCATCTACATACTGAATTCCAGACCAGCCAGGATTACATAGTGAGAGTTGGTCTCAAAAACAGAAGAACAAAGAAACCACACGTGGAGGCCACAGCATACCTAGTTTCAGGTGCACAACTAGTTTCAGGTGCATAACTAGTTACAGGTGCACAACTAGTTTCAGGTGCATAGCTAGTTACAGGTGCACCAGAGCGGCTGCCTGGGGAGGAGCCTCTAATCTCACTTGCAATCCCTCTTCATAATCATTGTCCTTTGGACATTAAAATTCAGATTCTCAACCTCTGAGAGACTATACCACCTCAAGTAGAATAGATGGGCTACCCAGTGGATCTAGGTCCCCAAACCACATTACCCTAAGAGAATCCAATCACATACATCATGCAAAATTTTTTAAATGTAATTTTATTCCTAACTGACAAAGAGTTTAGCACGTTCAGTCCTCAGAGACAGGTCAAGCCATCAGCCTGTTTACAGCCAGCCTTCTTATTCTCATCTTTACCTGGCACTGTCAGAGGCAGGAAAGCAAGGTTTAACTTAAGAGCCTTATAGATCTTTATGGTTTGTCTCAGACCCAGTTTCACAGAAGTACAACACTGAAGTGCTGGGCAAGGGACCATCTTATATTTTTGGTTGTGAGCCTATCCTTTAATGGCTGAGCCATCTCTCCAGCCCAAGGGACCATTTTAAAAGGAAAGGGAAGTGAGCTGACAACAGTAGATACAACATCCTCGCCGTATCTTATATTCCACTAAGGGAACGAGCTTGAGGCAGAAGCCTACCCCTACCCTGAATGTACTCCATCTTGTCTGCAATAAAGCATATTTATGAAGGAAAATTTAATGAACAATAAAGTAACATAAAAAGCCCCTAAAACTTGATTACATTCTAATATCAATGCTTTACGCAATTTAGCTTAAAAAAGAAACAGTTTGGGTAAGTAGATTAAGAATAAGAAATTGTTCAAACATTTACTACTTTATAAAATAATACCAACGTTTACATAATATTATATATTATTGGCACCACAACAATACAAAATACAAGTTATATAAACTGACATACACACAGAACATGCATACATTATATTCCTACTAAAAATTAAAACATGACACTTTCTAATTTCTTAAAAACATACTCAAAATCACCATAATTTGTTTTTTTTTTTAAAAAGCGTGTGCTTCTGTATTATACAGTAATTCTTTGGTTTTATTTAAAATCATCTTAGTTAGTATATTACTTAGTTTTCTTAAAAGCTTGATTGTTTTTTCTATGATGCAAAATAAAACTTTCGTTTTGTAAATAACTAAACATTCATGTACTGTAAATCCATAGGATGCATAAACTCAGAACTCAGTTGAGACTTTAGCTGGAAGACATGACCATCAACGGGGCAGGAGGCAGTCATGGTGGTGACAGCCTTAAAACTCCGCCAGTCCCCCAAGATGGAAACGAATGGACACCACACAACCAATCACACATGTAAAAAAAAAATGTCTGGCCAGATGAGAAACAAATTGGTAAAATGAAACTCCCATCATGAATCATTTAAAGTTTTCTTTTGAAAGCCGGCACCTGGAGCTCCCAACATATGGACGATGGATGGAAAGAAAGGAATTGTCCAGAGCAAGACTATCGGCCTTCTGATGGGTAAACGCATGATTTCGCTTGCTAATCGGCCGAGTGGGCACCACCTTGCACAGCTAAATGCGCCACTCGGGACACCTTCTACCTCGGGAATCCAGCTCCTTGTGAGGCCCAGTGACGCTCGGCCAAGTATCCTTTTTTTACTCTCAAGTTTTTTTTCTTCCTAGTTAAGAAATGCAGGGATGGCAACTTCAGGAGGGCGCTATTCCCATCTGCGCCCATCCAGAAAAGAGAACATTAAGCAAGCAACAGAACAGGTTTTGTTTTCCTTTTGACTGTACCTCTGTCTGGAGAATTTAGCAAAGTTGCAGACGAGGAGGAGAGCCGCTTGCTAATGACGGGATCAACATGTTTCGAAAGGTTCATGGTGGAAACTGACCGCCTGTCTGGATCTAAAACAAATGAAGACAATGCTAGTTGACAGCCCGCACACAGGATTGCGATTTCCTACTTCAGCGGTGGAGGGAGAGGCCGGACTGCAGGGTGTTTGGCATTACTTCTAGATCTTCCACAACAGCACAGTTTTCTAAGTGGACATACTGAAGTAACTTAAAGGCTAGAAATAAAACTTATTTTCCTTAAGAAATAATATAAACGTTTAGTTCACCAGTTTAAACTCAAGTATGATACAAGAAGATGAAGGCAAACTCAAGGGCAAAGAAAGCCAACTGTGAAGCAATGAGTGGCCCAGGGCTGTGGGTGCGGTTCTGCAGAACCTGGGGTAAAATGTACCCCATTCTGCCACACACACACACACTCTAGCATGGACAGTCATTTTCCTGTAGGCATATAGACTGATTTGACTGATAAGAAAGGCTGTCTATGCTGGTGACTGCCTATATCCCAGCTACTAGGAAGGTAAGTAAGAATTCTAAGTCTGAGGCCAGTCTGGGGATCTTTGCAAGCCCCCCACCTTGATTTTGTGTCTGTGTGTGACATGGTCCTAACATAGCCTGGCCTGAGACTTAATATGCCCCTGATCCCCAATTTAAGGGATCACAGGTGAACACCACTTGGTACAAATCTGTTTCCTTTTTTCCCCTCCTTCCTGTTTCCTGTTTCTTTATCTTTCCTGGGGCTCTACAACTGAGCTGTATCTGCAGTCCTCCTAAGACTCTGTCTCATAATAGAAAGTAAATAAATAAAAAGGGTTCAGTGGTAGAGAGTTTGTCTACTGCGCCCGTGGCTCTGGGTTTGATCCTAGTACTAGGGGTGCGTGTGGCTGTAGGTATCAAAGGGTGGAATCAGTGCATAAACTTATCCAGCAGAACTGACAGCAATATCAATCAGAATTCAATCAAAGCCAATGAGTATTATTGTTAAAAGTAAAGACCTCAGAGTTCAAATCAGAAGGGATTCCGTCATTATAAAGGCAAAAACACAAAAACAAAAAACAAAACAAACAAACCACCCCCGCCCCCAAATCTCAAACCCCTTTGCTCATCCGTAAGTTCATGATGCCTGAACAAACTAACATGATAAAAACTGTCCATCTCCCTGCGTATCTGTCAGCGGTGTGTGCAAACTGACCCACAACGGCTGAAGGTAAAGAAGTGGTGTTGTTACATTTTCTGTTCTTGGCTAATGAAAGTACCACAGAAACATTCTTCTCCATAGAGCCGCCTTCGTGCTGCTCCCGCTGGTCTGAAGATACATTTTTGAAGAATCTTGCCCTGTAGCATGGCCATTTCGACTATTTTCTACATGGTAATAAGTCATTAATGAGATGTGTATCTTCAGCTGGGAATTACTTTTAGAGCTGATATTTAATTATTTTTTAAAAAGAAAAAAAAAAAAACTACCATGACTTAAAATCTCGTTTTTCTGATGGAGTTTGGGCAACGAGAAGAAAGAAATGAAGAGGGGGGACACTAACAGGAACACCCTGATGGTGACTGAGGAAGGGCGGTGAAAGCCACGCCCACTTGATTGGTTCTACAGCAACACGGTTCCTGATGTTGTTAAATACTGAGATTTAGCTGGAGGAGCCGTGCCTATATTAAGCCTTTCTTCAGGTATTTCTCAATAGGCTACTAAGAACACTTAGTTCTACTTCCCTTTGGGATATATGATATATATATATATATCCACCAAAATAGTGGGTCTCCAGTTGAAGCTGTGGGGGCATACCATCTGAGAAAAAAATTTTCATTCATTTCTTCTTCTCACCGGACAAGAAACAATTTGACAAAAGGATTGGTGTTTTCATGGTAGTACTAGCTGATGCACCAGCAAGTCAGACAAGATGATAACTTTAATGGGGACTGGTTCTAGGTTTGGAGGACTTCGCATAATCAGCAAAGGTCAGCGCTGGCTACAAACACGTTCAGGTGCTGCTGTCCAGGAAGGCCATAGGGACGGAGAGCGTGAAGCTCAGTAGAAGAAAAACATGGCCATAAAAACACTCACCACGACCATTTTTCTTTATGGAACATCCATGGAAACTATTTCAAGGTGAAACATTTCATATAAACATGTCATATCTTTACGATGATAGGTTTGGTGTGTGCTCCACCATAGTTGGGTGTAGGGGTTAGATAAATTAGATTTAGAAAATATATAGGAGTTTCTGATACTGTCTCTTAATTCGGGACCTGAAGAGCATTATCAGCATGAAGTCAGCAAAAA
>CAJQZJ010032789.1:3295591-3330380 GCA_907164525.1 Lophiomys imhausi
CTGAGTTCCTGATTCAAAAGAAGTAAGTTGGCCTGCAGACGGCTGGGATCTCCCACAGAGAAGAAAGCATGAAGCCTTATTTAAGGTGAGACTACAATAACCAACTTACCCTGATGAACCTGCATCTGAGGGATCCAGAAGAAGGACTGCTAAGTGTGTTAAAGAATCTACAACAAAAACTGTGTTCCTGACGACTGAGGACCTGCCCCAGAGACTGTATCATTCTAAAAGGTTATGAAAGTAGTTGTTATAATTATCAATAGGTTTAATGGATAGGTTAAAGGGGTTGTAGGAATTTATAGGATTAATAGTTAAGAAATGTTGGTGTTTGTTATAAGTGAATTTAGTAATAAATAAATAAGAGTTAAATAAATAATAATTTAAAAGTTCGGTTACAGTTGGGGGGGAAGTGGGTGTCACAGGAAGATTAAGCTACGGTTATACTTGCTGAACTTAAGTTTTTTTAAAGGGTTATAAAAAATGGCAATGAAAAAACACAGCAAACATGCAAATGAAAATTCAGTTGCTGATTACGAGTAGGGATGACGGCTACTGGAGTTGCCCAACTGGATGCTTTAATTGTAGGAAATTCTTAGCTAAAAGAGATGTGAATAGGCTTTATTAAAAATGGCTTAAAGAGAAAGCAAACACGCCATGTATAATGATGTCGACACCTTTAAGTCACCTGAGCTATAACATCACACACTTAAGAAACACTGTGCCCATTGCAGATCTAGGCCTAGGCATGGTGACAAGGCTGGTGACGGCTCAGCAATCCAGGGACTGGTCCCGAGTCTGAGGGGCTAGCTGCAAAGCAGGCAGCCAGCGATTACAGGGATGTCTGCACCACATTTCCTGGTACCCCCCAAAGCTGCGACGTGGTGGTCCACGCCTAACCTGAGAAGGTGAATGATGAGTCAACAAAACCACCTGGGGACAGAATGTAAGATATGATTAAAAAAAAAAAAAAAGATAATTAGAGTCACACAAATGGAAAAAATTGGCATGCTATGTAAGAGCTAAGGTGTACTGAATTTACAGTACAAAAAAAAAATCAAAGCCTCTCACTATATACTTGAATATAGTTTTATGTGCACTCAAGGAGAGAAAAGTAGGCTGGATGTTTACCACTGAGACACCGGCACCTGTTCCTACAGAATATCAGTATCACACACACTGGGTCAGAGTACGTGAGCTCACAGAACTGACTCCAATCCAGCTGAGATTCTCCCAGAGGAGAAAGTGACATGGGGTCACGTGTCCCACAGCCATGCAAAAACCTTATGCAAATGGATCCTTGAAACAGCTCAAGCTGGCAAGTTCCGGAGACACCGAAGAGGTTTCTCTCTAGGGGACTTTGTAACCCAAACAGAAAGAAGCTCACGCTGAGACAGAGAGAGGACCCTGGGTCTTACTTCCTTCACCCTGTTACCCTCAAACAGTGGAAGCATTAATTAATTATGGTTTAAAGATTGCAGAGAGATTTTTGTTTTGCAACCAGAGATTTTTTTTTTTTTTTTTTTTGGTTTTTCGAGACAGGGTTTCTCTGTGTATCTCTGGCTGTTCTGGACTCGCTTTGTAGACCAGGCTGGCCTCGAACTCACAGAGATCCGCCTGCCTCTGCCTCCCAAGTGCTGGGATTAAAGGCGTGCGCCACCACTGCCCGGCCCCTGCAACCAGAGATTTTAAAGAAAAAAAAAGCCAACAACAACAAAAACCCCAAGCAAACACATTCTTATTGTCCAGCATAAAAACAAAAAACAAAACTCAAAGAAGAGACTCGCAAGTGGTGCCAGTATTTACCTGCACTGTGGATTCTGGGGCTCCCATGGAGAGGGCCTCCCCACGACCACCGGTTATATTTCTGCTTTGGCTTCTGGCTCCTTTCCATTGTCCGTCGTACAACAGCTTCATGGCGTTCCTTGCGTGGGACAGAAGAGCCGGTGGTTAGAGTTAGTTGCTTGAAGTTTCTGCAGCTTCAGGCAGAGTAGAGCAGACTACCTGAATTCTTGCCCTACTACACTGCTGTTATAATCTGTTTCCTAACTTCTGCACTTTATCTTAAAGTGGGAACAGTTAATAATCTTGGAGAGTTTCTGCAACCATTAGTTTCCGATTCCAAAGCCCTTGGGTATAACATATACTCAAATAAATACTTCCCTACTGGGTGTGACACCTTCACTAGCACACAGAAAGAGCCATGGTATCACAGTCTTCCCTTAAAGGAACGCTCAACATGTGTTTCATTTATTTTTATTACATGTTACACAGTGCCTCGCTAGCCTCAAACTGGTGATCCTCCTGTCTCAGCTTCCTGATTGCAAGAATTGTAGATGTGTACCATTATGCCCCATTTAACTGGTGTGTGTATGTGTGTGTATGTGTGTTTGTGATACAGAGAGACAAGGTGCCAGGACCTCATGCATGCTAGTATACATGTGGCCCATGTGTACATCCCAGTCTCACTCACATGGAGCCATATTTTAAAAATGGAATTCAGAAAGTGAGGGCACACAATAATTTTTCTTCTCCCCCCCACCCACAAGCAGAGTGAACACAGTAAGAAAAAGTGAGAAAGAACTCTCAAGAATGGGAGGGTGTCCAAGAGAGAAAAAATGTTTTTTCTTTGAGTCTTGGTTTTCATACATAGCCCAGGCTAGCCCTGAACTTGTAGCAAACCTACTGCCTGTGTTCTGAGTGTTGGGATTATTACAAGCATGTTCCACCCCACCTGGCAAGGATGCTCATGGCTTCTCTGCAGCATAGCCTTACTATTTTGAGTATACTCTCCCCCTCCCTTCTAAAAACTTATATAACACGTATTTAAGGGTTGAGTGAGTGTGAATGAAGTGTATACGTGGAAATATTTACCCACGTGCAAATGTTTACATATAGCAAGACCCTACGGAAGCCCACTTGGTGATTTTAGCACTTTGGGATAGCTGAATAAAGCAGCGATGCGTATTAGGTTTCCATGAGAGACATGAGTACTCCCAGCTCCAGCAGCTTCCCCTGTGCGCCTCACACTGCTGCTCTCCGTACTGCTGACTGCTGCAGCGCAACCTCGAATCCTGCAGTACGGATGCAGGCAACTTCCTCCACAGGGGGTGTTGTCCTACCTTGTCCTCCTCCAGCCTCTGTCTCCGTTTCTCCTCCACCGCAGCCCTCCTCCGCTCTTCCTTAAGGCGCTGGTCTTCCAGCTTCTTCTTCCGTGCTTCCAGGTGCCTTTCATAGTGCTGCCGGGCTCGTTCTTCTCTTTCTAGCCAGACGATTTCTCGTGCAGCTTTGGGGGAGAAACAGGGAGATCCAACACAGGCTAGCTCACAATGTAACGGGTTAGAGCTGGTAAGTGGCCTGTGATCGGATACAGCTCGGCCTTTGCTCTTCCCACTATGTCAAAGAGGTTGCCCTGAATTCTGCTCTTTGGGACACGTATAGGTCTCTGGCTTGGTACAGTATAAAGCACAGATTTCTCTGAGGCTCTAGGATCAATAGCCCTGTCTCAAGAGTATGGTAGGTGGCTTCTGAGATATGACATCTGACATACACCTCTCGCTTCCACATTCATGTGCATATATGTGCATGTATACCTGAACGTACAACACGCACCTCCAAACATACCCACACATACATACAAATACATATTAAGAACCAAGAACCATCATTCAATAGTGGAAGACTTTCAGAAAAATATATGTCCCTTTTCCATTTCAGGAGAAAAACTTACCCTCAGAGTTATTTTTTTTTAATAATATATAATATTTTCCATAATCATGATAACTAAAAATCCATATATACTAACACTGTAGGTGAGAATGTCCAAGCAAAATTTGGACCAAAGAAATCTTTATTTAGATTTTTGAGACAAGATCTGTGTAGCCTCGAACTTGCTCCATATCTTAGGATGGCCTTGAACTCCTAATCCTCCTGCCTCCACCCCAGAAGCACTGCTGTTACAGGCATGGACCACCACACCTGAGTCGATGATTTTTGCAATTCTGCAGCAGTAACTATGTCTCAAAGTTAGTTACTTGAGGACACGGACCTTCTGAAAGAGCTGAACTGGCTTGTTGGTGGTGGAAGGAGAAGGGCAATTCAGGTGAGTGTGCCTTGAGTCATTCAGGGCAGTGAGGGTTGGCATTGAGGACTCAGGCCTCCCCTAGCAGCTCAGTTGCTGAGGATTGCCTGGCCCTCAGCAAGCCCATCTGGACTTCAGTCATCTGATCAGAATCAAAGAAGCTAGTTTTCAAAGTTCCTTCCTATACAAAAGCCTATGGTCCCAGAGAGATTCTCAGGCTCAATTTAAAAACTGGTTTTAAGAAAGAGCACATAGGGCTGGAGAGATGGCTCAGCCGTTAAAGGCTAGGCTCACAACCAAAAATATAAGAAAGAGCACATATACAATACGATATGCCCTGGATGACTAAATAAAAACACCATCTTAAAACTTAACAGGAGCATATAATTCCCACAGTTAGATGCACTTGCTTTAATCACATGCACTCAAGAATATAAAGTTGGATTTTCTTCATGGGAACACCTTACTGGCAAGCTCTTAATGACACTGGACATAGAAAGCTAGGGTATAGTGATCTATCTCTCCCCTGCCACCTTTTTGTTTTGTTTTGTTTTGTTTTTTTGAGACAGGGTTTCTCAGTGTAACCCTGATGTCCTGAACTTGCTCTGTAGACCAGACTGGCCTCAAACTCAGAAATCCGCCTGCTTCTGCTTCCCAAGTGCTGGAATTAAAGGTGTGCACCACTATACCTGGCCCTATAGAGGTGGATCTTACAGAAGCCTAAATGGTACTGTCTTCCTCTTACACTGCAGCCTGCTATATCCCATTTCTACCTCCATGAGACATTTTTACCATCTGAATTCCAGAATGTAACTATTCTGCATTTAACTTTTTCTACTTAAGACCTCTTAGAAATCGTTTCATATTAAATTAGAAAAACCTCGGTCTAGCTGCATTTCTAGCTTTTTATCATCTTTGCATTGTTCAAATAAACAATTATCGCTTGCTTGATAGGTTATCTGAAACATTTTTAGTTTTTTTGCTAATCCAGACTTTGGGTAACACCATTGTGCAAGCACTGACCTCTCAGACTAGTACAATCCTCACATTCAGGCTTGCTAATGACAAAATGAAAGTCAGTTTTTTATTCTTTGGTGGTGCTGGGTCAAAGGGAGTACTTCAACAGTTGAAGGACACCAGGCTGGGGAGGTGGTCCAGTGATAATATGTTCCCACACAGTCTATGAGGCCTTGGGTTTGGTGCCAGTCTTGGAATACAGTAACGAAATGCAATAAACATCTGTGACGAATTTCTTCTTTAGATGCAAACTCCTCTGACTGCTAAGATCCTGCCTGGTGGTGTCCCTGCCCCAAGATCCTGCCTGGTGGTGTCCCTGCCCCAATTCTCAACAGAGCTGCTCCAGTTAGCCCACACTCCTTGCTCTGCTTTCCAGCAACAGTTTTCCTCTTTCTACTCCTGTTCAATCTCCAGCTGGTCCTCTTTTCAAGCCAGTGACCTCACACGCACTTTGCACATCACAACAACCGTTGGAAGTCTTGGAGTTAAACAGCAAAAGTGTCTAGTTAGAATAAGTCCCTGGGCTCCGATCCTCATACTCAGGGTTACTAATAACAAAATGATGGCTGGGTTTTAATTTTTGGTGGTGCTGGGGACACGTAATTTGCATTTCTAATAAACCTCACAAGTAGATCTCAGACAAGTGGTCCGCTGAAGTCATGGAAGAGACCCTGCAACATACATTCCTCTGTAGGAACTTCTTGACATCTAACACAAACTTTAGGATTTATGTCCTAAGCTCTGATTTTTTTTGTTTAGCAAAGGTCTGTTCCTCTTGTCTCTGAGTACGTTTCAGCACTTGAACACATCCAGACATCTCTTAACAATTACTTCCTGGTTCACGGTGAGAAACATCTTAACTGTTACTTCCTGGTTCGTGGTGAACTATCGACCCAACCTTGGGTAAGTTACCTGAGTTCTATCAGTAAGTACAGGGACCTTCCTGCTGTTACGAGGATTAAAATATGATTATGCTTAAGGCAGTGAGAAGAGTTCTTGGGAGTTAAGCCCCCAGGAGAATTTACCTACAGCTTTCACACTTGTCACTAACACCTCAAGTTAAAACTTCAAAGGTTCTCATGGTTGTGCTGCTGTAAAATCACAAGATTTTACACCATTATTCAAGTGATTAATTTTACAACAAACAATCCCTGGAAGGAATTTTTTCTTTGAGAAAATTAGGGGCTACTGGGGGCAGGCAAGCACTCCCAATCAGCGATACAATTATGGCTTTAGTCAAACCTTTTTCCAGTCTGGCTTTAACAGGAAGTGGAGATTCTATTCCAGGACTTTTTTTTTTTTTCCTTTTTCAAACACAACAATTGTCTGTATGTGTACAGAGACTAGGCAAACACTGTTGGAAAAGCAAATATTACTTTCTGGTCATTGCGGAACCTGCTTTTGAGTGCTAGGATGAGCTACTAAGTACAGCCCATGAGACCTTTTAAACCAAAGGATAACATAGGAATTCATTATTTTAAGAATTTAAAGTGTATTTGAACTGTAGTGACACTACTATCTAGTTTTGGTAGTCACACATTTTTTTTTCAGTAAGAATTCTGGACACAAGAAAAAGTCAGAATTGTTATACAGTGAATTGTGCCCCCTGACTCCAAATTCCTACGTTAAAGTTCTAATCCCCAGTGTGACTGTATTTGGAAGCAAATGCTTTAGAAGGTAATTAAGATTGAACTAGCTGGGCCTGGTTGTACATGCCTATAATCTCAGCACCGAAGCTATGGAAGGGAAGACCGCTGTTCCCAGGCCACTGGGCTATGCAGAAGGCCGTTTCAAAAAGCAAAGATATAAGGCATAAGAAGATCAAATGGATCCCTAAGATAGAATTAGAGGGTTATTTTTTTTAAAGAAGATATAACACAGTGCTCTTTCCTGTCTCTCTCTCCTCTGTGTACACGATGTGTGTGTACCACAGTGTAGGTTAAAAAACAAAACAAAACAAAAAAACCCCTGTGGTGCCCTTTCTTTCCTTCCATCTTTACCGGGGCTCCCTGGAATTAAGCTCAGGTCTCCTGGTTTTTGGGAAGGGCCTTTCCCAGCTGACCCATTCTCACAGCCCATTGTGTTCTCTTTGGATGTCTCTGTTCAGAAGAGTGAGCCCTAAGCAGGCATGGGACCAAACACTGGTCTGGGGCTTCCCTGAATCCAAACTGTGGGACAATGTAATTCTGATGCTGAACCCACCCAGTCCACGGAATTCTGTGACGGCAGCAGCCTTGGATGGCCAATAAAGCGTGTCACATCTTTAAGTCCTTAACAGTCATATAGTTTCATAAAGGCTCAGCTATACAAGAAAAGAGCATGTCCAGACAAACCACAGAACATTGTGAACATTAACCTTTCCTCCTTTGAAGTTATATAGTTCATTCCTAGATCATATGCTCTTAAAGAAAAATGGACGCCACCCTCTAAGCTATCAATTAGGGTTCTATTTAGAAGCACATAGTGCCTGTTTGCCAAGAGAATTTACAATGGAAATATGGGTCTGGGTACACAGGAACTGGAGCCTACTCATATCCTGCCACTGACCAGCTATGGGCCAATGAACAGGTAATGATGTCTGTGGTTCTCTCCCTGAAATCACTACAGCACCGGATTCCAGACAGGACTGTTGGCGAGCTCATGGTAACACACACACACACATACACACACGGTACAGGCTATGCTCTTATATGGGGTCCAATACGTGGAAACAATGGGCTGTGTGTTAACCCTGGCAACACCTGTGTCTACTACCACAGACGGCATTCTGCTCACAGGCTGGGTGGACACCCCACCCACACCCACCACAGTCCATGTGTGTCCTGGTTCTTCTGAGCAGGCTTATGTCTGTACAGGTGGAGAACATATTTCAGTTTTGCCTCTGTTTCTTTTCTTTGTGTGTGTGTGTGTGCGCGCGCGCGCGCGTGAGCACGCAAGTACACGACAGGGTCTGAACCCAGGGTCTTGCAGTCTGCCACTAGACTACAACTCCAACCCAATTTCAAAGTAAGGTGCAGATGCATTCCTAGTAACCCTGAGTACCAAGACTAGCCAACAATACCACGGAGAGTCGAAATGGCTGGTGATAAGAACATGAGTCATGAGTTCGGGTCTTATGTTTACTATTAATACTTCTTAATCTTGGGGAAGTTAGCGGATTTCTAAGTTAGAGAAAGAGTATACAGTACTCTAAGGTATACGTATTGTGTGTGTGTGTGTGTGTGTGTATGATTTATTTGTTTTGAGACGGCATCTTGCTATGGATTTCAGGCTAGCTTGGAACTCACTTGAAAGTCAGGCTGGCCTTTGCCTCCCTGGTGCTGGATTTACAGGCATGCATCACTGTATCTTACTTGGTTTTAATTTTGAATGTTAAGATTTTAACCTTAGGGCTGGTGATGTAGCTCAGTGTAGAAGTCTTGCCTAACATACACAAGACCTTAGGTTTGGTTTTTAAAATGTATAGTTTAGTCCAACACTTGTTGCAACTGTATATGTTCAATAAATGCCCCCCCTTTTTAGTTATTGAGAACACAATGAATATATGTAATAAACAATCATTTGAAGGAGCTGTAGCTTAATTTAGCTCACTGATTTTAAGAAGGGAAACGTAGGAAGGGAAAAATAGGAGAATCTAGAGACAGAGAGTAAAGTTTTACAGGACTTACAGCATTTATGTAGAAAATACTCACTTAATGGTGTTGGGTTGTAGTCTAGTGGTAGAGTATACATATGATTCAGATCCTAGCCCTCCACTCCTCCTTTTTTCCCCAAAGGAAAAAAAGAGAACCCAGTCAACAACTGCTCATGTTGTAGAAGTTAATGACTTTTGACATGAAAATGAAACAGTAACTTCTAACAGCATAGAAAAGCATACTGAACTTCCAAACTGGTAAAGAAACTGTGAACAGTATTTATCTGTATCAAACCAACCCCTACTTCCACACCACACACATAACTCCCTTCCTATAAGAAGGAAAACAAAGGAGATGAAGTTTTTAAAAATGCTACAAGAATCTGGGCATGCTAAAGATGACAGTAATCTCAGTCTGTGGGAGGCTAAGCAAGCATATCATGAGTTCAAGACCAGCCTCTGCTACATACTGAGACTTTGTTTCAACTCTCAACCTATTCCTCACCCTTTCCCCCAAACAGTAGAAGGAATAAAATCAATCCTACTATATTAAGATTGATTTTTTTGTTTTTTTAAATTAGGCTAACCCCCTAATATCTAGATACGTTGTTTAAAAGACTCAGAGTCTATCTAGATCAATTGCCAGTAACATGCTTGCTTGGCTTCAAGGGTCTGGAGTCGATCGTCAATCTACTAAGGAAGAAGCAACAAAGAGTCATGAGATGAATGAAAATAAAATCATAGTAAGAGAAAATATCACTATTATACAAAGTAGGCTGGGGACTGAATTGAGAAACGAGATCCAGGGAAGTTAAATGATGCTCCCAAGATCATACGGTGCAAAAGAACCAGAGCTGGGGTTTGAATTCAGCCAATTCCAAAGCTTGGAATCTGCCTGCACATCCTCCCCTACCCTAAGCAGAACCTGCTCTGGCTTGTCTTCTCAAGTCAGACTCCGGGAGTGCTGGAAATCCCACCGGTTCCCTGATTTACTGCTGCTGCCTCCACCCACAATGTCTCCTTCTGCCAGGCCGGTGATGCTCAAGTCTCTTCCTGTCAAAGTCTCCTGAGAAGCAGCGGGAGACTTCCCCAAGCCATCATCACCCTGTACCCGAGGAGTCACCCCCATGTTCTTATGTTTGCAAGGTCTAGTTGATAGTTTAGTGGACGGCTTAAAGCATGCCATGGGGTCCATCTCCAATATGGAGGGGGGAGAATGAAGGAAAGGAGAGAGGGAGGGAGGCAGGAAACGCTAAGGGAATTAGGTGACTTCCAAGCACAGTGGCTTACACTGTTTTGATGAATGCAATTCAAGGCTTTCCCATTTTCCCCCCTACTATTACTGTTATTTTGTTTTGTACTTTTTGAGACAGTATTTCACTCTGAAGCTTCAGCAAGACTCCAAGTCAGTATGTAGCCCAGGCTGCTTTTGTGCTCTGGGTCACGTGCTGGGATAAAATGTTTTTCCCTTGAACAGTAATGAGTACACGTGGAGAACAGTCGGGTGTGGCCTTGCAGAACACTCACACTTCTCCTGTCTGAGGGGCCTTCCCATTTGCCTGCTTCCCTGCGGTTGAAGGCTAACAGAACGGAGGTACGGGGACACCAGGTGGGAACCTGTAGCTCCTCGACTATGTGTGGGGAGAACTTAAGGAAGCAAAATAGACAGGAAGTTCCCAGAATTCCAACTGTATTTAGCCTGTGATAGAGCAATGGAGCCTGGCTTGACCAATGGCCGTCCTTGGAATCCTTTGGTTACCATTCCAACCCTAATCTCTGACACTCCTCATAGAATGGTGGCCTTCTCCTCTCCTGGCTGTCTCATTGAGCCCTCCCTAATGGGTATTCCTCAGCTTAGAATCATCAGGCCTGGAGCTCCAGGCACCTTGTCACTTGATTGGCCACGTTCCTCTATAGTCACCACCACCTGGAAAGAGGCTCAGCTCATAATTCATGCTGGCTTCGAAGAGTCGTGGACAGGCGCTGCTTCAGACACAGGGAAGTGAGGTAACTCGCTCCACATCTCACAAGTAAGCGGTGGAGCTGGAGTTCAGCCTCTGGACTGTCAGACTCTAGAAGCACAAAGAGCCATTCTGGAAAAAGGTCTGGGCTGGAGCCCCTCCCAGTGACTAATGTTCCTCCTCCACACAGGGAGAGACAGGGAATGTGAGACTTTATCGTGCTCACAGGGATTCTTCCTGCTCAGGTTGAAGATCTTTTTATGTTCACACTTAAAGGAAACATAGACTTAGGAGTAAAAAAGAAAGTGTGCTAGTAACACTGTCCATCTGATCCCAAGACTTCATTCGGATCCCGCTTACCTCAACCATCCACAAACAAGCATTTAGTCTTCCAGCCTGAGCCTGACTCGACTGGGCTACTCTGGCATGTGCTCATACAGGAGGCATCTGGATCCAGACTTGCCTCTTACCTACCCCTGCCTGGGTCTAGGAACCTCTGTATAGGCATGCACCAAGAGCCAGAGTTTAGAGGCCAGTGCTGAGTCCAATCACTGAGCTGCTAAGTTTACACACCCGATACCTGGAGAAGAGAGACTGCTGGGAAGGACAGCTTGCTGGATTCCGACACAATTCCCCTCTTTTCCCTTTCTGTCCTCTCTGACTGTCAGTTCTTTTTTGTGACTAGTCTCTAAAAGTTTCCAAACCTTTCCTCAAAAGAAAACTTCTCAACAGAGGACATGACGTGTGAAATCGGAAGGGGTTCACACGCACCACCATTATCTGTTTGCTAATGAATGCTAATTTGCTTCTCAGTATTTTTGAGATGAACACTCTATACCAGGTTGGAATGATTTATCTCTGGATTGTACTCACTAATACTGCTGTCCCTGAACTGATAACACATTGAAATTAGAAACAGGGGGCGGGGGAAGAAACAAAGTAATAAAGCTATGGCTGGAAGGGCAGAGTGTAAGACACCTCAGCTAATTCAATTGAAATTTGTTCCAAGGCTAAAGTCATTTTTATATTACTGTGTTTCTTTTGAAAATACATTTTAATAGATTTTAAATAGCTTTAAACTTAGTTGTAAAACCCAACATGAGCTAACTAAATACTTATAAGCTCAACAAGAGCTGTATTAAAATATATTACAATATATATATATTGTAATAATCTTTTATTATTTAAAATTTTTAAATTACATTGATCTTATTTTATTTTTTGTGTTCATATGTGTGTAAGTATATGTGGGCAGATTCATGCCACAGCACATACATCCCTCTCTTGTGATTTTATAGAACCCAGAAAAATTCAGGCAGCCCTAGCTGGGAATAAAAATATAGTCACATAAAGATTTTTGTCTCAGAGGGTCAGGGGTGTATTTCTGTGCTAGACTGTTTACCTACAGCATGTGCAACATCCTAGGTTAACAACGAAACAATGACACCACAACACATACACTCACCCACATGCATGCGCAATGCAAGATTTGTTAACTGAAAAAGATGGAATAACTAGATGTTTACCAAAAATATACCAAAATACTTGAAAAGTTAACCCTAACAATTAAACTCATTCTATATTATTTTCAAAAAAGAAACTGTTTATGTCCTGAAATGTGGGTGACTATTTTGTTGTTGTTGTTAACTATTCCTTAAATATTCTCTTGAACTTTGTCAACATATTGCAGGAGCCATTAATCTTAACAGCACACAGAGGTCAGTAATATTGAAAGTACGGCTGTACTGCAGATGATCTCTGCCTTGTTTATCTGACACACTGGTTAATTAGCACTCATGTGCCAGAGCTACAGTAAAATCAGGCACCGCATGATAACCAGGAGACACTGACTTGCTGTGTTCACCTGCAGTTAAAATGCACAGATTTACTTAACATCCAACAAACAATTAACTGTTGGGCGTTTGCTATGCATGAGGCTCTTCTGCTGAGCTTTAGAAACTGGAAACGGTACAATCCCGTTCCTTTATGGAAGGTGTATCCAGTGGAGCCTAACAAGTGCACACCTGCTCAGATGTTGACAGTGCTAGAGAGAGGAGGGGGGCTCTACTTTGGGGAGCTGCTGCGGATCTGAGTAAGGTGGTCAGGGATACCCTACAACAACTAGCACGGCTCTGACTCAGGGATGCACCTGTGTGTTTAAGGAACAGGAGGCCACACAAAGGATTCTAGCTGCTCCTGGGTGACACTCAAGCAGAGGTGTGATACTGTGGCCACATTCTAAGTGGTGTTGACTGCCAGGTCAGTCAGAGGCAACAGTGGCAATGAGAGGAAGCAGCGGCCTGAAAACAAACCAGACATCTTGTTGGCTGGGGAAGTCCTAGCTGCAGAAGGTACCAGAAGTTACATCCAGACACATTCTGAGAGCATTTACTGACACTCTCACAACCTAATTAATTGAATTAGATTATGGGATGTGAGGGGAATAAATGCTGATATTATGTTACCTCTGATTATTCTGCTCCTAGGAGTTCATCCTTAATACCCTAGCACATCTGACATAAATCTAAACACATCTTAACTATTAGTTGAATGAAAACATGAATCAAAATAACACAAAGTAGTTTTGAAAAGGAAAGGGTAGAGACAGGCATGTTGGTACACATCTGTAATCTTAGCACTGGGAGGGGGGGGGAGAGGCAAGAGAACCACGAGTCCAAAGTCAGCGTGGGCTACACAGCAAGACTTCACGTAAACAAACAAACAAACAACTACTGTCTCCACTCAGTGAGGATGTGGTCAGTTTTGGTTTAAGCTATCTGGGGTAAAATGTTCACACTGCCCTATATACGCCAAATATGCTGATCCTAGTCAGTGGTCTTTGAAGAGAAATAACAGGGCCTGTTATTTCTACTAATGGACAGGAAGACCCCCTACCCCAAAGTTGCTAAAATTCACTCCTGCGCTTACAAACTCATCTTTGCTCTCTTGGTTTGTGTCAAATCTGAATCAACGCAGCGTTTAAGCAGTACACTTGTGTGAGGACACATGATCCCCTCATCCATATCCATGCCCCACTCCTCATCCTTGGAGAAAATTCCTCATTTCTCCAAAGCGTAGGGCTGCTGTTTACCCGAAGGCCTACAACTTCCTGGGGAGTTTTCACTCCAGCATTGGTGACTGTATACATAATTAACACGCTTAAAAACTAACACAGAGGAAAGAATGAGGGTGGAGGTTATAATCATTACTGTCTTTTTAGATTCTTTGAACTTACTTCTTTAAGTTAAATCTTCACAATATACTTTAAACCCAAGTTGACAATCCATTAAGTCATTCACATTATCGATTACAGCAAGCCCACACAAGTACAACCACGGTAGTAATCTGCTAGTTTGGGTGACGACACCCAATGAAGTATCTAGGATATTCCCTTGCTCACACTGCTCCATAAACACCATTATTATTTCACTGAGGACTGCAGATTAAGGAAATCAGCAAAATTCCTTACATAGGTTTTATGTTTGCACTGTGCTGTGTATCGGAATATTGAGAAGTGGGGCCACAGTAAAAAAAAGGGCTTTAAGTTTATATAGCCAAGGAGGCATATAAAACTCTAAATACAAAGAATTCATCAGCTTACAGAACAGCACTACACTAGACACAAAACAGGGCAGCTATGCAAAATACGTCATTTCCTGAGAGGGTGCTCTGTGGCCCACCACCAAGGCTTGATTGGTGAGGGCTGGCGTTGGTTTAACAAAGAGGTGTAAACGGAAAGGTGTCAGGGTAGTTTGTGACTAGACGTTCAGGGGCAGGGCATTTCGCTTCTGCCCTTACACCAGGTCAGGGATAGGGGAAGTCTCACCTAAAGGATCAGGCTAAGTCTACACTGCCTGGGGCTAGCTGCAGACAGAGCTTGAATAAGCCTTATCAGGGAATGGTAGTAGGCCAGTCAAGGAAGATTTCTGTCTGTGTGTGTGTATACTATGTGTATGTGTGGTGTATGCTTGTGTGAACATGTGCGTTTTTAGGTGTGCTGACCCATGCATGCTGTGAGCATGTGTGTGTTGACTCACACATGTGCACGCAGAGGCCAGGGATTGATCTAGATACCTTCCACCATCAATCTGCACCTTATTTTTTGAGATGTTCTCTTACTGAACCTGGAGCTCACTGTTCAGCTGGTTGTCCAGCAAGCTCTGAGGCTCTGCCTTCCCCAACCCTCAGAGCTGCGGTCACACACAGACAGGGCCATACTCCAGTTTTATTCGAGTGTCTGAACTCAGGACCTCATGTCTTCATAGTAAGCATGTTAGTAGCTAAGCCCAGCTCTCAGAAGATTCCAGGACCTCTAGCAAGAGCTGGAGTGTCAAAACTGGCTAATGCCCCTAAAGCCTAAAACATGACCCCAGTTTCTCAGGGGCCAGGAAGGTGCTGGTACAACTGATTGGGACACAGATGTCGTGAAGACAAGTCAGTTTGGGAGAGATGAGAACGCAGCTGCACAGAGGATGTGTTTAAGGCTGCGTGCGGTGTCTCTCCCCATCATCCCCACACTCAGAGGAGTGCTGAGTTGGGGCCAGCCTCAGCTACACAGAGAGACTTATGTCCAAAACTCTAAAGCAAAACAAGCTCGGCTCCAGGCAACAGTGAGCCACCTGCTGCCTTATGAGTAGTAGACGATGTCAACATCGTCCAAGAGAGAGCTGAACACATCAGAGGAAATGATCGGGGACCAAGATGTTTCCCCCAAGGCGAAAAAAGATAAAAGCAACAAAATTAAAGCTTGGAAGAGAGACAGCACGAGAGATGCAGAGATCAAGAGGGAGTTTCACGGAATAGCCTGAGCTGATTTAGGTGGCGTAGATGATTGAGGAGACCGCTTACACAGCTTTTGACATGCGAAAAAAAGAGAGCACATGCCTTATGTCTAATGAACCCAGAGAACAGTCTCACACAGGAAGCATTAGGCTGGATTTTATATGAAAAACTGAAGGATAATATAGAAAGAACAGGCCACACAACACAGTCTGACTACACAAGCATTAAAGCTTGACTCAGACACTTAACACAGGAAATAATAATAGACCCTGCCTGCTTGCCCACCAACACAAGCACGCCAGGCCACCAGATGGAAACACCTGACCCTTTCCTCCCTGCTTCTGACCTTCTGACTGTGCTTTTTAAAAGATCTGGGCTGAAAAACAAACAAACCCACAAGGAAAAAAATAATAGACCCTTAATGATTTCAACGTTAATTTCAACCTGTACCCCACACAAAATAATCACAATCACTGGTCATTAATTCGTCAGTTTCCTTCTAATAATTGGAACATTTCCATACATGTGGTGCTACGAAGTTTGGGAGCACAGTAGCAGCTGACATAACGAACCTTTCTGTTGTCTTTATGTCACGCACATTAAAAGGCTCTCCTAGTCGTTAACGGTCCCTCTTTTTTAATACTGCAGTGCTGGCCAACTTGTCTAACCAACCTCACCGCCAGGAAGCAGTGGGCAAGCTTAGAGGCCGCAACCAGCCTGCTTTCCAGGAACTGACTGTCTGCAGGAAACCTGGCAGAAGCAGGGGACATTAGGTCTAGGAGGAAACACCAGCCTCGGGGAAACAGCAGAGTCCAGTTGTTTCCCAGCAAGTTAGTGAAAGTGTGCTTAAAAAGATCTTAGCAGCACCAGGTGCCGTGCACCATGCCTGTAATCCCAGCACTAAGGGGCAGACGATCCTGAGTCTGAGGCCAGCCTGGGCTTAAATAATAAGACCCTAAGTCAGGAAAAGCAAGATCAACAAAAATGGCCAACGAGATGGCTCGGCGGGCAAAATGGTTCCCGAAAGGCCTGAAGACCTGAATTTGATTCCCAAACCGACGTAATGGTAGAGATAGTGAACCAACTCCACAAAGTTGTTCTCTGACCTCCAAGTACGCACTAAGGCATAGGGACCCACATATATCCATTTCTCTCTCTCTCACACATACATACACACCACATACACACAAAGACACACACACAAGTACACATACACATACAAACACACAATACAAATACACACATACTCATACACACAAATTATACAACATGAACATACACACATACAAAGCACACACAACATACATATACATACAACATATGTACTCACAAACACACACACACACACACACAAATAAAAAGATTCAACAAAAGTAAAAAGAACAGCGACACACAAAATGACGTCACCTTGCTACTGTGACAAGGAAGAGAAGCAGGCCTGTGCTGGAAAACGCTGCCGCTGTCAGCAGGCCACGAGCGCCGCACACTTGGGCTCTTGACCAGGAACCTCAGAGGAATGGGCGAGAGAGGCTGGGTCCTCGCCTGGATGAAGCAGCGCTTCTAGACTGCACAACTTCGGCAAAGCAGAGACCACTTGCTGCACAGACTTCAGGCCCGGCCTGCCTTAGTTTCAAAACATCTACGCACTCTAGACATGCTAAGCAAAATACTTTTCAAAACACGTAAGGACCCTGGTTTGGCAACCTGGCCTGCTCTTCCCTGCTGAACTGTACTGACAGACTCTGGGGGCAGAGGGGCAGACACTGTCTTTAGTCAGGCACCCACGGATGAGCTCACCACACTCTGTGAACAGTAGCAGACTCATGGACAGGCAGCCCTGATTAAACTTATCATACACACAGACACACACACACACACACACACACACAAGAAAGACATGAATGGGGCGGGCACAACAGTGGTGTGAGAAAAATAAGGGAGGGTGACTGTGATAGTAATCAAAATGCTTTCTATATGAAATCGCCAAAAATAAAAGTAAAGTAGAAAACAGTTGTTCTCAGGATCACTCGACATAAAAGCCAGCAAACAAGGGGAGGGTTGGCCCCGGTGTCCTCAGCCGGCGCCATCCCTCCTCTGGGCTGTGCTCGCCACTTCCTGGTAAGCCAGTCTTGTGACTCAGCTTGCCAGGTGGCCACAGGCAAACGCTAGAGCTGCTGACCTCTCACAGGGGCCTCTGGTGACAGCAGGGACCTCGGCATCCGTCTGTAAAGCCAACACAGGGTTACTGCGGGTGGCCACCAGGAAGTGCTGCCCCAGTGTCAAGCCTCAGGCCTTTGTGAGTAAAAAAAGGGCCATGTTTATGGTCCCTGGGCTGGTTTTCCTTTTCTTGGTTTTGCAGACTGCAGTGGACGGCTCCTTAATACTAGCCCTTTGCTAGGATCACACACTAGGCTGCTTCACCAACCACCAGACGAACACGCACAAGCACAGGGGCCCACTCTCTCGGTGTTTAGAGTCCCTTGTCCCAGAGCAGGAAGATCAGCACTTCAACAAGGCCGCCACTGAACGATCAGACACATGCAACGCAGGGCTCGGACTACCTAGCTGTTTTTCTCTTTCCTCCCGGCGTTCCCGCGCCAGACGCTGCCGGTCATCAACTCGTAGAACAGGCGGGGGCTCTGAAATGAGATAGAGAGCGTGAGAGGGTGGATTTAAAGAAAACGTACATTGGTTTGGATCTTTTGTCTAAAATATTTGATGAACAAGGGGCTGAAGAAAATGGCTCAATGGTTAAGAGCAATTATTTATTCTTGGAGAGGACCCAGGTCTGGCTCCCAGCATCACATCAGGGAGGTTTACAACTGCCGGTACTCCAGCCCTAGGGATCCCACAAACTATTCTGGCCCCCATGGGTACTCACACATACACACACATACCCACCCCATACAGACATACGTATACACATAACTAAAACTATTAAAAATGTGATTGAAATATTAATATCTTTATGAAAATTAGTATGTGTGTACACTCGGTGATACACTTCATTGTCGTTACTTTTCTGAGAGCTCCCAAGTAGTTTTCTTGTATTTAAAAGCATCAGAGAGCAGGGAGTACAGCTCAGTGTTATTACGTGGCTAGCTCCTGTGAGTCCTTGGCTTTTATTCCCCGAATCATCAGGAAAAAAAAAAAAAAACAACAACAAATCAAGTAAAACCGTAATTCTTCTAGAGCCTTTTGATATTTTCATCACTATAATGACTGTGTCATGAAGCTACCGGATTTCTGGGGTTCTCACTTGTCAAATCTGAATGGCTTCAGACTGTGGTTGTGGCCCCCAAGTGGGGTCACGTAAACTGAAGGTATGAGTCATGAAAAATTTGGAAAAAAGGCAAGGTCTCTGGAGTCACACAACCAAAAACTAACTCAAAATCAAACCTGTAACAAACCATGCCGCTCTTGGCACTGCAGGCCTGTGCTGTGTATCCCGTGATTCAAAATCAAGCCCATAATGAACCAGGCCGCTCTTGGCACTGCAGGCCCGTGCAGTGCGCCCACTGCAGCCTTGGCCTGGAACACACTATACGGCTTGCACTGTGCATGGCATCATGCCATGCCACGCAACATCAAAGGAACATTGCCTGAAATGAGTCAGCTCAGACTGGGGACTTCTGTATGTTATGAAGTGCAGCGTCTTTACTGTACACAGGAAGCTTCTGCTCGAGCCAAAATTTAATGGTTTAATTATAGAAAACAGACAATACTTTCCCGCCATCACTAACCAGTATGAAAGTAACAGGTTAATTAATATATCTTTGGACTGGATTTTTGTTAGACGATTGCGTGTTTGTGCGCGCACGTGTGTATATGCATGTGTGTGTGTGCATGCGTGCATGTACATCCATTCATGTGTGGGTGAACACAAGTATGTGCTTGGCATATTACATGTATGGCGGCCAGGGGACGACTTCAGGTGTTATTCCTCAAACACTGTTCCTTTGTTCTTTTGGGATAAGGGGTCTCAGTGATTTAGAACTCACAAAGTAGGCAAAGCTGGCTGGCCAGTGAGTCCCAGGCCCTGTCTATTTCTGCCTCCTTGGTGCTGGGATTTCAGCTGTGGACCAATGAGACATACTGGGCTCTGGGGATCAAACTCAGGACTTTTCAAGACAAGCGCTTTATGGACAGCACCATCTTTTCAGGCTTGAGACTCTTAATTATTATGAAGTTTCAAATATTTCTGTAGGATGATCTCTCCCCACCTTCAAAAGGTGTAAGTGTAAACCAGACGGGGTATGTGGCCTTTCTCAGGCAATTTGTCAAAGTCATCCATGGAGGGGTGTGCTAATAGCATTTTTGATGAAAGCAAATATTATTTTGAAGAAAAGAAAAGCAGAACCAATCAAGGTGAAATTAGAAGAAAAAACATTTTACTTTGTCACTTAAATAATATCCCTTAAGTGTGAGGCTTATTCACTCCTAAAAACTAGAAATATAAAGGTTGAAAGTCAACCACAAGAGGACATTGTAGGAAGTGTTTAAGACAGAGCAGCTACTTTTAAAATTACAGATTCTGTTAATAGACAGTATCAGTCTTTCCTCTAGCTTTCAAGTACATCCTAAATTTCCCACAAAAATTTGAAAAG
This sequence comes from Lophiomys imhausi, assembly GCA_907164525.1. Taxonomy (NCBI): domain Eukaryota; kingdom Metazoa; phylum Chordata; class Mammalia; order Rodentia; family Muridae; genus Lophiomys; species Lophiomys imhausi. The sequence continues at coordinate 3,315,671 of CAJQZJ010032789.1, forward strand.
ATAATTTTAATAATATAAATACATGATACATCCCAACCCTCCAATGCAAAACAACACTGAGAGATCTGGGTCATAAGAAGAATTGGGGCCCCTGAGATGAACAAAAATTCCTGAATATTCGGTGCAGTGCTTCCCTTTCAGGTACCCTTTATTTTTATTATTTGTCCTTATTTGTGTGTATGTGTGTGTGTGTGCACACCTCACATGATCAACCCTCTTCCTCACATACTAAAATAAATAAAATCTAAACAACATTTGGAAAAAAAAAAAGACTTCCTGTTTCAGGTTGGGAGACAGCTCGTAGCACAATGCTTGCCTAGCGTAAATCAAGACCTTGGGTTTGAGCTCTAGCACAATCAAAAACAAATAAAAAAAAATAAACAAAACCAAAAGGAACTATTACTTTCATAGGGTGGTCACATGAATATGAGGCGAAAAGGCCCACTCGAGTAAGTCCCGTGGGGACAGGGACTCTAGCCTGTTTACACAGTACCCTCCCCAGTCCCAGTCCCAGAGAAACCTCCAGTAAGTACTAGCCGCTGGTGGGCAGGGGGTGGGCAGAGGTAGCTGAGTAGCGGGGAGATCTCAGTCTGCTCATTAAGATGTGGCTGAGACTGTTCAGGCAATGTCCACTGCTGTCTCCTTCCTCTGAGGCAAGCCAGATTTATTTACTCTGACAGATATGCTCTCCACATGACAAAAAGACAAAACTGACTATCGTGGAGAATGTTTTGTAAGACTGAACCTAGGCACTTCCGTCCTTGTTCTCACTGAAGCACAGAAGCTGAGTGCTCTACCTTGAATAATATATGAAGCGGGTTTCCAAGAACTTTGTGGACTCTCATCCCCGGGCTTCTCGACTTGCCCAGGAGCCACACGTGGTTGCTAGATGCTGAGAAGAAGGCGGCGCGGCCTGTTAGTGTTTGTATTATGTTTACAGAGAACTTCTTTCTTTGTGTCACTGAATGGAACGGATCATGAATCACAAGCTATAACATGAAACTACTCTGCAGGTAAGTTGTGGTCATCCCAGGGAACTGGACATAGGCTTCAAACAGCACCTTTTAACAAAACCTAGAAGCAGGGAAGTTGACAGCCTAGCTCTGCCAAGACAGGGTAGGCAAGTCCTTCATAATTCCTGCTCTACAATCAATGTCTGTCAGAGAAACGGGGCCAAACGACTGAAGATTGATGCTGTAATGTATGGAGAGAAAATGGGAACTGTCCAGGCAGCCACTGGTATATCATTTCTTAGTTTGGGAAGCTGCGGGCCCTGTACTTCCTATAAAATCAGATATATTTATCCCTCTCAGGTCTCTGAGGTGGTTGAAGAACAGATAGCTAGAGTCTCATAATTAAATTTTGAGTTGTTTAGGAGTCAAGAGAGTGTTATAGATCTAGGATGATGCTTTTAAAATTGTGATGCAAGTTAGTATGAAAGTTGAGTTAGATATAGAACTTTAAACTCATGGAGATGGTTAGATAGTAGAATGTTAAAGTCAGGTACCAAATACATATGGACTGGACATTGGGAATGTATGCTAAGCCATATAACCCTCATAACTGTGGCCTAATTACCTCTGTTGTTTTGTATTGTATTTATTATTATAAGAGAAAGAGCCATTTGTTGGACTGAAAGGGGAAACTGTAGGGGGAAATAAGATATACCTTAAACTTAAAAAAAAAAAAAAAAGGGAAGAGGATGGGGGGTTGAGGGTGGGAGGGTGGGACTGGAGGGGGGAATAGGGAGGGGACTGCGATTGAGATGTAACTGGAAGAAATAAAAAATAAAGGAAAAAAAAAAGAAAGTTGATCACACACACAACACACAAAAAAACAAACAGCACCATTTAGATGCTGCTTGATGGTAAGTAAATGTGTCTACAAACATCATCTCAGATTATCAAATGACTCCAGAGGGCTTGTATTTTCATTTCCATTCAGAATAGAGAAAGCTGGGGCTGGAGAGATGGCTCAGCATTTAAAAGCACTGGTTCTTCCTGAGGTGCTGAGTTCAATTCCCAGCAATCATATGGTGGCTCACAATCATCCATAAAGGGCTCTGATGCCCTCTTCTGTCATACAGGCATACATGCAAATAGAGTACTCATATACATAAGTAAATAAGTAAGTCTTCTGAGAGACAGACAGACAGACAGAGAGAGAAAAAGAAAGCCCAAGGCATTGGGAGATTTTGCTTTTGCCTCACAAATACGAGTGAGGGTTTTGGTGGCAGGCATCAAGTGTTCCTAAATTCCACCTTTAGTTTCAACTCATCAGCATGGGTCTGAGGCTTTTCAAACAACCTTCCCCTTCCCCAATGGCATACCTGATTTATTTCCTGAGTGGTTGCTATTTTGTCCTGAAACTGTAGAAGTGGGACGGCTGGGGGCAGTTTTCTTTTCTTGTACTTTACAGCCATCAGATGCTACAGAGTGAGACAAAAGGAGACATTTCATCAGTACCTGAGAATGTATTCACAGGCACCCAGTAATTCGACATCTACGGTTAACCTCTGTATCAGGGAGGAAGCTGGAGACAAAACTACAAAGAAGTACTGGTTCCAACTCCCAAGCACGAGGAGGCCACTGTTCAGCAGAAGTGCATCTTGCACCTGTCATTCTGAGACGGAGTCGTGGGCAGTAGTAACTGGGCTACGCTGGCGCTCACTATGTAGCTCAGGCTGGCCTCAAACTCACAGAAAATACTCATGCCTGAGCTCCCGAGACTTGAGATTACAGGAAGCAGCCATTGGGTCCAGTTCTTAGAACGTTCAAACATTAGGTAATTAAAAAAGTTCCACCAATGGAACTATGTGGATCACCAGAAGGGAACTAGGAGATCCACATGCTCACTGGGACGAAGGCTCTGGCCCGAGTCCAGCATGTTTCTCAGTGCTGGGAACCGGTGGCTGGCTGTGTCACACCTGCTGGGTACAGACAGGCACTCTGCTCAGCTGCATCATCAGGAAGGAACAAAGGACAGAAATAACAGGCATTTCTCTGGTTCTTACGAATACAGGATTCTCCGTGTCCAGGACAGCTGTGTTACATAAACTGCCTGACAGAACCTGTTTGCAAAGGACTCTTGCTGCAATTTCAGAAATCACGTCGGAACCCGAGTCCTCGCCCTTTTCCTCCCCGACGGCCGAGCCACCTTCAGCACCCCTGCACTTCTGCTGTTGTTTTCCCAGCTAAATAGATCCAAGCCTTTGGAGTCGTCCGCAGCGGCAGCTTCTCTTTACACTCCCTACGTTTAATTTATTAGCTCCGTGTTTTGCTTAAAAAGCAGCTGACCACCACGTCTGATCATCTCTCCTCCAAGGGACTTCAGTCACCTGGCCAGTCTGTCCTCACATCAGTGACTGCGAGAACGCTCCCTCTGCTCCAAACTCTCTGGTCGCCCATCACACCCAGAGAAAAACCCGAGGTATGGCGTGGTCTGGTCTTGATGGGGTTCCAGGTCCCATACATGCTTGTTCCAGGAGAACCAACCACCTCCGAAGTGCATCCCAGACTCTGAGCACACAGCCAACAGGCTCTTCTACCAGGAGGCACCCGGGCTCTTGCTCCACTTTATTTGCAGCTCTGGTCAGTTGTGAATCAGGGTCCTCTTGGCCAACTTTATAACATGTCTCTCACTTCTCCTCCTAGCCTGCCTGCTGGCCCTACCCATGTATGCCTTACTACGATTTCCTTTTCTAGGGTGACGGAACAGGATATTATTAGAAATTATTATTATTATTATTAATTATATTATTTAGAAAAGAAGGTTTAGGGGGCTTGAACCTAAACAGTGCAGTGACGATTACACTCCATGAAGACTAATTTTAAAAAGCTTTCCAAAATGTTTTTCTTCCCTCCCTCCCTCCCTCTTTCCTTTCGTGATCTCTGAGACAAGGCCTTAATATCTAGTTCGGGCTAGCCTGTGCTCATAGTATAATCCAGGCTGACTTCTTATTCATGCACCACCCCGCCTCCAAGTGCTGGGATTATGGGCATGTACAGCTACACCTGGGGAAAAAACTTACTAAATTTACAAGCGCACTGTAGAATCCCAATCTTTGCCCTCTAAGGGAGTCAAACTTTTTTTTTGTGGCTATATTTCAATTACAAATGGAATTTGGTAGCTGAGTTTGAGAGGAATAAAAATTTTAGAGACCCCCGTGGAAGGCAGTGGAGTCAGACCAGCCACGCTCCAGGAACTAGCTAACCACAAAGCCGATAGTAAAGTAAGATTAAATTCATTCCTGAGGAAAACAAATATAGGATGTTTCCTGCTGACTAATGGGCTGGTACATTCCACCTGTATTTCCCCTCACCCCCTTGGATTGTGGTTTAAATACTCTACTCTCCCCCAAATTGTCGTCGCAGCTCCTCTACCCCTGCGTGGGATATGAGTGGCGTCCTCAGTGCTCTGATCCCCCCCCCCAAAATAAACCTCTTGTGATTGCATCAAGAAGGTCTCTTGCGAGTTTTTGGGTGGCTGTGATATCCCGAGTGTCGGGAGTTGGGAGAGGGACTTCCCTCCCCCGGGTCTTTCAAGTTCAAAAAACCTCGTTGCCTTACGTGGCACATGGACGACAAGCTTCTGCTTTCTATACTGGGAGATTTTCACCTTGTTTTGTGGAAAGGTTTGTAAAGACTCAGGAAGGCTGTACCCTTGAACCATGAGTCAGAACAGACGCCCCCTACGAGAGGCAAATGATTCCATAGGTAGCATAGTTTCTATTAAGGACACAAAGATTAGGGCTCGTGGTTAAAAGTGTTTGCTGCTCTTGCAGAGGACCTGAGTTCGGTTCCCCAAACCCAGGCTGGATGGCTCATAACCACCCGTAACTCCAGCTCAAGGGAATCCAACACCTTGATTTAGTCCCTGCAGGCAGGCGCTAACACACACTGTGCACACTTCTCCTGCCCCCTGCCACACACACACAGACATATAAATACACTTTTAAAATATTTTTTAAAACCCCACAAAAAATGACAATGAGTCTGGGTAAAGTATCCACTGTGCAAGCAAGAGGGTACAAGTGTGGTGGTTTGAAAGTGGGTGGCCCCACAGGCCCATATATTTGAGTGTTTGGTCACTACAGTCAGGTGGCACTACTTGAGAGCGATTTGGGGGTGTGGCTTTGTGGGAGGAAGTGTGTCACTGGTGGTGAGTTTTGGGGTTTCAAAAGCCCAAGGCAATCCCAGTGCTGATTGAGGCTCTGGATGTGGCATTCTCAGCTACTTCCGCACTATGTTCCCAAGGGCTGGGATTACAGGGACCCACCACTGTGGCAGGCTTGAATTTGCAGACTTTTTGTTCCACTACTGTATGAGCCCATGTTTCTTCAACTATTTCTTTTGGTGATTATAGTAAGTACTAAAGACAGGCAGGCCTGAATTTTTTCTCAAACCTGGCTGTCATCTGCTGAATGACAAGGAGATAAGGGGTGATACCGCGCACATATCTGAGAGGTACTGGGAGTATGGACTGGGAAGACGCATGCTAACACTTTACACAGGCTGGTCACACGGAAGAAGCTTGTTCATCAGGCCCGTTCCCCCCCCAACTTTCATGCCCTTCCACAGTGTGCTGGGTGTACTTTACAGCAAGCAAACCCATCTCTGTTGACTGAGTAACACTTAAGCTAAGTCTTACTTTCCCTTTGGTTAAGGAAAGCCAGGAGGCCCAGTGCTGAGAAAAGTATGTGAAATAATCCCCAGAAAGGCAACCCAGTACCTCACTGGCAGCAAATCCCACAAAGCCATTTGGCTTGTCCCCTGTTCCCTACACACTCAGTAAACTGGCTTTCCCTCTCCTCAGAGCTTTGGGGGGGAATGAAAACCTAGACTGACTTAGTGACAGTGTTCTTGGGGAGCAAGCAACAGATGAGGCAGAAACAAATGGACCAGCTTGAAAGGCTTTCAGCTCAGGTATAATCACCTTTCAGGGGCACCTGGGGGGGGGGGGGGACTGAGTATGTTGGCATGGTTTTCAGGGTCAGATCTGGTTTGGGAAAAGTGAATGATCACTCTTTCTGGAGTTTGAGAGAGGATCTTTTTCTAAGACTTGATGACCTCTATAATATCAATTATGACTGAAGTTTAAGAATCTGAATCATAATAATATAAAAAATAAACTATTCATATTTATCTTAATAATACAGGGACTCTCACTAGGTAGTAGCATGGGGTTGGAGTAAGCCCAGGAGTAGGTGTCTTACCTACCCTGTGTGAAGCCCTGGGTTTGGTTTTCAGCACCCCCCCCCCCAAAAAAAAAACAAAAACAAACCAAAACAACAAGAAACCTCCCCCAAACAATCCAAAAAATTCACCAGTACCCCCCAAAAAAACCAAACCAAAAAAACCAACGAAAATAGAAATTTATCTTCAGTTTTCCAAAATTAAAAAATTTGAAACTCTTTGGAAAACTGTAGATAGGGCTATATATACCATCTTTAAATGTATCAGTAGAAAAAGAAAACACTTCAAATGATTCAGGTAATGTTCCACTATTTACTTGAATCTTTTCCTTGTGTTCAAATAGGAAAACATAAACCATGATGCTAACCCTAGGAAACCTCAAATGGTCTTCCTGCTCCCTTAAAAGCTCTATTCCATTAGAGTCTAAATGAGCATGCTGGAATACGGCCAAGAGGAAGCGCACAGACAAGATGCCTTGGGACAGTCTAGGCAGCAGGCACTGGAGGCTGTCGTCTACTGTCAGGCAAGCTGCGAATGAACCATTCGGCAGTCCACGCCCGTTGTGACTTCGTATGTCTCTTGCGATGACCTCTCTGGAGGTTCCCATTGCTTTGTTTTGACTTTCAAAGACATGACATGGTGGAAGTGACTTCATTCGACAGCTTGTTGTAACTGGTATAACTGGTCTACCTGAGCTGCTCCTTTGGTCAGAATTCATGTTCTACAGTACATTAAAAAAAAAAAAAAAGACCTAGGGAACGAACCCAGGGCTTCGTGCTTGATGGTCAAGAACTCTACCACTGAGATAAATCTCAACCCTTGGTTGAAAATGAGTAACAGGCTAACTTTGAACTCATAATCCTTCTACTTTAGTCTCCCGAGTCCTGGGATTATAAGCATGCGACATCATGGATGGGTTTAGTTGTGAGTTTTAATAAAATACAGAATCTGGGCTGGGAGGCAGCAAAAGCTTAGAACTCATCTCCTCTCTCTGTATAGGCACCCATGCTCCTCATTTAATTGGCCTTTGTGGACATATAACTTTGGGGTAATGTCTGAGAACACATGATACCACTTTTTATCATAGTTGGATATTAATAGTTTCATGTTTAATCTCATAGTTTTAATCTCTCTGTTGAAAAAAGTTAATGAAACAGACATTGCTATCTTCATATATTTATATATAATTATTCACCATATTTATTCATTCAACTATACAAGGATTATTGTAACATTTAATCATAGTAAATATTTATTCAATTTTAGCTGTGAAATTTGTATTATATGAAGTAATAAAGCAGTTTCATAACACCTACTGCCTTCAGTATTGAGAATTTTTCCTTTGTTTAACTGCTGAACCATAATCATTATGAGCTTAGATTGCATCAGTAAAAGGTCACAGGTGTGAGCACCGGATAAAATATGCATTTCATTCCACCCAGCTTCAGTTCTCTTCCTCCTTCAAGGTATTCAGGCAGCACCCTACTAAAACAGGACACACAGGGCTTGGTTCAGAAACAGCCCCACAGGTTGAGTAGCCCTTGGAGCTTCGAGGGAGAGGAAACACAGGCTCACTCGGTGACAGTCCCCAGGCAGCAAGCACAGATGCTGTTTCAGATTGGGGCTTTTTTTTTTTTTTTTAATGGAATTTCAGACCATTTGCACATACATAACTACATATCTGGGAGATATGATCCACATCTCAGCATGAAACTAATTATACCTCATGTGCATGCATCCTGAAAGCAACCTAATGTATTTTTCCCGCACACACGCATTTTGACTGAAACCTATCGTATACAGCCAGATGTGGAATTTTCAAATTGTGGCATCAGTGAGCGTTACATAAGTTTAGTATGTCATCAGGCGAGACTCAAATCAAATGGCCAAGGAAGTACAGGAGGAATTACCGCTCCACTTTCCAGACACAAGAGAATATTGCTTGTGCCGTGTGAAGGAAATCACATGACTATCACAGTTTCAGCTGACAGCGTGAGCCCAGAGACGAGCCTTTCAGCCTCTGAGATTTGTGAATCCCATCCTCTCCTGAAGTAATTTATCACAGTCCAAGGAACAGCCGCCTTAGCTGAACATGAGAGAAAGCGTATCTTAGAACATATATGTCCAACATATTTTGTGGGAACAATAAAGAAATCACCTACTAAGCTGTTTTTTACTGTTGCAAGCACCCCGATTCACCTTACAGCTCCTCCAGGCACTGAGCCAACAGGACTAAACTTGAATCTCTTTAAATTTAATAAAAAAACTTTTTTTTTAAAGTGGGGGTTTGTTTGCTTGTTTGAGATGGGTCTCATGGGGCCCAGGCTGGCCTTGAACTTCTAATCTTCCTGCCTTCATTGCCCAAGGGCTGGGGTTATAGGTGTGAACCACCACTCTGCACAGAAAAAGAACTGTATATGTTTGTGTCTGTGAACATGTGAGTGTGGGGTCTGAAGAGAGTGCTGGGTTCCCTGGAGCCCTGGCAGTTGTGAGCCACCTGATATGGGTGCCAGGGGGTGCCAGGGGCTGAGCAAGACAAACGTTAACGGTTAAGCCATCTTCCCAGCTCCCAGAAAAGTGCTTTTATCTAAAAACAAACAAGTAAACAAATGGAAAACTTTGCTTCGGATAGAGGACAATCTTCTAAATAGAAAACGTCATATTTTCTACCTTTTACAGCATATACCAGGTTAAAAGACAAGCCTTTCTGCCTTCACTGGTGACTTAATTCTCCAGCAACTGTCCTCAGTTACAATGTTAGCTGCTGTACACATTATCCTGTCCCTCAGGAATGATGTTTATGAGTAAGCGAAGTACAGAATACACTAAGGGGAGAGAAATCTAACCATGTAAATGGTTTCCAGTTTTCATGAGAAATGGTAAATCAGAGATTGTTATTACCACCCAGCTAAATGTCAACAGCTGAGCTGAGTATAGTATAGTTAGGTTAAATCAATTAAACTCAGTCTGTAATTAGAAGAAACTATTTAAATAACTTGGAAAAGAGAAATAATTAGAATTCGACTTCATTAGACTTTTGTTTAATTAAAGCAAAATGAGAGAGGTTGTTTTTACTTTAGCTGGATAATAATTTACTCCAAGGAAAATGGAGACAAATAATGTCAATATTTTATAGACTTATTCTGTTTTGTAACTGCAAAACAGAAAAGCTTACACACTTAAAGGTGGAAGTGTAATCAAAGTGAAAACTGTACAACTCCTGGAAATAGCCCTCAATAAATAGAGGACTCCATTTAAAATATTAGCTAGAAAAAAATAATTTAAGTCCTGAGTATTAACTGAAAGAGTTTAATCAATGAAACTTGTTCACCATCAATAATTAACTATTCCTCTTCTGTAGTAAATCAGTAAAACGTTAAAACAAATTCTTACATAAATTTCATATAAACTTCGCTGAGAATGAGTGGTAGGTACTGAAAGTAAAATTCTATCGCCGTTCATGTGAGTGACCACTAAGCTTAGAACTTAAGGTTGTGAAATTATAGGCTTGCCCATTCCCACAATGTCACAGGCACTCCCACACCTGCCACCTTGTTCTTTAAAACCTCACTGGACCCTCAGCCACAACATGGCACCATTATCCACATTAAATCTTCTTTGGTTTCTTTTCTTTTTTATTTTATTGTATTGTATTTTTTTTTTTTTTTTTTACAGCAGCTTTGGGTTCACAGCACAACTGGCCAGAAAGCACAGCCTTACCCATGGTCCACATTCTCACACTAAAGTGAAACATTCGCTACAAGTGGTACCCCTCCAGGGACATGCCATCAGTGTCACACGTCCACACCTCACATCGAGGTCCACTCTTGGCACCCTAGAGTCACTCTCTTTTGCAAATGTGTGATGACTTTTATTCACTGTTACAGTGACATCCAGGACCCCATCCATTTATCATACACAGCCCAGCTCAACTGTCTCTCATGAAGTCGTTCCTAGCGATTCGTAACAGCGCCACTTTCTTTCTTTGACTTTCAAAACACTACTGTCTTCCCATTATTACTTGACATTTTAAAATATAGTTTTTATTAATTCTCTGAGGATGTCATACAATGCTTTTTGATCATGTCCATCTTCTCCCCAACTTTTCTCAGATCCATACCTTCCTACCCACCCAACTTCATGTTCACTGTCCATCCCCTGCTACCATAGAGTCCTTACTACGTAGCCAGGCTATCCTGTAATTTACATTGGTGACTAAGGCAGAAATAAAAGAAAAAAGTGTTTGATTGTCTTCAGTTTCTGTGCATAATTGCCTCTTGGTCCCTTCATCACTCCACTGGTTTACACTGTGCATTCTGTGACTTAGGGATCCCTGCTTTCTACCAGAGTTAAACCCCTAGACAAGAGTACTTTGTACACTTGGCTGTCATGGAGGCTGAGGCAGAAGGTTCGTTGGGAGTTCAAGGGCAGCTTGGGCTACACAGTGAGTGCCAAGCCAGCCTGGTCTCAATGTGAGAGAGACCCTGTTTTCTCCTGTTACCAATAACAAGGAGGGGAGGAAGGAGGGGGAGGAGGGGGAAGAGAGAAAGGGAGGACAGGAAGGAAGGGAGGGAGGAAGATAAAAGGGAGGAAGGGAAAACAGATAGGGAAAGAGGAGAAAAGAAAATTAAAAAGTTACAATAAGACTAGGCACAAACCCTCACATCAAGGCTGGACGAGACAACCCAGTAGGAGGAAAAGGGTCCCGAAAGCAGGCAAAAGAGTCACAGGCAGTCCTCACTCCCACTGTTACGAGTCCCACAAGAACAGCAAGCTACACAGCCGTAACATATATGTAGAGGACCTAGGTCAGACCTCCATGGTTGTCAGTTCAGTCTCTGTGAGCCCCTATGTGCCCTGGTTTGTTGATTCTGTGGACTGTGTTCTTGTGGTGTCCTTGACCCTACAGTCTTTCCTCTCCATCTTCTGCAGGACTCTCCGAGCTCTGCCTAATGTTGGCAGTGGGACTCTGATTCTGTTCCCATCACTTGCTGGATGGAGCCTCTCTGATGACCATTATGCTAGGCTCTGGTCTAACAGTACAGCAGGACGTTATTACGAAACATTTTGTTAACTTTTTTTTTCTTTTTGCCAGTTGTGTTTGTTTGCTTTTTTGTTTTTGTTTTTGTTTGGTTGATATCCCTGGGAGGCTTGCTATTTTCTGAAGGGAAAAGAGGAGGAGTGGATCTGGGGGAGAGGGGAAGTAGGGGGAGGAGACTGAGAGGAGAGGAGGGAGGGGAAGCTGCAGTTGGGGTGTAACATATGAGAGAAGAATAAATAAATACATTTAAAAGGAAAAGAAAAGTTTCTAGTATAGAATTAAGATATTATGCTAACTGAATAGACTTAAGCTGACTCTTCCCTCCCTCTCTCTCCTCATTTTAACAGCATAGACCTGGAACAAACGTGGCCTTGGGAAACATTAATAAAGCTGTAAACGTGAGCAGCAGACACGGACAGGGACATATGTGGGGAGTAAGCCGGCTCAGCTCTGAGCGGCAGCGCAGGGCTGGTGTGGGAACTAACAGCACAGAATCTGTTAACAAACACGTTGTTAGGATGTGGGTTGCTAGTCAGGCTGGGCGGCTCAGCTCAGTTGGCCGCCGGGAAAGGAGCTTGAAGGCCAGAGCACACTCTCTGTGCTGCCCGGGCAGCTGTCCAGTCTACGCTGTGCACAGACAAACACCATGCCAGATGGGAGGCGAGAGCCAGACACCGTGTGTGCGTGTGTGTGTGTGTGCGTGTGTGCACAGCACCCACCGGTACAGGTCTAACCCCAATGCTAACAACGGTGCTGAGGCTGGAGTCTCCCAAAGGAGACACACACGAGGAGAAATAGGGGCAGGGTTCTGTTGGTGACAGAGACAGATACTAGCCAGTTTCTGGAGAATAGGACACCTGTGCTGATGAGCCCCCAGGGAGAAAGTGACACACACAAGAGTAGGGAGGGGCGTGCACTGTGTGGTACAGGGGTGAGGGGCATGCACTGTGTGGTACAGGGGGGGGGGGCGTGGGGAGGCAGCCTCACAGCTGTCAATCACCCTGACGAAAAAACTTGTCAAGTTCCCTTTCAAGTGAAGGGCTATTACCTTTCTCATTTCTCTTGTCAAAATATTTAATTTTTACTTGTTTTTAGGAGGAAGCTAGACATTTTATATATTAGATATTTGCTGCTTTTCAATATTGGGATATGAGAAAACAAAACAAAACTTCAGGGTCTACTCCTCCATTGCTGGTGGGAGTGCAGGCTTGTGCAACCACTATGGAGGTCAGTCTGGGGATATCTTAGAAATCTTGGAATAGCTCTGCCTCAGGACCCAGCCATACCACTTCTGGGTATACATCGAAATGATTCCTCACCAAATCACAAGGAAGTTTCCTCATCTATGTTCGTAGCAGCCTTATTTGTAACAACTAGAAACTGGAAACAACCCAGATGCCCCTCAACTGAAGAATGGATTAAAAAACTGTGGTACATCTATACAATGGAATATTACTCAGCTATCAGAAACAATGAAATTATATAATTTTCAGCCAAATGGATGGAACTAGAGAAGCTCATCCTGAGTGAGCTAACCCAGACTCAGAAGGATGCACATGGCATCTATTCACTTATAGTAGGATTTTAGCTATATAGTACAGGATATCTATATTACAACCAATGCACCAAAGGAACCATGGACATAGACGTTTTATTATTTTTTATTTACATATATATATTTTGTTTGTTTTTTAGTTTTCTCTCTCTGGCAATGAGATACTTCTCACTGGTGGTACTGCCTCGTAGGCCCCCAGTGTATGAGGAGGCTCTTGGCCCTCATATGACTTCTGAACTGGGGTGAGGGACTGTTATGTAGGGACACTCCACTCCAGAGGAGTGGGATGGAAGGGTTAGGGGGTAAAGGATGGGAGGGAGGGGCTGGGAAGGGGGGAAAGAGGACAATATGATGGAGATGTAACCTGAAGCAACAAATAAATAAATTTATTTATTAAAAAAAAACTTCAGGGTCTATGGTAGCATCAGTTAAGATCTGAGAAGCCTTACTGCAACAACTCAGAGCAGAGACCCAAGAACACAGTTCTGTTACATGCAGGAAGGATGTTCCTTATAATGACAAACGTTGACATTAAATTTCATTTAAAACAAACAGTAAGAACTGGAAGTTTATATACAGACTTCTCAGAGTAGGAGGTAAGGGGTGTGTGTGTGGTAACTTAGTGGACCATAAATGATTTGGGGAAAGACAAGCAGACCCTCAAAAGAAAGGTGCCCACCCATGACAGCAAATGTGTGTGACACCAGCTTCCAGTGTCCTCCCTGGGGTAATCCTGGGTTAGTCTCTCCTTTTAATCAGACACCAAACAGAGTTCATTCTTAAGGATCTACCCTAAGGCAGATGAAGAGTTCACAGAAGGCCCCCCCCACCCGTTCCATCTGCTCCCCAAGTATCTTCTCTTTAACTAATCAGTATAAGAAATGTCATGGCTTAGGGTGGTGTTTCCTGAAGCCATTAAGCTTTTTTTTAGGTCACCTATGGTTTGGATTGGCCGAAGGTCCATGTAGAACTATGGGGAGATTACAGACCCTTTAGCAGGTGGACCTCACAGTTCATTGGAGGTGCGTCCCGGGAGAGGAAACTGTAAATCCTGCCCCCTCCTGTCATGTGCCCCCGCCCCCCTCCTGTTTTAGGGTAAGCAGTTTCCTTTGCTGCAGTGTATCTTACCACAAGATCAACAGCAATGGTGCCAACTGATCATGGGACAGACCGAAGCCTCTGAAATGAAGTCAAAATAAGACTTCCCTCATTTAAGTACACTGCACTGAGTGTCCTGTCATAGTCATGGAATATGGACTGGAAAACTCATCTACCCGAGGTACCACACTTGTGTTGCAGTAACAAATACAGGACCTTGACTTCAGGATAAGGAGCAGAAAGCACCGAGGAGACTCAACTAGAGCCACCCCCAGGTGGGCGCAGTCCCCACAAGTGTTTCCTTAATGCTAAGGCTTGTCCTTTGTTCACGTTACTGCCAGCCTGTGCTGCTGCAGTACAAGTAGCAACCCATGTTTTTGGATCATGGGCATGGAGAGCCATTAGTACCTCTTGTTGAAGACCTGTGTGAGCAGGGTGTCATGGAGCTTTCGTGGTTCCCAAGAACCGCCACCTTCTACCACAGCAGAAGGTCCCACTGGCTAAAGGTTCTACACCATAAAGAGAATATACTCAGTTTCTACACTATAGAGAGACTATTTCCCAGGCTCTTGCCAGGGTGTTCTGAATCAAACACAAAGCTTTACATTTTTTTAAAATGTGATACTTAAAACACTTCTTACAGATTAAGACATCAAAGTCAGTCAGTCTGTGAGCTGCTAGAGAATTGCCAGACGGCCCCTAACACAGAGAGGCTAGACCTGCTAAACTACAATCCCCAGCAATGAGCCCCTAACACAGAGAGGCTAGACCTGCCAAACTACAATCCCCAGCAATGAGCCCCTAACACAGACAGGCTAGACC
>CAJQZJ010032789.1:3330390-3357318 GCA_907164525.1 Lophiomys imhausi
CTACAATCCCCAGCAATGAGCCCCTAACACAGACAGGCTAGACCTGCCAAACTACAATCCCCAGCAATGAGCCCCTAACACAGACAGGCTAGACCTGCCAAACTACAATCCCCAGCAATGAGCCCCTAACAGACAGGATAGACCTGCTAACCTACAATCCCTAGCAATGAGCCCCTAACACAGACAGGATAGACCTGCTAAACTACAATCCCTAGCAATGAGCCCCTAACACAGACAGGCTAGACCTGCCAAACTACAATCCCTAGCAATGAGCTCCTAACACAGACAGGCTAGATCTGCTAAACTACAATCCCCAGCAATGAGCCCCTAACACACAGAGGGTCGACCTGCTAAAATGTAATCCCCAGCAATGAGCCCCTAACACAGCCACAGGCTAGGCCTGCTAAACTACAATCCCCAGCAAAGAGCCCTGCATTTTTAAAAGGCTTCCCAGAGCATTCTGATGTACCACTGGTTTGCAGAATTTAGTTTAATTTCACATTTTTCATTGCTTACGAAAAAGGACAGGTCTGGGCTTCCTGGATTAAGAGCAGCTGGTGGTTTCCACTTTCCCTAAACCAGCAGTCTACCAACTGAGTGTACATAGTCTTAAGGATTTCCACAAAAGGACTTCAATGATTCAGTGCTTTAATTCTTTGGGTGATCTGGAAAAGCCAGTCTGGATAGCCTCTTAGGACATTTAAAAAATGCATGAGTTGAAACAAAATTACAAAGTCAATAAAAGCATACTTAAATTATACTTATGTTGTTACAATATCAGAATGCGCATGCTACAGAATTAAATATGCTTTTCTTATTTTAATGGTACAATCTAGGGGTCTGTGTAGTAACTGCCATAATTGGAAAGTAGCCTTCAATTCAACCACTTCTTTTGAGCTCTCTGAAACCATTATAAGATGAAATGAAAATATCTGCTAACTGCAGCTTGTCACCCATACTTGAAAAGTGGTTCTCAATTTCCAGGAGGAAGTTAGTGAGCAAAAGATGTGATGATGATGATGATTGTTAGTCATTATTATTTTTTTTTTGAGACAGGGTTTTCCTGTGTAGCCTTGGTTGTTCTGAAACTTGGTCTGCCGACCAGGCTGGCCTCGAGCTCAGAGAGATCTACCTGCCTCTGCCTTCCGAGTGCTGGGATTAAAGGTGTGCGCCACCACCGCCTGGCAATGGATGCAATTATTTTTATTTAGGTTCACAAAGCTGGGACTAAGCCTTGTCTAAAGGAGCAAGTACAAGGGCAACTTTAAGGTAAAATCAATTTCTGATTCTTTCCTAAAACCTTTCCATTCGCTTCACAGCCCCGTCTCCGACTCTCAGTGAAGATAGTTCTCTTGTGCAGCCTCAGTGTTATGTGGTTTGTTTTTCAGGCTGTAAAAACCTCTGAAGGGAGAAGATCCTGCTCCTGCAGCAAGGCTCCACACTTTCTGCCCTTTTAACACATCACCACACCAGGCAAACCAACACACTTGTTGTTATAAAAGGTGGAGCCAAGCCCACTCTATTCTCAGACTTTAAGCATTATATGACAAGTAGCTCAAATCTGTAACTTCAAGGTTTTGATAAAATTGCATTAAAATCATCCATACATTATGTAGTTTTCTAAAATTATGTCCTTTGAAGTCAAACTATCAAAAAGTATATAGTTTTATATTATTTTATGCGCATGAGTGTTTTGTTTGTGTGTCTGTGCATTCACCATGTGCACGCCTGGTGTCAGTGGAGTTGAGAAGACGCCATTAGATCCCTGGGACCAGAGTTACACATGGTTGTGAGCCGCCATGTAGATGCTGGGTACTGAACCCAGGACCTCTGTGAGAACAGCCAGTGCTCTTAACTACTGAGTCATCCTCCAAGCTCCGCTCCCGGTTTCTATCTGTGACAAATATACATTAATACAGAATTTACCATCCTAACCATTTTTTAAGCAGCGTTCAGTCTAGTGGTATTCTGTTTAAATATATTCATTTGTAGCTTCCATATGTCTTCACACTCTTTATCTTACAAAACAACCTGTACACCTACTCAACAATAATAGTCCATTCCTTTCTACCACAGACCCCAGGCGGTGGGTGACTCCTGTGCTCTTTGTTCCTGTGATTTTAAGATAAATATCATAGTCTGTGTCCCGTTCCTTGAAGGAAGTGTCCGACACAAAGACAATTAAGTTGATCAGGCAGGAAAGGCTGAGTCGGGCTCCTGGTTCTGGAGTTGCTGATCTCAGATCAGTGGTCTCACTGCTTTGTGCATCTGACAGGTTGGCTAGCATAATTGTGTAACAACAAGCAGGCCTTGAACTGTAATATTTAAGACCAAATTTAAAGTCCCAAAGACCAGCTGAGTCAGAGACATTACTTTGAAAAGAAAAGCGTGCCTAACCATTTGGTGCTTTAAGAAATTTGAAAAGGCATTTTTGTATTCTTGTTAAATTACTTTCCACCCCCCGCCCCCGCCCCGGATTAGAGATAGGAGCCAGGGCTTTATGCGTAGTAGGTCCACCACTGAACTGTGGACATATCTGGTCCTCAAATTCACTTTTATTTTTGAGATAGGGTCTCATGTGTAGCTCAGATTGGCTTCAAACTTGTGACCCTCCTACCTCAGTCTCCCCAGTACTAGGATTGTATGTCCAGTCTACAAACTTTCTTTTTTTTTTTTACTTCAAAAATTATATTTATTATTGTGTGAGGGTTTATGTATGCATGATGCACATATTCCACAATAATTTCTACAATGAGAAAACTTCTACCTATCTGGGCAAAACCCTAAGTACAGAATCAACTGAATACTTTAAATGTGTTGTAATCACTGTCATCGTGTGGGTATCAGAGGACAACTCTGTGGGGTGGCTTCTCTCTTTCCATCTCTCCATGGGTCTCAGGGATCAAACTCAGGCCATTAGGTTTGGTGGCAATGCTTAACCTGCTGAGCCAGCTCATCGGGTGTCCGGATTCCTAAAAAAAAACACTTCCTGTAGCTTTGGGTTGCTAAAATATGGTGACTTTAAAATGCTGGCTTCTCCCAAAAAAGCAAGCAAGCCTGGGAAGTCAGAAGCAAGCAGCTATTTTGAGCTTAGGAAGGAATTAGATAACAATGCTCTGTGGTCTCAGGAAAAACACTGCACACCAACCTAGCTGGAAATGAGGTCCTTTAAACAACATGATTACATAAATGACTCTACCAGTGACTCTTGCTTCTCAAAAGATGATAATTATTTAAGGATTATGAAATCTGATGAAGGCCTCCCATTCTACAAAATGGTATCATAGCAACACTTGACAAATACATGACCCAAGGTAAAGAACAAAGAAAATAAGTGATTCTTTTATTAGTGGCCAAGAGAAAGATGCTTAATTATCTTTGGGAAAGCTCCATGCACTGAAGGGTGACTACAAGACTCCTTCCCATATTCTACTCACAGAGCGCCTGCACAACACGCAAGGCATGGGGCCATGATGGGGGCACAAACAGGCAGTGTCGGTGCTCACACGGCCCCGTGACTACGGAACACAGGCCCTGGCCCATGATCACACCAGTTAAGAGCGTTCCCACCTTGGCACGGACATGAAAGGAGAAGAAGGCAGCTGTATGGAGGAAGAAGGCGACAAAGGAACTTGAGTGTATGGTGCTGTTATAAGCACCTTACGGCTTTTGCCCTTCTCAGTAATCCACGCTAACTAGAAACAACTTACAACCTAGTATTTATTTTGTGGAGGTCTTTATTTAACTCCTTAAACCAGGAATTTCCCCTTTGTGATATCGTAAGTATATACTTAAAACAATGTAATCTCTACAATGAGGTAACTTCTAGCCATCTGATCAAAACACTAAGCATTTACCAATGCAGAACCAATTGAATACTTTAAATATTGTTGAGGTTGCTGTCATCATCATCACCACCACCATCGTCATCACCTTCATCATCACCATCACCATCATCACCACCACCATCACCACCACCACCATCACCATCATCACCACCATCATCATCATCATCATTACAATCATCACCACCATCACCATTATCACCATCACCACCATCACCATTATCACCATCACCACCATCACCATCATCACCTGACATAGGGTCTTCCTAAGCAGTTGAGGCTGGCCTCAAACTCTTGAGCTCAAGAGATTTCCCCTTAGTAGCTGAAGCTGCAGACCCTTTGGTCAGCTCCTAATCATTTGTAAGAAGAACTTTTTGATATATACTATACTGCTTCAAAACAGCGGCTACATTTTTTTTTTTTTTTGAGAAGAAAAGACATCAAATACTATGAATCAATATTCCGTGTTCTGAAGGTGGCTGATGACAGCATTTAGGACACCCCAAGCCAAAACATTGTTAGAGATAAGAATATGCCATGTAGTACAGGATAACTATCTTACAAACAACACGCCAAAAGGAACAGGAGTGTAGACCTTGTTACCTGTTAATGGGACACTTTGCCCTAATAGAGTTGCCATGTAGGCCCCCAGGACAAGTGGAAGCTCTTAACACTCATATGACTGTTGAACTGATGGGGGCTGATATGTACGGGCACCCCACACTAGAGGAGTAGGATAGGTGGGAAGTGGGGAGAGGGTGGGACGGTGGGACCAGAAGGGGTGGAGAGAGTCGACTGTGATGGAGATGTAACTTGAAGTAATAAATAAACAAAAAATTAAATTAAAAAAAGACATAAGAATATGCAACCCCAGGTTTGCCTTTTTTTGATAATGATTACATTGAACTGATAATTTTGATTAACAGTACACATGGAAAAGCTCTAGAAATAGGGAAATTTCCTTTAAACAAAAGATAAGCCTCTAAAGGAAAACTCCCTGCTCAGGTGACCTTTCTCTGAGCCAGAAACTCCTAAATCCATCAGGCCTATTAGCAGACACCTCTGGATCAGCCCAGCTGTCCTTCAGCAGCTTAGAGAGGGTTGCTCATCCCAGTGTTCTCAGCCAGTTGTGTTAGAAATGAATCATTTTCTTTCTAATCTGTCTTTATTCTAATGAACTCAAAGAGGGAGAAAGAGACTTTATTTTCCTTTCTTAGATTGCAAAGCTAACAAACAGCTGAAAATGCACGGAGATAAAAAACCTTTCTGTTTTTCTCAAGGGTACAACTTTTCAAGCCATTCTGATGATAGCTATTGGCAGTAAAACCCATGTAAAACATTCAGCATATTTCAACAAAGTTAATAATTAATGAACATCCTATGTCATTAATATATAATAGATCCAAGCTGCTTGTGCATTTTCAAATAGTTTGCTTAGGATTTTACCCTGCAGGTAATTAGTTGGAGGTGACAGTTTTTAGATCCCCGGCTTTGCACTGTCATAGCACGCCTTCTGAGAGTTAGCAGCTGCTGCTTACTTAGAGTTTGGGGTCTGGAAGCTCTTAGAAGACCTGTCTACCTTCCATTACCTGTGCAGGGCTTTTTCTCACCATTAGAACACATGTTGGAATAAAGAGACTACTGCCTGCTAGCTACAGACAGGAGAACAATGTGCAATTATGAACAATTACATACAATTGGGCATCCGTATTCTCAATATATTTTAGTGAGCCAGTTTGCTCTTCTTTATGTTGGCTTGGAGGTACTAGGTGCGTAAAATATTTTGACAGGGTTTGTTAAATAATATGAACTTGAAAAAAAAAAGCAACTAAGTAACACCAAAGAAATAATTTCCAAGTGCCCAGCTAATCTGGTTATTACTAGTTCTTACACCAACAAATACACATTAGACTAATCAACTTTTGTTTTGCTTTTTTTCCCCCCCTTGAGGTTGTCCTGGTCTCATTATACAGCTCAGGCTGGCTTCAAACTCTATCCTCCCACCCCTGCTGCTGGAGAGACAGACTGATAGGCCAATGCTAGGTCACCATACCAGGTTCAGATAAAGAATTTTGTGTTCATGGAGGGGAACTTCTGTGTGTGATGTGTGAGACTTTTTACTTGTTACCTGTGTATGTATAAAGACGTGTGTGTTGTCTGTTGTTAGTTTAGAGCTTTGGAAAACCACACAACTGTTACTTTTCCATGTTCTACCTCTGTATTGGGGTAGCAGCTTCAATAGGGTAGTTCTTTGCTACCGGGCACGAGGAGCCCCGAGGCTCTTCCCAAATTGCCAGAGGCTGTATCCACAAGTCCCCTTTTGGTCTACTTAGTTCCAGTTCTGAACTACCATTTATGTTTAGCATTTTCCACCAATGGGAACCCACTCTTCATTTGACGAATTAAGCCCATCACTTCATGAACTTCTGATATTCATGAAAACTCTACCTTCCTCACATGATCTATTCACAACTTACAGGATCTTTCCTTAGTTACTGTTCATTCAAAGAACCACTTATAAGTACTCAGGATATTAAATTTGGTGCAAGGAGGGCTCAGGCCTGTAATACCAGCGCTTGTGAGGTTGAGGTAGGAGTAGTACTGTAAGTCGTAGTCCAGCCTGGGTTACAGTGTGAACCCTTGTCTCAAACACACAAACAGACAAACAAACAAAAATTAACTAGTCTGTGGGAGAGACATGGCTTATATTCCAAGGGTTCATATGTTGGAGGCCTGTTTCCTATGTGGGTTTAATGACAAAAAAAATATTCAGTGTATGTTCAGTGTGGATGTTATTTCTTTAAAATATATCTTGACCTATAATGTGCTGGGTCCTCATATGCAAAACCTTACAAATGAGGGGGGGGGGAAATCAAGTATATATTAAGTGATTAATACCTCCAGCCACCATGGAAACACATGAAAATCATGATGAGATATCATCTCATACTCAGGATTTTTTTCCAATAAAAATATCACAAATGTTGATAAAGATGGAAAAAAAACTAGAATCCTTGTATTTTATTGATAAGAACATAAAATGGGTACAGATGATGCAGAAAGCAGTATGGAGGTGCCTCAAAAATTAACAAAGCAGAAAACAAAACAAAACAAAAAAAACCCAAGCGAGCAAAGAGCAGTAGGACTAGAATTTTGGTCCAAAAGAGCTGAAATCAGGACCTCAGAGAGCAGCCCTGTGCTCACACTCTCCCCACACATGACAAGGCACAGGGCGCTGGAAGGACCTACGAGCTAAATGGACTGAGAGAAGTACGTCGTATATAAATAAACACAGAAGTCTTAACATAGTCCCGTTGGAAGGAAACAACAGCGCAGGTGAGCAGGGAAGGGATCCTCCCGTCACAGGACAAACTGCAGAGGTCTGTGGCCGGGGACCAGGGCGAAGGGGGAGGAAGATTGGCTGTGCATCAGGTTTAAAGTTTCAGTTGCATGACGTGAATCAGTTCTAGGGACGGGTTGCTATTCAACATTCTGCGCAGAGCTAACAGTACTGTGTCATACTGCAAAACAACGGGGGCTGATCTTGTGTTAAACGTATACGCCATAGTTTAAAAACAAAATAAAACACAGGATGGGAAAGTCGGTAACTGGTAATAAATTTGCCTTGGCATAAGTTCCCGAGTTCCCCGGTCTGCACCACAAAAAAATAAATAAGCAGCAATCAAAATTACAGTATGACAACGAAAAGGAATTTAGTAATATCTATTCACAGACATTAAACAGTTCAGGATTAAAGACTCTACAATTCCAAAATGCTAATTTAAGGAACTAACCTAAAACAGAGAAAATGCTTTTATATATAAAGATGGTGTGTTAGAATAACACACATCTAGGGAAAAAAAAAAAAACCCAAAAGTAACAACACTCAATGGGAAACTATCCCTCCGTGGATTATTAGGATTATTATACAACCAGAAAAACCAAAGCAAAATAGAGGGAGTATCGTGGCTCGTAACTAGGTTACAATAATATGGACACTGATGTTGGAATGGACACTTAGAGGCTCTTAAAGCTACATTATAGTGACAGGATTGTGGGCGGGGTTTCTTTCGGGTCTCTGCCCAGGGTTGCCTAGAGGTAAGGTATATTTTCATAACCCAAAATAAATCTGAGAAGCAGTGTTGTTTTAAAAACACAACTGAAAAAATAAACTCATCTTTGTCTTTTAAACAGACTCAGCTCCTTAATTTCATACCTAAACCTCACCTAGACCATAAAAGGCAAAAGAAAACAAGTCCACTCTGCCCTGGGCAGTTTTGCTTTGATGTCTTGAGGCATCGGGCAGGGTCTTGCCAGGAAGCATGGTCTGGCCTCAAACTCTTGATCCCCTTGCTGCTACTGCACAGCCCGGTACTGGGATTACAGGCGGGCAGCGTGCTGTGTCACCCCTCTGCTGGTTTTCCTTTGGAAAGACTGTGCTGTGTCTTGTAGGCTGGAAGGATCTTCAGGGCTGCCCTTATCCTCCAAAAGAAGCAAGTTTACAATGTGCGTGGTTATAACATAGAGCCCACCACCACAGGAGAATTCTGCTCACTTATTCTGTTGGCTATGAAACTGCTGTGATGTCATGACAGACACCACACCCCAGATCTGCTTGGGGACTTAAGTTTAAGAAGGATCAACTGCTGTAAGCCGGAAGCACAATTAATGTAATGAGGACCGCGATCCTTCTAGATGCACCGAGAAGAGATGATTTGATCTCACACACTAGGTGAATGTAACGCTTAGACTCTCCTAGAGGGCTGCAGTCAGCTCGGATGCTGCAGGGTGTATAGCAAAGTCTGTGGGTCTGAAAAGTTCAAAATACTACACACTCTCACATGACTGAGAACTACACGGCCCCATTTCGTCACTAACACCCAACGGTTTTTTGTTGTTGCTGTTGTTGTTGTTCTTTGTTTTTCCCCAAGACAGGGTTTCTCTGTGTAGTTCTAGCTGCCCTGGAACTCCGTCTGTCTCGGCCTCCCCAGTGCTGGGATTAAAGATGTGCACCACCACCACCACCCAGTCATTAATACCTGTTGTATATCTTTAAACATACTTAACATATCTTTATGAACCTATAAAGAGCATTTAAGAAGATTCCAAGCTCCACACTTGGTAAGGAAGAGCTCTGACATATAGAAAAGTGAAGTACACAAATACTTCTTAGCGCTTACTGATCTCATTTCATTACATGTAGCTAACATCTCTGAATGATAACTGATTATGACTGACATCACACTTTTCTCTGGGTTCGGGGTAAGACAAGGTTTCACGTAGCCGAGGCTGGCACTGAATTCTCTATGTGGCTAAGGGTGACCCCAATCTCCTGATCATCTTGCTTCCGCCTCAAGTTGGGAATTTTGTTTACCAGAAAAATATTGCAAAACTGAACTACTCAAAGATGCCGTCTTACTGGTTCCAGGGATCAAACCCAGGGCTTCTCAGATGCTAAGCATGTGCTAGACCCCAGGCCTTAAGAAGTCTTAAAATGTTACATAGAAATGTTAATCTTTAACTTTATAAAGGTTGTTATTGAAAACCACGAAACCTTTCATTGTTAATATTAAATTAAATCAAGTAAGCAGAAAGATTAAATATTAACTTTCACCTTTTTGGCCAATTGTCATGTTCCTTGCTCTTGGTCACGTTATTTTATTCTGTTTTTGAAGACATTAAAGACATACTTGTATAACCTAACAGATTACAGTGCAGAAACGGTTTGAGGCACTGGCTTTTAAAACAGGGCAGGACTGAAAAAAAGTAATATCTCATGAAGAATCATGTTTTTAAGAATTCCTGTGGATATCTTGAAGTATATATCTTACTTCAACAAACCTCTTAGTATCATGGAATTTATTTATACACGCACACTTCTCTATTACATGACCAGGCACTTTAGATTTCAGTGAGCAAAATGTCTTTAGTATTAAAAACGCACAACTGTTCTTACTTACGCCAAGTAGTCCTAGATTAGTTGTCCATGGGTGTTAAAAATCTGAAGGTTTGGGCTGGAGAGATGGCTCGGCCATTAAAGGCCGGGCTCACAACCAAAAAATCTGAAGGTTTGAAAGACCTGCTAACTTCCAGTTCAATAAAACTTTATGTTCTCCCGAGGTTCTGATATGAGACACAAATTACAGGGTCAAGTTATTGTTATACAAGGGCCTGAAATTCAGCAGTAAATTTTCAGTCAAGAGAATAACCACTAAATAACAACTCAGTAAGATGCCATTAGGATGGTTTAGTGGCTTTAAGTGTGTGTATGATTTTCAGCTTAGAAGATAAGTGTTAAGTCTTGCAACTCAACATGTCACATGCGTTTAGGTTTTGTGGCAGTATGTGTCACTCACTACCTTGTTATTCCTCCTGTTGATCAACTGTGGGTGGACAGTTGGAGGATTCAGGAGCAACACATGGTTCCTGGAAAAAGAATTTTAGTTTCTGACCTTAACTCTCCCCTCCCAGAAGTTATTTCCATTGAGAATTTGTGTGTTTTGTTCAGGAGAAGTAAGTTAAATTGCATTTAACCTAGGATACCTTGAAGTCTTGGAAGATACAGGTCAGTGAATGTTGGTGCTCAACACTTTTAATTTTACTGATAGCTGTTTTTTCAAAACAAAACAAACAAAAAAAATCAACCCACCTAATCTACACATCACATCATCCAGCTCAGAAAATAACGGTGACCTCTTCTACTTCCCTGTCCTTTTGCAGGCTAAGGATGGACTCACTAATTCACTGAATGGATTGGGGACCTGCTAGCCTTTCAGACACCAGGTGACTACAACGCCAAGATCCCCTATCCTCACTGAGCATTTGTTAGGGTAAGCACGGGGAGGTGCTGGGAAGGTGGTGTGAGCTGAGGTGGCTCACAGAGCAAGCGGCACAGGGGCAGAGGTTTCCTAGAGCTCACTCACCCCCAGACTGTCCCTGTCCAGGGCTGTTCCAATGGAAGGGCTTCCCCCGCATGTGTGCTCTGCCACGCCTGAGGAGCTGGGCTGCTGAGAGGGTGAAGGGCAAGCAAAGAAGTCTACAGTCTGTTCATCTCCTCTCTAAAGCCTGGCTCCATGCTGAAGCTGTTGTCAATGGACACACAGACCCTCCATCTTTTCTGCTTTTGCAGGGCTTTTGTTTCTTGGGTTTTTTTTTTTTTTTTTTTTGGTTTTTTGAGACAGGGTTTCTCTGTGTAACAGCCTGGCTGTCCTGGACTCACTCTGCAGACCAGGCTGGCCTCGAACTCACAGAGATCCGACTGTGTCTGCCTCGCAAGTGCTGGGATTAAAGGCAGGTCCCACCGGCCAGCCTGCAGGGCTTTTGTAATGTCAAATCAAGAGATGGAAAAGGAACAATCGGACCAAACCCCAACCTCACATAAGAATTTATCTAGGATGTTCAGAATTCTCCAGCTTAGTCCCCACCTCTCTCCATTTGAAATTTACCCAGTGGAGATTTATCATTTATCATCATGAACTGCTGAGTAACCTGCAGCTCACCTGATGTTAGCAAAACTTATTGTATCATAAATAATATGAAGCCCACTGCTGCCCATCACTATGTTTCGTATTAAGACATGAAAACTCTATGTTAACCTGCTTTACACTGTTTTGTTCAGCAGTGCTAAGGGTCAAACTCAGTGCTACGGTGAAGGACAAGTGTCCTAACCCTGAACACCCCTGTCCTGTAAATATGCTTTTTGCATAGAAAGTGCCTCCATAAAATACACTCAAAGGCAAAAACAATTTGGAATTAGTTAACTGAACAAATCACACAGGAGACACTTTGCTTTTCTTTAATGTATGTCAAAGCCTAAAAATATGAGATGATCCCATTGTACAATACTGACAGAATATATTTTTTGTAGATTTAATTGATAATTAGTAAATTATTCATCTGAGAATTAGTAAAAGTCAGAGCTAAAAGGCAAACTCAAACCTCAAAGCTATCTCGAATATGTTGTCCCGATTCTGTATTTTTTAATCATAAAATATAAGAAACAATTATTCAGACTATGAGTCATCTCCTAGTGGTTGATGAAGACTGATACCTACATAGAATTCATGTCTTTCCCATAGTAATAGTTTTATGGTAAATATCATAAATGATATATTTAAATAAATACAGTAAATACCATAAATGATGCATATAAAATAATATGTTTAAAGGCAAACAAGTTCTTCCTTACTCCTGAGACTTAAGCTTGATGAATATCTACTAGAGAAACTACTGGAGAGGAAAACAAGGTGGCAGAAATAACCTTTAAAAATAGCAGCTAAGCCAGGCAGTGGTGGCGCACGCCTTTAATCCCAGCACTTGGGAGGCAGAGGCAGGCGGATCTTTGCGAGTTTGAGGCCAGCCTGGTCTACAAAGTGAGTCCAGGACAGCCAGGGCTACACAGAGAAACCCTGTCTCGAAAAACCAAAAAAAAAAAAAAAAAAAAATAGCAGCTAAGAGTCCATGTGTGAAGTTTTCTCTATAGAACCCATATGAAATCAGTGTTCATAGGCCAAGACAAGGAAATCTTTCTGGTACGGGAAATGCAGGCCATGCTTCTGAAATTAACAAAAGGAGGAGGAAGGAAGAAACAGAGAGAGAGATGGGGGAGGCAAGCCGACTGCAACCCTTTTAAATAACCACAGCATTCTGCAATGTACACTCTGCATGGAAAAGTCCACCCGCTGCCCCTGATCACATCCGGATGGAAGTGTTAGGACATTATCAATGAGTTATGTAGCACTTTCCTGCAGACAATGGCTTAGCTACATGTGTGGTCTGCTGAGGGCATGCAGTTCTTTAGGGAGGCCCTATGAGTACTTAGGACTCTCGTTTTGTTTTGTTTTTTTTTCCGGAAGACAGAAGCAGCGAGAGGGGCTGTAGGAATGTCACACAGCTCTAGGGCATGACAAGTACACTCCGGTCATTTATACAACACAGCAAAGATAACTTTACAACCTACTCTGCTTTCTAAAAATATCAAAACTGAAAAGTTCTTTCTCATTCCCGCAGGCGGATCTCCTAAGGGCTTTCTTTCCTACTCTGCTTCCACCTGTTAAAGTGTTAATTCGTCAAAACTAGCCTAGAGACCACTAAATCCTTACAGGTCCTTATGAAAGTTTTCACAACACATTGAGCTGGGAAACTTACAGTCCATTTCAGCATCTTCCATCCTAAAACCCCTTCTCCAGTACGTTGTAGCATAACTGCATGCCTCCCTCTTCTCCCTCTGCGTCCCCCAGCCAGGCAGGCAAACACCAAATGGTCGGCGTGAGCTGTTTAATCACCCTAAGATTCTCTCTTACGGCCTGAGGCACACTCGGGAGAAAAGAAAGGGGTGGCAAGCCCTTTAACCAGTCCCAGAGCCTGTTTTGAAACAGTAGCCCTGCTCACCGAACCGAATAAAAGCTCTGTTCAAAAGAGTCAGTGAAGCTCACAGGAGCCTGGGCAGGCCTTTCCTGGTTGAAAAACGCCTGTGAAGACACCGCAGTCTCAGGGATTCACTGGCTGCACAAAAAAAAAAAAAAAGTGAAACTATCGATTCAAAGCATTCATGCATTGTTTTTTATTTCTCCAGGATGTTTTGCTTTTTGGTTTGGGGCTGCAGCAATAATGGCGTTTAAGCCCTCCGAGGCCCCGATTAACTCTGTTCCTGAACCAGAAGCATCCGAGGGCCGTCATTCAGACTTGGTCATGCAGAGAGACAGTGTTCCTTCCCTCCCTCTGGGGACACTGCATGAAGTGAGGCTTATCTGGCTCTGTTCAGTGACTTGCTTTAGCAGGGTCTAAGAAGTGATCCAAGTCTTCAAAGGGAGGGGCAGGGCCGAGCCATACAAATGCTGGAGCTCTAGAAACTGTTGCTTGTGTGCAGGTCCTGAGGGCCTGGCGCTTACAGTTAGTGCGGAGTCACAGGGAACTCTGAACGCAGTGTTTCTGACATCATTTTGTTTCATT
Organism: Lophiomys imhausi; assembly: GCA_907164525.1. Lineage (NCBI taxonomy): Eukaryota > Metazoa > Chordata > Mammalia > Rodentia > Muridae > Lophiomys > Lophiomys imhausi. The sequence continues at coordinate 3,344,187 of CAJQZJ010032789.1, forward strand.
TATCTTTTAAAGGGGTCCCCTCAATGTTTTTTTTAATTTTTAAAGTGGTATTTTAATTATAACATCTCCCTTCCTTCCCTTCCTCCTGTAAACACTTCCATATAGTCCTCCCTGCTCCCCTTTAAATTTATGGCCTCTTTTATTCATTAACTGCCACTGCAAATATGAATGGTTGAGTCCATTTAATGAGCTTCTGCGCATGCTTTCATCGGTGCGCTCTGCCCCGGGGAAGGCCACCTCTCCCATTCCCTGCTTTACTCAGTTGTCAAGTGCTCTCTTTTTCTTTTAATGTTATTTTTAACAATGTTATTTGTGTGTGTGTGTGTCTGTGAGCAGGTGCCTACCGAGGCCAGAGGAGGGAGTCTACCTGTGTATAGGTGGTAGGTGTAAGCTGCTCAGTGCGGGCTCTGGAAACAGAACTCAGGCCCTCTGCACAGAGCGGTATGCACTCTTAACCACTGAGCCATCCATCTGGTCTCTGGCTGCTTTTCTGACACAGCAGCTTGCTCTGTAGCCCAGGCTCACCTTAGATTCACGAAATTCCTACTTCTGTCAATTTGGTGCAACGACTACAGATTTGAGCCACGATTCGAGCTTTAAGGAGCTTTTGTGTAGAGTCCCAATAGAAGAGTACTACCCCTGGCAGCAGAGGTTCTGAAAACTTCACTCAAAGTTTTTTTTTTTTACTTGAGCCAATTAACCTAATGAATTTTGGTTAGTTACGGGCTCAACTTCAAATAAAAGATTCAGGTTTTTATAAAAAAGAAAACGTTCTAAGTGTCTCTGAGTGGCTGACATGGCTGGCCCCAGGAGGAGGTTGGACACCTCAGTTTCTAAGATGGATGAGGCTCAGGCACCCACCGGGCCTGGCAATGAACCCTTTATAAAGCCCTTGAAGGTACAGGTCACTCAGCAGGGGCCAGCGGAGTTGCAGCTGCAGCCGGTGCACCCCAACACCCTCAGGACCCACCATGACAGCTGCTGTTATCACCTGTGCTCCAGCTTCTTACAAATCAAAAACAGTTTGCACAATACAGACAAGCTCTCTGAAGCAGAGATTTTCTGATGTAGTGATTTTCACAACCCTGGTGCCACCGATCTTTAGCGTGGAAAATCCTGTCATGGCCAGCAGTTCAACCTTAATGACAATCTATTTGGGGTCAAACGTTATTCTGAGAACTTTATACACGCGGTCTGGTCTGACATCACAACGATAACTTTATTAAGCCGATTCTGCCGAGGAAGTAAGCGCCTGGACAGAAGCACAGAGGTGGACACCCACTGAAACTGGCCTTAAATCCACAGATTCAATCAGTTTCTGGTCAAGCACACAGTGGAGAGACTGTCTCTGCACTGAACTGCTCAGACACTGCTTAGCCAGTGTAGTCCAACAGCTATTTATTTACATTACATTAGGTACGATATGCAGAAATGACCTAGCGTACAGGGGAAGATGTGTGTGGGGCGTGTGCAGATAGCTACTAAGGAAAAGGACTGGAGTATCGAGTGTGGGAGCATCGGAGACTCTCCCCTGGGGAGACCGGAGGGTCCTCTCTGAGAGTCGATCTCTTTGTAACTCTTACACCATGCTCTGATGCAGCATGTGCTCTTCAAATAAGGAGAGACCTGGAGCCCAGGATGGCCTGCTGATGGCGAGCGGTTGGTACCACAAGGAGAGAAGAGAGAGAAGACAGGACAGGACATTGTGTGGACACAGTACTCCACTCTTCCCTGAGAACAACAGAGTCTTAACTAAATGGTGATGCATTCGTGCAGGAAATCGGCTGATGGCCAACGAGAGGAACGGAACAAATGGTTTTCTATGACACCAGCGGCTCCAGCAGATGTCTGTGCCCAGTGCGCAGAGCTGTGGGTGCGGATCGTGACCCATCTTAGGCTGCACAGCCCAGAAACGGTCTTAGATAGAGGTGTAATCCTGGCTCCAAGCTACCCCTCTTGTTTTTTTCTCATGCCATTAGCCTCAGCTTATCATTCCATTTTTGGTTTCATTTGCAATGCACTGCAAAACTATAATGAATGATATTAATAGATGAATAAAGGTCAAACTGGGAGCTTACTGTTTAAAGGAATGGGAATAACTTAAGTAGAGATCAAATGTACAGAAATCCCAACAGGCTACAAGGAAATAGACAGGTTTATAAGTAAAGGCCACGTGATAATCCCTAGCAAATATAAAACATAGTAGATGTTTCGCAGCAGGAGTGGATGGATGAGGATCTCACTACTGAGCAGAGCAGACCCCAGGAAGAAAGCCTAAGGCATGTATGTGCTTGCTTTCTATGTGTTCATACATTCCCTGCTCTCCCTACAGTCGGCCTCAGCTGGAACCTGGTCAAGATTGTGACCCATCGACCTTCTTCTCCAACCCTAGCCTGTGCGCTAATCCCTGAGATGGGAGAGAACCGTGAGAAGATGTGGCCAACTGTGGGCGCAGACCGCAGCATTTAGTGGTTTCTCGCCGAATCTGCAGCTTACCCCCTTTCCCTCTGGTTTTCTATCTTAACCTTTGGCTACTACAATACTGATTTTCTATGCACTAGGGACTCTCCGTGGTTCTGAGGCACCTGGGGCATTTGTTTGTTCCCCTAACTCCTACTTTCCTGACATGTAATTGAGAAGTAAATCTGTATGTTTCGGGTGTGTAACATAATTGCACGCTTAGGCACACACTGTGAAATAATTACCGCAATCCAGTTAATCAGCACCTCCAACGCCTCAAGTTTTGTGTGAGGTGAGGATGCACGTCTCTCCTAGCGAACTTCAACTACAGTATATCCCCTCTTGCCATCTTGTTGCATGGCAGGCTCCCAGAACTCATAGCTCAAAGTCTGTGCCCTTTGTCAAATATCTCCCCATTTCCCTGTCCCTGGCTTGTTTGTAACAAAACTTCATGCCGCAGACTTGTGAGATCCTGCATCCTTTCCTATCCTACAAAGGATGGAAATGGGAGGGGTTTGGGTACAGCTAAAGAACATGGAAATGAGGAGACAAAGACCTGAATGTCCTCCCCATGACCCTTAAATCTTGTCCCAGTGTCCTTTCTATCGCTGTGGTAAAGGCCATGACCAGCAACGTGGCAAGGAAAGGGTTCACAGTATACCACTGAGGGAAGCTAAGATGGAAACCAAGCAGGCCAGCAGCCAGAGGCAAGAACCCATGCGGAGGCCACGGAGGAGGAGCACAGCCTATTGGCTTCCGCTCAGTGGCTTTCTCGGTTTGCTTTTTTTATACTCAGTGGCTTTCTTGGTTTGCTTTTTTTATACAAACTAGGACCACTTGCCCAGGGGTGGAACCACCCACCGTGGGCTGGACCGTCTGTCAATTATTAATCCAGAAAACGCCCCACAGACTTGCCTACAGGCCAATCCAACAGAAGCATTTTCTCCACTGAGGTTCCTTCTCCCCAAATGACTCTAGCACATTGTCAGTGATAGGAAAATGACACTTAGTGTATTATCATTTTTATAAGAATTTAAAATATTTTCTCCTTGTAGACTTTAAAGTATTTCACACAAGGAAAATAAACTAGGTTTGTCACAATTATCAGAATGATACAGATAAACTTTGGTGTTTAGTAGACTTTGATGTTTAAGAAACCATTGGGAGCTTGGCTATTACTATTTCTCAGGCAAATATTGAGAAACAGATTTCATGAATATTTTATTTGTTGTTATAGAAAAGAAAAGAACAGAGATTCATTTCATAAAAGATTGTATGTAGTGAGCGCTTTTTGGTTAAAATTTTTAAAAGGGAAAACCTATATACCTGCAGGGACCTCAGGGACCCAAGCCAGCCAGGCAACTGTCAGTTGCTGAAAATTGGTTTATTTACTTGACTATACCCAAATCGCTTCTGATCTCAATGTCAGTTTTAGGAATCCCATGGCCTACTACTTTCTTTGGAGCCCTTAAATTTAATTCCTAATTTTCCCTTCCTTTGTGCTCGTTAAGTTAGGTGGCTTTGGAAGGCCACTGTCCACAGCACTCACTGTGGTCCAGCCCCATATTAATGCTGTCTTGGCGCTTTTCTTTCAGGAAGTTCCCAGAAGACACAATTTACAACACTGGGAAAGGACACGGCTACCTGGCTAGCCTCAGCTTTACAGGGCCTCAGACAGTGACAGACAAAAGCTTCACATGAGAAACTTGGAGATTCATTTAAAGCTGTGCTCTATGCAAAGTATTCTCTCCTTACTCTTTTTTTTTTTTTTTGAGACATTGTCTCATGTAGACCAGGCTAGCCTCCATCTTGCTATATAGCCAAGGCTGGCCTTGAACTCCTGATTCTCTTGTCCCTACCTTCCTGAGAACTGAAATTATAGGTATATGTCACAATGTCTCCCCTGTTTCTCCTCTTTCCAACAAGTCTTTGTTCGGCTGGCCTCAAACTCCTGAGCCTCCTGCCTTATCCTCCTGAAAGCTGCATGAGCCACCAGCTCCAACCCCATGATTGCTCCCCCCCCGCCCCCCAGAAAAGGAGGTGTGACTACTAGTTGGGTTTTTGGGGTTTTTTTGGAGGGGTTGCTTATTTCTTTTTGTTTGGAGTCCACATGCACATTACTCGGGACTCCTACATCAGACTTCAAATTACAAAAAACCAATTTCCTACATGTCTATACCTCACAGTATGAAGTAATCAGGGCATTTTTATGATGCCTTTCTACCATGTCTGTGATCGTGCCTTCCAGTCTTTGCCCTGTTGTGGTTACAGGCTTGCCATCAACTATACCCAGCTGTCCTATGGCATCTTTGAGCCTCGCAATGGTCTAGGGGTAATTACACTGGAGTTACTTAAAATGTGTATGCATTATTCAGACTGAGAGGGTTATATCTGGGAATATATATGTATATACATATATGTGTGTATATACATGTACATATATTCATGTAAGAACAATTAATTTTTTAAAAAGACCGTGAATTTGAAGCACAGCAAAGATGGCTGTATGGGAGGAAAGGGAATGGAAAACAATGTAACGATAATCTCAAAAATAAAAGAAAAAAATGTCAAAAAATGTGTAGGCTGGAAGCCAAAGAGCTCACCAAACAAAGCAGACCCCTAGTTAGTGTGGATTTCTTAAACTGAAACTTCCAGAAGATTCAATTGCTTCCTTCAGTGAGAGAATTTCTGCCACAACATGGCTCCATTTCTCCATGCACTTCTGGAGGATTTAAAGAGGCATATTATATCAGAGCTCTCTACCTCTGTGTCAAATCTTTCAGGTCAATTACAATGTATTTCCGAGGGGATTTTACTGATATGGAGGATTAGTGGCGGAGCCTGACAGCTGGAGTCCCACATTAGCCCAGAAACAGAGATGAGGACCATGACCTACTTTCAAAAGGGCCATTTGCTAATTTGCTCCAGCACCAGATTTCCCTTTGTGTACAGAATGGATGCTGTAGGTGTTCCATCCTGTGCTTCAAGACCCTTTCCACTGTTCTTTCTTTCTGGATCAGTTTTTCTGTCACCTACATTAAACCTTCCAGATGCCTCCAGAGCAAAATGCTATCTCCCCGAGGAAGCCTGCCTTGATTCTCCTGGGCAGGAAAGGCTTTCCGTCTCTTTATAAATCCAGAAACACATTGATTAATCTTCCCTAAGAGCCTTGGCATGGAAAACCTTTACTGCAAATTTCAACGGCCCACTATTTGGTATATTTGTCAATTTCCAGTACTAAGGAGGTTTGTTCTTCAAAAAATATCAAGTGACTAATGTAAGTGTCGTCGAAAACAGAAAATATAAAGGAGTGGAATGCTTTCAGTGAGCTGCAATTCCAGTTTAGGAACAAATACCAGAAGCATTTTAATACACCCTCTTACAGATTTTTTTTCAAAAGTTATACATTTGTGTGTATGATATAAAACCCAGACTCCTCATGTAATACCGTCTAGGGATCTACTATCTGGGTATCCTCTGTGTGACAAGGATGTTTCTAGCACACCTTCAGTAGTGGGTGCATAATACTGAACTGTGTGGACATCCCCTGACTCGTGTAGGACACACCTTAGTTTTAGATTGTTTGTAATTTTACAAACTATAAGTCAGAGACAAGGCTGAACTTTGGAAATCTAAAGAGGTCTCACTGACCAAACATGGGAGAACTTTGGCATAAAAATGTGTAATTAGCAAAAAAGAATTACAACCAGTAGGATAAAGTAAATCTTCATCAGTGCACACTGATAAAAATAAAAAAGAAAAGGGAGGCAGGTTTCATGGCAGAAAGAAGCTAACAAATGCAGAAAGAGTTACCAAATCTCTATCTGGCACCTAACAGAACAGTAATTGCTTCAGGACCTCGTGAACAACTTCGCCAAAACTCAGGGAAGACCAACACATGTACAAGGTCTCTAATCACAAAACAAAACCTCGCTACTTGACAACAGAGAAAACCCAGCAGACGCACCCTAACCAGGTGAAAAAGGTCACTGTCACCAGGGCTGGGACAAATCCTGCCTCCTGATGCAAAAATTAAGTGCCACTTCTGTGGCATTCCTGCCCAAAACATGCAACCTAAATTTAAATATCTTAGCCAAACCCCAAACAGAATAATCCTACCACAGAAAAACTGGCCTAAATGTTTCAAAAGGGTCAGTGTCAGCAACTACACAGAAAGATTCTGAGGAAGTGCTAAGGTTAGAGACAGGACAGGACAATGCATCCTCCTGGGATTTAATCACTCCGACAAACTACAGTGGAGAGACCACAGCTGTGGGGTGATTTTCTTGCATTTGAGAGATATAATGTGCCCAGAAGACTGCTCTCTCTCTCTCTCTCTCTCTCTCTCTCTCAGTCTCTCTTAGGACAATTAAAAATAAATCTTAAAAAGTTAAAGTCTTGGGAGTTCAAGAGCTCTTTAAGAGGAGCCGGCTCAAATCCCAGCACCCACAGGGCAGCTCACAACTGGTGTTACTCCAGTTCTGAGGGCTCCAACACCCTCAAGCAGACACGCTCGAGCAAAACACCAACGTACATAAAATAAAATAATTTTTAAAAAGTTAAAGTCTTAATTTAAGATAACATCTTTGAATGCCATATTCTGCAGATCTCTTGGGGTTTTTGAAGATGCTCTATCCATCTCTTGTATTTAGATAAGCAAATGTTGCTTGTCTCTTAGCAACTTGATTACTGGGTAGTTTAGAGAATATCTGTGATAGACTGTCATAGTAGCTAACAAAGTGACATGTTTGCATGGCTAGGAGTTTGTTTTACTTAACTATCCTAGACAGTTTTAGACGGTTGGTATCAAGAGGCCGGAGCTTCACATTTTATTTTTAAGTATCTCTAGGTATGATACCATTAGGAATCCCCGGTGTGAGATGGTTGAATTAGTGGCAAGCCTATCTCTTGGCATGAAAAAACCCCTTGCTCCAACTGCAGACAGACTGCTGTCCAAAAAGGACAAAACTTGGTAGGAGGGAAGTCGACAGCCTAACTCTGCCAAGACAGGGTAGGTAAGTCCTTCATAATCCCTGCTCTACAACAAATGTCTGTCAGAGAAACAGGACCCAAAGGCTGAAGACTGATGCAGGAATGTATGGAGAGAAAATGGGAACTGTCCAGGCAGTCATTGGTATGTCCTTTCTTAGTTTTGGAAGCTGCAGGCCCTGCACTTCCTATATAAGCAGATATATTTATCCCTCTCAGGTCTCTGAGGTGGTTGAAGAATAGACAGCTAGAGTCTCATAGTTAAATTTTGAGTTGTTTATGAATCAAGAGGGTGTTATAGATCTAAGAAGATACTCTTAAAAGTGTGTTGCAAGTTAGTATGAATGTTGAGTCAGATATAGACCTTTAAACTCATGGAGATGGTTAGACAGTAGAATGTTAAAGTCAGGGGCCAAATATGTATAAACTGGACATTGGGAAGGTATACTGGGCCATTTAACTCTCATAAATGTCGCATATTTATATCTGTTGTTTTGTATAGTATTTACTGTTATAAGAGAAGGAACCTTCTGTTGGACTGAAAGGGGAAACTTCTGGGGGGAAGAGGGTGGAAGGGCGGGATAGGAAGGGGGAATAGGGAGGGGTTTGTGACTGAGATGTAACTTGAAGAAAAAAAAATAAAGTATTTAAAAAAAAAAGTTAAAGTCTTGGGCTAGAGAGATGGCTCAGTAGTTAGGAGCACTGTCTGCTCTTCCAGAGGTCCTGAGTTCAATTCCCAGCAACCACATGGTGCTCACAACCATCTATGCTGGGATCTGATGCCCTTTTCTGGCTGCAGGTGCACATGCAGATAGAGCACTCCTACATCAAATAAGTAAATAAATGTTTAAAAAAAAAGAAAGCAAAACTTAAAAAAAGTTAAAGTCTTTGGGTCTGATTAATTTTGGGGTATTATTTTTGTTGTTGTTTTACTCAAAATGTTATTTTTAATAATAAATTTTTTAAAAAGTTAACATTGAAGGAATCCGAAGAAAGGCACACAGGAAACCTTTGTATGGTTCTTGCAACTCTGCCATTTTTCCTGAGACCTGAAGTTACATGAAAAAGGTTTAGGGCAGGGCTATTGAATCTGTATTCATTACTAATCTTTAAAAAGACGAATGCAACTTTGGGCTCCTTCATATACACAGTGATGTTCATGAGGATAGAAACAGAATTGAATGCAAAACTCTCAAATTAATGTTGTTCCAAAACAGACTAGAACAACTTCTTCAACACAGAAGACAGAAAGGGAATGTAAGTTTCTCATGTATTCATTTCTCTATCAACTTGTTAATAACTTCTAGAGTTCATTCTAGAGGAATGAACACAATCTATTCTTACACACACACACTATATCATTTTCAGATTTAAAAAAATACTTTTTCCTTTACAAAATAATAAATCAATTTGATTTCATTAGATGAGAAAAGCCGTGCTTCCTCATTTCAAGCTAGCCAATATTAAGTATGAAAGTAAGCAAAAAGCGACTGGGGGTTGAACTGCTTGGCCATGGCAAAGGGGAATCCATCGGGTGGGAACAGGAGATACCAGCTGGGGGCGTCTCAGAGAGCAATTCTCCCATGAGGCATCAGCTGACTTGAGAATCCTATTCTCATCTCAGACTAAACCTTGGAAGATCCACCTCTAGAAAGGTCGGTCTGCTCTCCTGGAGTCAGGACGGATCCCCCGTCAAACAGCTTGAGCCAAGTGAAACTCTGGCATTATTCTAACACAAAAGCAAGAAAAAATATATTTAATGCCCCCCCCTCCCCCAGGGAAGGAAGATAAAAGCTAACTAAATGCTCTTTTTTGAAGAGAACACAATAATAACCAGGAATGTGGAATAAAAGCTAGTTTTGTTGGACTTGTAGTACATTACCATATTATGAGCATCAATCTCATTTTTCCCCATTTTCCTCTTCTTTCCCCAAACAACCATCCCAGTATGATGTGGATGGGTAGAGCCTCGACTGCGTCCTTCACTCACTAACTTATTAAACTATCAAATAACCGGGGAATTCTGTAGTTTTCCCCACCTCCCTGCACTAGGGATCCAACCCAGTTCCCCAAACCACAAGACAAGCAAGCACTCTCCCAATGAGGTATAGCCTCAGCTTTCCTTGCCAGTATCTGCTCATAAAAAGAACTGAAGACGTTTTATTATGTATCAGGATATGTTTTCTGTATGTATCTTTATTACAAAGTAAATCTAGCCAAGTGCAATGACTCCTGAACTGTACAAAAAATACATTTAGGGGTTCATGAACTAAATGCATTTGGGAAATGGTTTGAATCACGTCTTTTATAAAGTGACAAACAACTAAAAAACAATCAAAACTTGGAGAATCCTTAAGGCAAGTAATTTTATGAGGTTCCCTACCTACTCAATTGAGCTCTTTACTTTTTTTTTTCTCGATAATATTTACTATCGTGAGTAGTTACGGGAATTCTTTGCTTTTATTTTTATTGTTTCAAGCCAGGGCCTAGAGAGCCCAGCCTGGTTTTGATCTCACTGCATACTGGAGGCTGGCCTGGAACTTTTAATTTCCCTCCTACCTTTATTTCCCAAGTGCTGGGTTTACAAGCATGCACCGCGGACACCTTAAAATATCTTAAGTTATATCATTTACAAGAGTCTCCTTCAAAGCTCCATTTACATCATATAGCTTCGACATATTTCCCATAAAATCAGCACAACAATGCAGTAAATCTTCTTTCCTACTCAAATGTACCAGTAGAAGCACACTAATTGAAAATTTAGGGGAAATCTAATTTAGAGAGTCACCAGATTGCCTCAGAAGAAGGCAACTAAATTTGATGACTTAATAATCAATTCCTCTTGGTTCTTTTGGGCTTTAAATATAAATCCATAATGCATTTTTAAAGATGGCAAAAATAGATATTATACTCCATTAGCAGGCTCCACAAGTCTGATCTGGATCAACAATTTTTTTTTCCCATCTTCCTAGAACTTCATGAGACGGTGAGTAGGTCTAATGGACCAATTAGGGCAGTAAGCCGTCTTCGCCTGCTCCCCTGTGCCTAAACAACTGTTGTAAGAACATTTTCTTACAAGGAAAGCAGTTGTTCTCTATGTTTCAGACATGGGAACAGCATCTGCTACCTGCACAATTCAGTAAGCCCCGTGGAAAACCAACAAAGGTACATAAAAATCAAGGAGGTATTTACTTGAATAGGGTGGCATGGGAGAAGCAAGAGGGGGAAAACTACTGATGCCTTCATAAAGCACTAAAGAACAGGCAGGGCAGTCAACCGGAAGGAGGCTCCTGTGGTGGTAAACCCCAGAGGGACAGGGAGCTTGCAGGGGAGCTGAAACCTCCCAGCAGACAGGAGCTTGTGGTTGCTGGAAGTCTCCTATCCATTTTGTTTCTTCAGATGTGATCTTCTGCACATAGTTTTATTAAGAGCAACCATATGGGACACATCTGTAGGTTTTCTCAATTCTAATTTTCATAGGCAGAGGAAACGCTGATAAAAATAGCCCAGAGCCTGGGAGAGTGGCTGCAGACTGACCTAGTTAGAGTTGGTGGGCTGAGAGCATCTGAGCTCGGCTAATCCTGTTCCAGGCTTTAGGGTTCGCCAGCTCTTATGAGTACACAGTTCAGAGGTCACTTGGTGTTTGAAATCAGTTCAGTGAGGGTCTGACCACCGAGGGCCATCCCAATTCTACTCAAACAACGAAAGTTTAAACAAAAGCTGGACACAGTAATACACTGCTAATGCTGACATGAGAATGCTATTTGTTACACATGTGGACAGAAAAGGATAAATATTCTTTAAGAAGAAACAGATAGATACACATGTCAAAAGGAAATGTCAAAGGGGCTGGGGGTGTAGTTCAGTGGCGGAGGTCTTGCTTAGCAAGTCAGAGTCTATGGGTTTAATTCCCAGCACTGGGAGACAACAAACAAACCCACACACAAACACAAGAAGAGATAAACATATGTGCAAGATGGGAAATTTCAATAAACATCTAAAATGCTTATTGTTACCAACAGTCAAAAAGATGTAAATTAAGAACAACAAACCACCAATTCTTTTCCTAGGGGCAAATCTCAATGAGAGGATACATGTCAAAGCTATTTCAGAAGACGGGATCAAAAATGTTGCTGATATTAAGTGGAAAATGGTCTAAAACATTATTACATATATAATGATATAACAACTTTCTAAACAAGTATGTGTACGGTTTGTAAAAGCCAGAATAATGCACACAAATGTTAACGTAGCTATTTATAAATGGTAGGAATACAGCTAACTTACAATTTTAATCTTTTCCTGTATTATTCAAACACACTGATGTTCACTGCTACTTTATCACTAGAAAAATGTATTTCAGTTTTAAATATTTAGGGATAAATAGGTGGGAAATACCTGGAGACTTCTGTTCAGGATTGTGTACCTCAGTTATTAGTGAGGACAGACAAAATCCTTAAGTTATATGGGCACTCTCAGAAGGCAGTCAATTCATATGCTAATAAGCAGAGGGAGGCCTATTTACTCTCCCCACCCAAAAAAGGCGTTCCCCCAACCTCACCCAGGGAAAGAAAAACAAAACTCCCTAAAGTCAAGTTTTATGTCAAAAGGGCACTTAAATTTCAATTTCCTATTATGTTCACATCCAGCTAATTAAAACACTTTGTTAGACAAGAAAGTGTTAGTGTTTCTTGTAGTAGAACAACAGATATATTGATTTATGCTATTGCCATGTGAGGCACTAAATGAAGTTTATATATGCTATGAGAAATAACTCATAACACCTTAACAGTGCACGCAAGGAGCGGGGTGGTCTGCTCCTATCCTCACAGGGATCATGTCTCACCAGGGCCCTTTTTTATCTGCAACTTACGACTTTAGCAGGAATAGATTTTAGTCGGTTCCAAGTTAAGGCCTTTTCTCTAGCTTCCAAGGGCAGACTATCATGTTTTATAAGATGAAATTTCAGAATTTATCCTACTCCCCCTAGAGGAGCGGGAGAAAGATATCAGAGCATACTGTATCATCAGGTAAACAAACACCCACCTGTAAACTGAAATGCAACTGAGAGAGAGACAGAGAGAGAGAGACAGAGACAGAGAGATAGACAGACAGACAGGCAGAGTCAGACAGAGAGACAGACAGAGAGAGAGAGACAGAGACAGACAGAGAGATAGACAGAGTCAGACAGAGAGAGAGACAGAAAGAGAGAGAGAGAGAGAGAGAGGGAGAGAGAGAGAGAGAGAGAGAGAGAGAGAGAGAGAGAGAGAGAGAGAATGTGTGTGGATGCCAGAAGTCAATTACTCTCCATCTTACCTTTGGATGAGAGTCTGACTTTCCCGGGAGCTCACGGACTCAGCTGGATTAACTGGCTAGAAAGTCTCCCATCTGTCTCCCCCATGCTGAATCACAGGCACATGCTGCTGGGTTTTAACATGGGTGCTGTGGATCTGAACTCAGGCCCTCACATTGTACGGCAAGAACTTCACTGACTGAACCATCTATCTCCCTGGTCCTTACTAAAGGACCTTCAACTTGAACCTTTAACTAGAAAAGGTTTGCTTCTGTAATTGGCCATCGGCCAGTGAACACCTAATAGCATCTCAACCGTTATCACCAACATCAGCTATTGCTCTCTCTCTCTCCCTCCCTCTCCCTCTCTCTCCCTCCCTCTCCCTCTCTC
>CAJQZJ010032789.1:3357718-3382495 GCA_907164525.1 Lophiomys imhausi
CTCTCTCTCTCTCCCTCTCTCTCTCTCCCTCCCTCTCTCTCTCTCTCTCTCCCCTATTCTTTTCTAAGACTTCAACTCCACCCTCCATATCAGTTATGTAGCCACTTTTACACCCTGAAGGGTCCTCACACTGGTATCACTGTGTCATCAGGTTTCTCACCGTAATGAGGACCCTGATGGGTCTTCACAGACCCCCTCAGATGCATCCTGTCTTCTACATGAGCAGACATAAATGGTTTTGAGGCCAGCAGCAAGGTCACACAAAGACAGGTTACGAGAGGTGAGAGAACCCCAGCACTTCTTGAGGTCACGGTGGCTTCACGGTTTTAAGAAAAAAGTGAAGAATATCCAGAAGGAAGAATTTATCTATAGAATAAGGAAAAAATTAAACTACTACAATAGAAGACCACAAAGAATAAGACTCTTAAGAGAGAGTTGGATATCAAGATCTATGTTAGCAGGCATTGGTGGCACATGCTTTTAATCCCAGCACTCCAGAGACACAGGGAGTTCAAGATCAGCCTGGTCTACAAAGAAAGTTCCAGGACAGCCAGGATGACACAGTGAAACCCTGCCTCCAAAAACCAAACCAAACCAAACCAAGACAAAACAAAAGATCTGTGATTAAGGAAATGAGAATATTCATCTAAAACCAGTCTCACAACTTTCAGAATAAGATGATTTACAATTAGATAATGAAATCCTCAACTAAAATGTTACATTTTGAACTAAAAAGGCAAATAATATGTTGTTCCTTCTGTCAGTTTTCTAATTTAATTACTTAAAATTTATTTCTCATCTTGTAGTTGTGAAAACCTAGTCACAGTTGCCAAGGCAACCAAGACCCTTTAAAAGAATTAGAGCAGCAAACTCACACCACTGAATTTGGGATAGGCGTCAATAAGACATTTCTGACCTGGGGACAGCCAATGGTGAAGACATTCAATTCCACTTTCAAATACTTTTTCCTTACAAATCAGAAAGACATAATTTTGAGGGCTTCAAGTAAAAAAAAAAAAAATCTTTCTATGTCTTTAAGGACAAGCACAAAGAAAAATATGCTAGTTGGAAGCCTTTAAGAACCACGACTTGTGATTATTAATCCCAAAGTTCTGCTTTTAAAATAGAATGGACACAAGAAAACCAAGGAGCCAAGAATATAAAATCATTAGAGGATTCTAGAACATTTCACTTAAAGTCATCATCAGATCTCATGTCTGAGATGGCTGGTCCACAAATGTTTGAGGATTTTCTTTGGATTTTTGCAGTGCATGCACGCATGTGTGCATGCGCACACACACACATGGTATGCGGGAGATGGGAGTCAAGTCTAAATCTGGCATTTCTTACATTTCATGTACCATTTACACACATCGCTTGAACAGAATTTTACACAGTGCGTTCAGCGCACCTGTGTTTTGACAGCGATCCATAACCTGGAGGATAGATGCGGAATTTTCTACTTGTGGCACTGTGTGAGAGTATAAAATGATTGTGGATCTTTATAGGTTTTGAGCTTTCTGATTAGGAATGCTGGATCTGTACTTCGTTTTAATGGTAACCCTGAGACACAGTGTGGCCTTGTTAGTGTAGAAGGGGGACTCAGCCTGCTGTTCCGGGAGTAACGGGAAGCTGCTTACCAGGCTCTCGTGTTATCTGATGGCGTGCCTCTTGGTTTTATTAAGCTGATTACAGTCCACTATTATCAAGCATTGCATAGATTATTTCTTCCAGCTATTTACATCTTACTTTTTTAATATAAGGGGAAAATGAAATCCCCCAGGTTGATTTCAGACACCAGCAGTGTGGTCCTTCCAAGGTTGAGGCTAAAGCTGTCCTTCTGGGGTAAGTTGGGTGTGGTACCTCATTCTGTCCCCCCATACCTGGACTACTTGGAACATGTTAGAGGACAGTCCAACAATCACTGCTTCAGTGGGCCTGTATAACCAGTCCATATCACTACAGATCTGCCCTGCAGGCCTTTGCCTGGTCTGCGTTCCCTTGTTCCCTTAGCTTTATCTGTTAAGCATCTCTTCCCTTCTCCCCAGAGCGATTCCTTCTTCAGAAGCTTCTTTTATGCTGCAAAGACTTCTGGGACTCCTACAGCTGGTATTCTGCAATGTTTTGTATATTAATGGTATTTCTGAAAGTGAAAGGTGCTGGCTGTAAAAATTCTCGGATTACTGAGTCTGGTTTTAATTGGGCAGCATTTCTAAAGTAGACGTCTTAATGTTATATTATAAGAACCTAAAATGTAAACAGATTTCCTCAAACTGTGCTTCGTGGACTGAACATTAAACTGTCATGTTGGGCCAAAAAGTTACATCGGGCAATTTCTCACAGTTCCGTCTACTACCTGACCCAGTTTGTGTTAATCTCTCTTGTGCCGAGCTGAGCTGTTCGTACAGAAACGGAGGGCAACCATCAAGCCTCTTGATCTTAGGACAAAGCTGTTCATAACTGGTGGTGGCCGAGATTTGCCACCCTGTGGTGCCTGCACCCAGTCTTTCAGGTGGCTTCCCCCACCTTATTATCATGCCAGTAGGCAGCTAATGATCGTGACGTGTGACGTGGCTGCACAGATGGGGAGAATCCTGCTGGGGGAACTGTGTGTGTGTGTGTGTGTGTGTGTGTGTGTGTGTGTGCGCGCGTGTGTGTGCGCGTGTGTGTGTGTGTGTGTGTGTGTGTGTATATGTGTGTGTGTGTGTGTGTGTGTGTGGGGGAACTCTGTGTGTGTGTGTGTGTGTGTGTGTGTGTGTGTGTGTGTGTGTTTTGCACCATGAGTGGCTAGAACATGATGTAAAGAGTGAAGCAGACAGTGAGGACAGCTGTGAGAACTCACCATGTTCCCTTACTGTTTTTACAAATGTTTTGTCAATGTTTACTTGTTGGTTTTGGAGACAGGTATCACACGTAGCCCACGTTGGCCTGGGAGTCAATATGTAGCCAACTGTCCAGAGTCATTTGTAAACGGTGAGTGCCATGTTTTATTTAGAGGGTCATACTACATAAGTAGACATCCTAGATTTAACTACAGAATTGAAACCAAAAATGAACGTGTAGGATGGGTCCGCCTGTGATGTCTCCACACATGGCTGGCTGCTCTATTTGCCTTGGGATCTGATCTAAAAAGGGGCATTGTTGGGGAAACAGAGGAATAATTATGTTGTAACGGATTCTTTCTGTACAATAAACAATCATTCAGAACCCCTACAAAACTGATAGTCTCTTAGGATTTAACAGAGCTGCTGGGGGGTTGGGAGTAGGGCTGTAACATCTTCCGTCTCCATCCCTAACTGCGGAACTCATACTCCAACAGGAGGCAGTTAGGACTGGTAAGCAGAGCCTGTCCACAGGCAGGAGCCTGTGCTCCGCTGTAGGAAGTGGAGACACACAGCTGTAGTTGTAGTTCACACAGCCATGGTATCTCCTTATCAGGGATCGCTCCTAGTGTTTTTGCCCAGACTACACAGTGTTCTTACACTTGAAGGTTTCATTCTTTTGTTATTGGGGACTGAACTCAGGCCCTCATCCACATGAGCATGCTGGATCCTCATGTGTCTGGTTTTTTCTCACAGTTTGTCTAAGAAGGACACTAAATTCTAAATATTGGGTGTATTCTATAGCGAGGTAGCATAGGTATAAATACAGCTACCAATGAGGAGCTGGTGTTTGTTGAAGCTATGAACTTCAGATCATATGTCTATAGAATTGGAATGGTATATCCTACCTACCTCTCAAGTTATAAGTAATTAAACTCAGAGTTCTTAATATCTCATCATAGCTGGGTGGTGATGGCGCACACCTTTAATCCCAGCCCTCGGGAGACAAAGGTGGGTGGATCTCTGAGTTTGGGGCCAGCCTGATCTACAGAGTGAGTATGAGGACAGTCAGGGTTACACAGAGAAACCCTGTCTTGAAAAACAAAAAACAAACAACCCAAAATACCTTATAATTTCTTATTTGTAGATTTAAAACCACTTTCTGGTTTGAAAGGCTGAAACCCCTGACTTGGAAAGTAACTACAGGCTGCCTTAGTAGAAGCCAGCATGGGGGGAGGGAGAGATAACATGCTTTCTGTCTTGTGGCCTCCAGAACAGACTGTGACTTAGGAGTCAGGAAGGAGAAGTAAGGGCATATGTGCCTCGAAGGCTGCATTTGTGCAGTGTGACTTACTAAGGAGACTCCTTACAGTGGCAGAATTGGTGGCAGTTATAATATTAAGTGATTATATATATCATATAATATTAATATTATATAATATATTACAATAATATTATTATATCTAATATTATAATATTAACTTATAATATCAAGTACTTAGTGGAGAAAGTGGGTTGATATGATTAGCAGGTTCTTATATTCACTTATATTGTCATTGGGATTTAGAATTAAGATATGTAGGTTTGCAGGGATAAGTCTAATTATCAAGGGAGAAATTTTTATATAGGGAAAAAATTGTTAAACCAGTCCTTTGGAGACATACCACTGTGAATGTACTTAAGACTGCTGAATCGTACACTTGAAGACGTCTAGGACGGCAAGGTTACTGTCATATATATCACATGTGCTTACACACACACACACACACACACACACACACACACACTTTAAACACATCCTCACATTACACACACACACACACACACACACACACACACACACACACACAGACACACACTTTAAACACATCCTCACATGATCACGCTTTCTGTCTAAGAGTTTCCCTGAACACTGAGGCTAATTTAACTTACTGGAATCCGTCATCATCGAGTCCTGTTTACAGTTAAGTGACAGCAAAAGCAGGAACCGATTAGGAAACAAGTGGTGAGTGGGAGCATGTCCCCCTCCTAACTGAGGGCCTTGGAAACATAGCCTGGGGTGACTTTGCTTCACACGACCTTCAAGCCCTGCGCACCAAACAGCACACAGAAATGCATCCTCAGGAGCGTTTGCATGAAGGAGCGGGACACACAAGGAGGATTCCTCCTCGTGTTCACAGACAGCACTGATAGCAGGCCAGGCTGTCACACGTAAAAGTACATGCAAGAACAGAGAGGAATAAGAGAGAAAGTGCCTAAGCTAGTAAAGCTACTGTCCTAAAACCTCACATACAACAGCTCAAAACTTTAGAAGTCCTGCTGCCCTTCAGAGTGGCCCTGAGCCCTTCTGCTGAATCTTATCATTTGTTCCTATTCAACTCTCTGCTCTCCCTGAGCCTGTAACACTCTGAAAGCTCGAATATAGGAAACTAAACTAAACTTCTTCCAACAAGAGAATGATGCAATACCTCTCTCTAACTTATTCCAGAAAAGTGGTTTGTAAACTGTTGCAGTTTTTCTAGGAGCTTTGAATTCTTTCAGAAAAATGTTACAAAAACACACACAGGCAGACAGACACAGGCACACACCTGGATTGCAGGAGTTACATGGAGTGTCATTTATCACAGCGTTATAAGTGCTTCCCACCATATTAAAATGCTGGAGAGGATTAAATGAGAATGTATCATTTTATCAACACAGAGCCCAAATTCAGTGTTTCCCTGTTTCCTGGTCTTGTGAAGACCACCCATTTATTTTACATATACATTTCTCCTTTACTTGACCTCAAACT
Organism: Lophiomys imhausi; assembly: GCA_907164525.1. Classification (NCBI taxonomy): domain Eukaryota; kingdom Metazoa; phylum Chordata; class Mammalia; order Rodentia; family Muridae; genus Lophiomys; species Lophiomys imhausi. The sequence goes on from CAJQZJ010032789.1 coordinate 3,363,332, forward strand.
TCCACACTCCCACACTCTGTCCCTAGTACTTGGCAGGGACACGGTGCTTGGGAACAGTGAACGCAGGTCTTCCTGTACCCTTTCTCCTTATTTCTTATTCCTTCACTAAGACCTCGACAGTATGGGGTTTTATAATATTCTTAGGAGACATGTGGGTTTTGCTTTGAGACAGGGTCTTACTCTACTCCAATCTGAACTGGAGCTCTGTATGTGGTCTAGGCGTTGCCGTCACACCAACCTTCCTGCCTCAGATTCCCAAGTGTTAGGATTACAGGTGTGTGCCAAGGCTCCTGGCCACGCATGCTGTAGAATATAAATAAGCTTTCTCCGGTGTATACACACAGGAACACATGGGGTGGGGGAACATTGGCCACTGTGGGAGATGTTTACCACCACAGCCTTCTCTGAATTTGACTTGGCCACTCTTCCCACCAGGAACTAGTGGCCTCCCTTCATCAGGACCCGGATGGACACACTTGACCCTGTGTTGCACATGGCAAAGGTAACCATGGCAACTCACAAGGCTAGGTCTAAAGGGACCTGGCTGCCCCTCTTCTGGAATGCTTCCCTGAGGACAGAGGTCAGAAGACCCTGTAGAGAAGGAGAAGGACAAACCTGCCGGCAGTTGCCAGAACTGCCAGTCAGGGAAGCTCACCACAGCACTCTCAGTCACCTCCATCACCGGGCCCTTGCTGGAAGGAGCCTGAGTGAGTTCAGGCAAAACCAGCTTGAGGAGCACCATGGCCAAACCACAGGACTGTGACATGCCTGGGTTTTGGAGTCCCTTGTTGCGCGGCAACAGTTAGCTAATGTGGTGGCACTGGTGGAATTTGAATGCCAGTGTTAGGAGGAGAAGAGTAACGCCTAGAGGTGTTTCCTGTAGGCTTGCCCCAATTTTTCTAGCACTCCTCATGATTCCTAGGGCATGGTGTATCAGCTGGGTGGAACTGAACCAGTACACTGGGCAGGGGCAAAGACTGGCAGCTGTGGAGGAACCCCACCCCCCCCCCCCCCCCCCGGGTTGACTGGATGACAGAACTCCTTGCTGCTCAAGAGAGGACCCCTGTCCAGAGTGCCTTCCTGGGTTTGTAATTCTAAAAGCACACTCATCTTAAAAAATGGTGTGGTGCATTAGGAGTTAAAAAGAAAACAACTTTTCAGTTATAGTACAAATTATTCAGCAGCCTTACAATGCAGATAAAGTTTCCCTACCCTGTTCCTCCCTCCTCCTCTCTCTCCCTCATTTATTTTGAGGCATGGTCTCACTCTGTAGCCTAGGCTGGCCTTCTGTTCACTATGTTGCCCAGGCTGGCCTAACTTGCAGAAAGATCCTCCAGCCTCAGACTCTGGGGTGCTGATTTTACAGGTATGCATCTGGCTTTGAATTAATCTCTTAAAAACAGTTTATACCAGGAGGGGTGGAAGTAATGTAGACGCAAGGAGTGCTCATATACAAAGTTCTCAAAAACCTAAAACTGTATCTATAAAACCCCAATTTTATAGGTCTCCTGAGGGCCAGGGTTACAGGTGCCTGCAGCCATGCCACGTGTTTTGTGGCATTTTCTCGGTCTTCTAAAGCTTGATGGGTCTTTCACTTGTAAGGAGAGAGGGCTCCCTGCATTGTCTGTAGACATTCCATTTACATAAGCCAATAAGTCCCATTCGCAGTTTACTTGTCCTAAACCATGCAGGTTCACGTGTGTCCTCTTGATTAACCACGTGTTAACTTTGAAGCCGGTGCTGTTATCACCATCTGACAGGGCTTGAGGGAAACAGGGCCAGAGGTCATACAACTTGCCCGAAGCACAGAGCTGATAAGGGCAACAGAGCCAGACGTGTGTCCAGAGCCGCCCAGTTCCACAGGGCCCGGCAGGGTTAAGCTTGAGCTCTCATGAGTAAGCCATATAACCTCCTCTGGACTCTGATTTTTGAAATGTAAAAAGCCATGTGTGGATTTAACCCTGCTCAACTGCACACTCTTCCCCTTGGATTCAAAACCCAGGGAAGTCAGATGTGGTTAAGAACCCTGATGTACCACTGAGACCTCCTCCCCGAGGAACTCCAAAAAGCCAGGAATTCCCATGACGTAGCCTGAATCACAAGGCTACAACTGACAGAAAGGCCTGCTGGGCTTTGGGCTTTCTCCTGGCAAGGGGAAGAATGTGTCCCTTCTCTTATGCCTTTACCTCCAAGGACTGTTGTCAGTAGCAAAAGGGACAGTGGCTTTTAAGTCCTCCTGAAGTGGTGTGGCTTGTTTGTAGGATAAGAAGCCTACCTCCGGGGCTTCCGCTTTCTTTTGAGGGATGACAAAAAAAAGACATGTCACCCATGCTGACTGAACTTTCAGGGTCTACAGGTCTAGCAAGACACTTAAAATGGGCTATAGTTCAAAAGATAAGCTAAAGGACGCTTTAAGACAAGCTATAAGCTTGTCGCCAAAAGCTAACCTGCTAGTCTGAAAGCACAGACTGTCAGTAGCCTATTTTGTGTTGTTATAACACATTACCCAAGGCTGGGCACGTCATATAGAAAATGGCTTATTTGGCTATTTGAAGGCTGGAGTGTCCACACAGCATAGTGCAATATATTAGCTCTATAAAGCCTACGTTACACAGCCAGAGTCTGGTACATGGTAAGCATCACTGAACAGCTCTTCTGACAAAAACTGTAACTCCTCAGGTGTCACAGGTGTCCTGAGAGAGGAGAACTATTCCTGGAAGTCCTGCACTGTTTCTTCAAAACACCTTTCTTCTCTTAAATCCTGCTTCACGGAACACATGACTAGGATGTGGTGGTTGTTACTCTCTAACATTCACATGCATTTATACAAGGAAGATTTGCCTAGCTGTTCCCTAGCTCTGTCTCAAGTAAACACCCTTTCATTGATGTTGGACAGTCCTGATCAGAGTAAACTCCCTCTAGTTACAAGGTAATGTTGGAGATACCACCTTTGTGGGGTATCATCTGAGGACTCACACATGAGGGTGGTGATGTCTAGGCCCAACCCACCTTGACTCCATAGTGAGACCCCGCTTCAAAAGGAGAATAGAGTAGAAACACTGTAGTAGCACAGAGTTCTGCCTGGGTCATTAGTGCCCTGGCACCTGAACCTGACTTGCCTCCTTTCTCTTAATGAATAAACTTGATAATTTTGCCTTCACATTGGCCCTGAAATTCTTTTCTGTAATCCCAGTTGCATCTCTGGAGGCTCTGAGGGGGGGACTGGTGCTGACCCCTATTTGGGAAAGACAGCTTTATAGCATAAGTGGTTGAGCAGCAACAGGGAGGTGACTTATGGGGTACACTAGGCACCAGGACAGAGGACTGCTTGCTAGGGTAGCACTAAAGAACCAGCCATTAGGGAAAACCAGTGGTCAAGAGAATAGATTCTCAGGCCGGGCGTGGTGGTGCTCGCCTTTAATCCCAGCACTCGGGAGGCAGAGGCAGGTGGATCTCTGTGAGTTTGAGGCCAGCCTGGTCTACAAAGTGAGTTCAGGACAGCCAGGGCTACATAGAGAAACCCTGTCTTGAAAAAACAAAGAGAGCGAGTGAGAGAGAGAGAGAGAGAGAGAGAGAGAGAGAATAGATTCTCTGGCCTGGGTCCAGACCTAACATTCTAGCTGGACAAGGTCAATGATTTGGCGAAAGGACTTCCCCTAGGAAGGTGGGTTCATCTTAAGCCGTGCTAAAGACTTAGGAAGAATAATTACCCTTTTAGTGAGATAGTGCACCCCCTTCCCACCTTTCATCACAGTTCCTGCAAGCCAAGTAGCCACGAGGTTCTGCTGAGTCTGTCTGTATTTCTGAATAAGTTTTGACTTTTTCCATCTCTTTCTTTGGGATGGTGGCCAGAACCTAAGTAACCCTTTTCTGGTACCATGCTCTCTCTCTCTAAAGGCCTAATCCCTGTAGCTGTCAGATCGCATGCCAGTACTGTCAGGGTTGCTGTGGCAGAGTACTTTGGAAAGTCCATTCCAGCTAAGGAATGCCACGAACATCACACCATGCAACAGATCTCACACAAGAGATTTATTGGGGGATGTTGTGGGGGAAGGGCAGAGAGAGAGAGAGAGAGAGAGAGAGAGAGAGAGAGAGAGAGAGCAGGCCATGATGGTGCAGACTTTTTTAAAGGGTGTGTGTGTCGCATTTGGTGGCTGGTGATGAGCTGCTGAAGGTGCTGGGCTGGGAGAGTGCCGGGTTCCTAACATGTGCTTTAAACAACACAGCTGTTTTCTTTCTCTCTCTCATTTTCTTCCTCTGGGCAGCTGATAGGATTTACAGTGTCTGTGCCCTGGGGCCTTTTTTCTTAAAGTCTAACAAAGTTGTCCTAGAGCCTCATGGCCAGATTTAAGTCAATTCTTAATTATTGTATGAATGAGACTAAGACTGAGAGGAGGCCAGGCATGGTGGCGCACGCCTCTGTTCGCAGCACCCAGGAGGCAGAGACAGGTGGATCTCTGAGTTCAAGGCCAGCCTGGTCTACAAAGACAGGTCCAGGACAGCCAGGACTGTTAGACAGAGAAAGCCTGTCTTGAAGAAACAAAACAAAAGAAATAATAAGAGACTGGGAGGGGGGGGGCCTGATTTCCCCAGCATCACCTGTCAACCCATGTGGGACACCCCAAAATTCATAGTAACAATGTGAGCTCATTAGACATCCCTAAGGAATGCCCAAAGTTTGGGACTAATAATTTTCAGAAAAAGAAGCGAGGTAACTTGAAATCACAAGCACACAAACCATTACTCTTGGTCTGTCATGGTTATGCCAAGCACAGCCCCCCATTCCAGGAATTCAGACTATATTTTATTGATACAGGGACCACAGAACATTGATTTTTTTTTTTTTCTTCAGCAAAGCAACTTTCTTTTTTCCAGGAAAATAAGGCAGTCAGACACACATGTGGCTGGGCTGAAAGCAACATTGAGGTCTTCAGATTAGCTGTTCACACAGTCAAGCTTCCTCTTGGTGACTAAAATAGCCTCCATAACAATAAAGAAACCCTCAGTCACACAGAGCTACCTCCTGGCCTTTTAATTATTCATGTTACTGCTCATCGTTTATACCTTACACTAATCAAACCCAAGGATTGGATGAATAATGGAAACCCACCAACGATTAGCAAATCTGACCTTAAGTACTGTTTTCAACACACGTTCTCCAGAGACATCTCCAAATGCTCTCTTCTCCTTTCCACTTAATATCCTTCACTCTGAATCAAATTTTGGTACAAGTAATTTGATCGAAGCCTGGCTTAATCCACCTACTTTGCAGCTTCTATCTCACCTAATAACAGTGAGCTGTACAAGAACGGGAAGAAGTAACAGGCAGGACATTAAAAAGGCCCAGGTCCATGGACTGGAGGCACTCCTGGGAGCAGGGATCTGAAGCCAGCTCTGGCCAAAGCCACCAAGGCAGCAATGCTGTGAAAACTGCCTTGCCTCAAGTCCCCCACCCACAGCTCTCAGAAACAATAAGCTTGAAAGCCAATTCCCAGTGTGGTGGTTTCTCCTGCCTTCCTCAGGAGAAAAAAAACATCTCAGTGGTCCTGTCATTTCTGTTACTAAAAAGAACTTACAGGAGTCAATGCCTCCTATTTTTGTTCATTAAAATCAAATATCATTTCATATCCATCTGATTCATGAAAATCAGTGTCTTACTGCATTGAGTCTAAGGGAGGACCTGGGGAAGTAACTGCCATCCACTGCCCATGAGTAAAGCATGCTGACAGGAGCATCTTGAAAGGTTACAGCATGGAGGTTCACGGCAGGGACAAGATGAGAGCCAAAGCAAGTGCAGTCGCCAGCTTCTCCATCCACGTCTGGAACGGGGATGCTAACTAAGCCTATCCCATTACAGAACTGCAGGCAGCGTTAACCCTCTAGATGGCCACTTTGAAACCAGGGTGTGTGGGAAGGAGCGCAGAGCTGCAAACTGACAGATGTATGGTATTTTAAAGATGTGTACACGTATCAAAGACAAAGAAGTGGCTGGGAAACAAATATATTATCCCTTCCTGGGCCAAGGAATCGGCGAGGTGATGAATGTACATAAAGAGGTCAACTAGGGAAGGATACAGGGGGAAAGTATGACACTAACCATCATATACTGCATATATACATATATATGCATATACATATATATGTACAGTAGATATGTATGTATACACATCTGTATCTATTCCCATTATTAGGTCTTTTACTAGAAAATGTTATAAACATGTTTAGTGGCTGAGAGCATGAGCACGTGGGCATTTATTGTTATCTTTTCTAGCATTTTCTTAATTATTACAAATTACAACACTCCCTCCCCTTTAAGGCCAAAGCAGATTGGCCTTAAGACACAGGTTGAACATCCCTAACACCCAGAGGGTGGAATCTGAAATGCACACAGATGTGGGTTCCCAGGGGGTGAGGCTCTGGGCCTGCAGGAACACGCACTCACATACATGGACACATTTAGCACACTGCCTGGCACAGGGCAGACACACCAGTTCTTGCTGAAGCGCAAGTCTTCGGACCCCAGGGAATGGGTAGGTTTTTGATAGTGTAGGTAGAATAGAAACAAATACCGGCATAGCCCCGTACTGCGGAGCGCCTGCATGGGGTTGAAGGGAGGGCCGTACAGCTTAAAACATGGGGCTGCATTTATACAAGCCCGTGGAGAAGATAATGAACAACACCACAAGCAGGTAAAGAAAAGAGTTAGTGCTGCAGAGTGACGGGAGATTTAGCGGTACTAAATTCATACAAAGAAAACATGGCTCCCCAAGCAAGCCTAGGGTAAAAACCTCAAAGGAGCTGAGCTTTTGAAACCTAAGGTCTGAGCTGCCATGTTGCATCTTTATAATGCTGACTGAAAGGTCTTCCCACTAAGAAACCTGTTTTTCTAGGTCTTAAAGAAAACACGATGCGAAGATGGCTTTCTAAGAGACAAGCATAAAAACCCACTTCTGAGGGTGGCTTAGAGAGATGCGCTGCGATGGGGGGACAGGCAGGAGGGGTCTGGGTACAGGCTGGATGTTGCTAATTTAGCAGCAACTCCATCCAGGTCTCTTTTTTGACATTCCTTGATGCACAGAGGAGCTAGTGGGGGAGAGGTAGTGGGAGGGGGAGTTTAAATCACTAAGGATTTCTTATGTAATTTCTCACTGGCATACAACTCAGGCTTTACAACCTTAACAATGAATTCCAGTTGCTCAAAAAGGAAAGCATATGCTAATGATAAGTCAAACATGGTTTGAATGAGTACACACCATGAACTCAAAATGAACAGCTCATAATTAACTCAGGTACTGAAAGAAGGGTGACAGTCGAAGGTGCTTCTAGGAGGATCTATTCCTGGAATCTGATGAGGTGAGCTACAGTCGAGTCTCGAGGCCATAACGCTGTCTAGTTTAAAGTCAATGTATCACCTCCATATGGGCAAAGTTCTTTCATACAAAGTCACAGTTGTAACAATGATCGGGGTAATGATCTATCTGATGTCTCTGTCTTTTGCCAGGTTCAGAACAAAGTCCTGGCCCTGGAATGTTCAGACCTGTACAACCAGACTTCCTTGGCTGCCCTCCCCTCATCCTTACTGACTTGCAGGGCTCCTGAGAAGCTAGATCTGTGCTTCCACGCCCAATCGACACTTAAGGTCACAAAGTCTGGAACTGGCTTCTAGAAGGCACTTCCCTGAAGGCTGTAAAGGAAAAAGAATATCAACTGGGAAACTGAAGGCCAAGGGCTCTAGAACTCTTGAGGACTCATGTCAGAGTCTGCTGGATATCCTGTCAATTTTTAAATCTTATTTGCAATACCTGCTCACACAACCAATATTTTGGAACCCTCAACTGCACTAAAGCTTCCATATTACAGCACAGTGTGAACTTAACACAAAATATCCTTTCCAAGCTCGATCTAGCTGAAGAAGGAGACGGAACAGTGGCTCAGCAAACAAGCATGTAATTTATAATTTGGCTGGGACAAAAGGAGACAAACTCATGATCGATGGAACCTGAGACCTGTCTTGGGGACATCCTTATGGAAGTGGCCTCAGGTCAGCTGGAGAGGATATAGTAGGGCATAGCAGGATGAAAGGGAGGAACAGAAGAAGGCCATCCAGCAGAGGGAAGAGCTCTAAGGAAAGGAGGATGGTACCCGTTATCCGCTGCTTCAGGGTACAAACACTGACTTGCACACGCTTGATGATGGCAGATATCATTTAACTGTGTACTTTACGATCGGGTACTTGTCACAGCTGACTAATGAAAGAAAGAAGACTCTCACAGAGAAAGAAGTTCTGAAATAAAGATCAGCAATAACCATGTCGAGAACAAGCATCTGTAATGCCGCACCGCCCCAAACTGGCCCACAGTCCTAGGACATTCCCATGGACTGCACACACAGACCATCATAAGCGTATGAGGGACTTGAACATTTTAAGAAACAAATTCCTTTGGAACAGTCCAAGATGAATCATTGCTATTGTTCCCTGGTCAAGAAAGACCAAGAGTTTGTCACTGATTTTAAGGAATAAGAAACACACTCATTTAATTGTATTTGAAACAGTGAGTGAGGTGATCTGACCTAATGTAGTAATTTACTTCTTTCATTAAACACGAGAAAATTACAGGGTATTTCATGAGTAACTTCCCTGACATCTAACACGTTTGATCCATGTGAATAAACACAGAACAGAGATCCAGTCATCCAGGGCCACTGCAGGGAAACTACTTTAAAAGGCCTCAAGGCTGGGCATAATGGCACACACTCCTGAATCCCAGCACCTTCGGGGACAAAGGCAGGGGAATCTCTGAGTTCAATGCCAGCCTGGTCTACACTGTAAGTTCCAGGACAGCTGGGGCTACACAGCAAGATCTTATCTCAGAAAAAGAAAGGGGGAAAAACAAGAAAAAGAGAAAAAGAAAAAAAAAAAAGGCAGCATTCCTAGACACTTTCATTTACACACAAGGTAAAGGCAGCAAATTCAATTAGAAGCATCTCCAAATAAAGACACAAGGAAAGTCGTAGAACAGGCAAGAATGGCAGTCTTCTTGTAAAACCAACTAACAGAACATGTCAGAAGTGAGCAGAGGGTAGGAGAGCTGGCTCGGCAGTGAGGAGTACACTCTGCTCCTGCAGGGGCCAAGCTCAATGCCCACCATCAACACTGGGCAGCTCACAACAGCCTGTAACTCTAACTCTAGAATCTTACACCTTCTACACGCATTTGCACACATTCACACACATATACATATATACACAATAAGATATACCTTGAATTTAAAAAAAAAAAGGGAAGAGGATGGGGGGTTGAGGGTGGGAGGGTGGGACTGGAGGGGGAATAGGGAGGGGACTGCGATTGAGATGTAACTTGAAGGAAGAAAAAAATAAAGGAAAAAAAATTTGAAAAAAAAATAAAATAAATCTTAGAAAACAGAAGTGAACAGAAAATGTGGGTCATTTGGTTTACAAATCACCATTACTTATAATCCATCATTCTGTGAGCTCCAGCTTTGTTCCAGAAGTGTGTCATGTACTTGTAAAGTCTCTCTAGTCCTCACCTACACTTCAGCATGACTTCACATCACAGATGAGAAAAGGCTGGTGTGCGTGAACAAGGTACCGCTCACGGAGCACATTTCCTATTACACCACAGCCTTTTGCAGAAACCTAGCCGGAATTCTACTAACAGTCGTTCGCTGGGACCTGTGGCTTCTCAATACTTGTCAGCCTGGTTACACTATTTCTAGCATTCTATTTTCCCACCATAAACTGTTCTGTCTCTCAGAAAGGTGGCCCTTGAAACTGTATAGTTATATATAGGGAAACTATCTACGTGGAAAACTTCTTCCAACGGTGCATTTAAAACAGATTTTGTGTTACATTGTTCAGGAAGATCTTTAAAGGGGTCTATTAGGGTCTCAACGCTCCAGCCCCAATTCTAAGCCATTTTCATAATGGAGATAATTCTGCTAACCATGCAGGTGGCACCGGTCTCTGCAGTGTTGCTCACAGTGATTTTAGGGCTGTTGCTGAACTCTGTTACTTTAATGTCTCACTCCTACTGAACAAGACCAGGGTCATTGCAGTCCCTCAAGTCACATTAACTAAAGATTGAAACTGAACATTTTCCTTCATCCATATTCCTAAACTCATCTCAGTCCCATACTCCACATCAACTCCAGGTTTGTACATTCTTTGGAATCTAGAAAAAAATTATAAATCTCGCTAACAAACCCTTGCTTGGGATGACAGCCTCAAAAATCGGACTTGACCTCTGTAGTCAGCATACATGGAATGACATTCTGGTGAATGCCTCAAACACAATGTCCCCTGCCCTCCATGACACACTTAAGGCCTCTGCTTCTGGGCTTGGGGTGCCTTTGGTAGTTCATACAGAGAATGCCCCAAAGTTGGGCTCTTCCTAGATACCCAGAAGATCTGAAATTTGAATATAGCCTTGACTCTGTAATTCTTGCTCCACTAAATGAACTAGCGAACAAGCAAAAAGCCACAAAACCAAATAAGAAAAAAAAACGAAAAATGAAATATGAAAGTGGCAGCAATTCACCCGGAATACTTCTCGGAAAGAACAAATTAAAGTTACTCCTGAGGCGCCGATATTAGTAGGCATAAGAGACTCAACTCAGGCAGACTATAACCTTCCAATAAATAATGTCTAAGAGTTACAAGCTAGGGATTTCTAAGCCAGTATTTAATGGTGCTTGGTTCCTATGATTTGAGCAGTCATCTTTTTAACCATATCAGCTGTTTAGTTTAAATCTGTTAGTTTTCTTTTCTTTTTCTTTTTTTTTTTTTTAGTTTTTTTCGAGACAGCATTTCTCTGTGTACACCTGGCTGTCCTGGACTCACTCTGTAGACCAGGCTGGCCTTGAACTCACAGAGATCTGCCTGCCTCTGCCTCCTAAGTGCTGAGATTAAAGGCGTGCGCCACCACACCCAGCTACCTGTTAGTTTTCTATTGCAGGAAAGTTCCATTTTATTTAGTATCTGTCTGTAAAATATATTGATGATACAGGATGAGCATGTCCTCTTGTAGACAGAGACACACAGTGCCTTCTCCCCCTAACCCCGGGGAACAGCTCAAATCATTTGTGTCACAAATGTTTAGAGAGAACGCTATAGATCGCATGTTGTCACCCTTGCTCCAGCACTTTTTATGTTTATGAAAGTACTTTGAATAAAGATTACAATTGAGGGTCTCTTAGGTCCATGAAAGGTATGCCAGCCAACCTGACGTTGGCAGCCCTTCCTCATAACAGGGAATTTCGAAGTTAGTGCTCTTCTAGAAGACACTTCACTTCTGCCTTCTGTTAAGTTTTCCTACTAAAACCGTTTACTTTGTTCTGAAATGGCCAAGAAAGGACAGTAACAGACAGTGGTCATGACTTAGAGAACAAAGGAAGAGAGAAGCAGGAGGGTGTGTGAGGCGACTGTTCACACGCCTTAGCAGGCGGACATTAGCTGCTAGATCATCACTGTCCAACAGAACACACATGGTAAAGGGCAGATTACATTCAATTTGCAGAACCTTGATTGGCAGGGGCTTTCACTTTACTGTGAATGTGCCGAAGCTTCTGTAAACACAGCTCAGATACAGGGATGGCAGGAAAGCAGTTTTTCAGAACTACTGTCATGGTTTCAAGGGGAAATTATATTTTGATACAATTTAATCTGAATAGTTAACAAAGGGACAGAAAGTATTAATTAGCCTTGATACAAAGTAGTCACCACACCCTGAGAGTATATGCCTTCATTTTTATACCAGAGAAAATTACAGAATCAGAAAACAACAAAATGGAGCAAAATCCTGGGATATTTTATATAAATGCAGTGTGGTGGAGATTCATGTGATCAACAGAGCAGACACACTCTCAAGAGTTACCTTGGAAGGGCAGTTCTGATGGTCTCGACCTTTCTAGAATTTATCAGACCATCAGAGCCTGTAGATGTTATTTATCTTCTTCATCACTCTTCCCAGACACAGTCTAAATAAAAAGGAGGCACTCAGCCCTTAGGCTTCCAGTCTAGAGGAGGGCCAGGTGGGGCATGCCGGTGTATTCACTCTGAGATGAGTGTCAGGAGAGAAGTAAGTTCAGGATTTGGGGAGTTCAGGAGCACTGTGAAGGGTCACCCTTCTGCACCAAGATGAGGAGGCTGGCAGTGACAGAGGAGGATTCTTAGAGGAGCCTGCCCAGGAAGGGAGGCTTGGAGGGGAGGAAACCCGATCTGATTCCAAACCATGAGTTAGAATATCCAGACAAAGAAGAGGGTGGAGGGATGACCATGAGAAGGACGCAGAGAAAGAGGGGTGGGGAAGGGCCAGATACTGGTGCAGCTAGAGCACAGAGTCTGAAGAGCAAAACGGAAGAGAATGATAAGGACCAGATCAAAGGAAACTCACATCCCAGGGAAAGGAATTTGGGACTTTTTTTTTTTTTTTCTTTTAGGTCAGGGACTTCACAAGCAAATGGCCATGGCAACGTAACAAGTGAGGTAGACCAGTTGGTGCACATTCTATTGTAGAAGAGGGATGCTGGAAGTATGAGTCCTCTGTATGGCAGCTACCAATTAACTCTTGCTAATTACTGTAGAGAGGAAATGGCCAGGTGTGGCCTGCCTTCCAATTTTTTCAGGTATCCTGGTTAGATCTTTTTTTTTTTTTTTTTTAAATCAACTTGATAGGAGTCAGAAACATCAACTAAGAAAATGCCTCCATCAGACTGGCCAGTAGGCAAGCTCTGGGTATTTTCTTGATTAACGGTCGATACAGGATGGTCCAGCTCACTGTGGGTGATGCCACCCCTGGCAGGTGTTCCTGAGTGTATAAAAAAAGCAAATTGTGCAAGCCAGAAGGAGCAAGGCAACACCCCCCACCTCTGCTTCAGTTTCCACCTCTGGGTTCCTGCCTTGAGTTCCTGCTCTGACTCCCTTCATGATGAACTGCCGCTGTAATCAAAAATAAATCCTTTCCTCCCCAAGTTGCTTTTGGTCAGTGTTTATCACAGCAATAGAGAGCAATCCAAGAAAGAAGGGAAGCTAAAATCTAGATTACTGTGAAAAATCTCTCCAAGTGAAGGCTTATTTTAAAAACAGATGGTAAATGAAAATGCCTATAGATCAAATATGGCTCCAAATCTCAATTATGACATTGGCCCCAGTTGGAGCATTACCATTGAGAAGCTCTAAAGAATGTGAGGTGGGAAGAGGTATCTCAGAGGCCTTTTAGCATGCCATGGAGGATGACGAAGGATGAAAGCAGGAGTGTGGCCCATCAGTCTGGGATGGGTCCTCCATCTTTTGAGGGTGGAGATTTCCCAAAAATAAGTTATTTGGAGACAAGTCTCACAAATAAACTTAGTATTGGAGCTGGAAGCCAATCAGGTTTATATAAAAACCGAGCCAAACCAGGATTGGTGACACACACCTGTAATCCCACCATGTGGAGAGCAGTCACAGGAGGGTCAGGAGTTTAGGGTCACGTTCAGCTCAACAGTGAGTCTGCGGACAGCCTGGGCTAACCAAGACCCCATACAGACAAACACACAGACAGACAAACAAAACCCAGGAATATAAAATAAAAAATGAGAATATTTTAGATGGTTCACAAATGGTAGGACGTCATATAGAAGAGAAGTTAACACAGTGTACTGTAACCATCATGCTCGTGGGTAGGAAGACTTGGAGCACTGGAAGCGACCATTCATGGGAAAACATTGTGCTTAGAACTAGTTTTTGTTACTATTTTAAAGAAGCTTTTCTACCATTCACCCTATTTCCTGCCTTGGGTCCTCTGTATGCTTCCAGATGTTTTTCCAACCTCATCCAGAGGTTTGGGATAGAACAGAATTCAAGCCTCTCCTGTGATCCTTCTGCTTCAGTCTGAAAACTGCGGGCTAACAGTTGCATCATCCTCCTGTCTGTAACTCCCTCCTCTCTTCTGAGTTCCCCTCATTTCAATTTACACTCTTGTATTATTGGCCATATCTGACTTCCTCTAGTAGATAGTTAATACTTCTGAGAGCAAAAATACTCAATTATCTTTGTATTGTGGCACTTCTGCAAAACCCCAAATGAATACCGCCTCAGTGAACATCTAATGAATGTTGGCCTAGAGAGAGAGATGTCTTATTACTTAAAAACACACTGTGCTTAGAAAAAACTCAGAAAGCATGCCTTGGAACCTAGCAAAGGCATTTACTTATAGAAGTACCTACAGAGCCTCACTCAGGCAGGGTCAGCATTGCACAGAGGCTCAGCATTTGGAGGTGGACAAGCAGCAGTACCAGCCTCGCTTGCTCTAATATTATTTAAAGGCTGTATGTCAGCAACATCAAGGCATGTAAAGTGTATGCACCATGCCAATTCCAATCTCATGGACATGCGCCCACTGCCTTAAGAACTGATCTTGTCTACTACCTAGCCAACTTCCTGTCTCACCCCATCAAGTAACTCAGAGGCCACAACATCTAGGAGTCTGGATGGCAGTCACACGGTTCATTCCTGTGAGAGCCTGGTGATGGTCACTCAACAGCATGTGCAGCTGAAAGGACTAGTCATCACTAACCCAGGTAATCCTCACCAGAAGCACCCAGCTTAATGAATTCAGGGAGCAAGGTTCTTTACCACACTGATGACAGGAAAAAAAAAAAAAGGAATTAGGCATGTGAACCAGCACTGTGCACCAGGTTCAGACGTGGTTAGCTGATTAGGCCGCAGAGTGGGAAGAAAACCAAATTTGGTTTCTCATCTTAATAGTCACACAGAAAAAGACAACCTGTATCGTCAGGTTGTGTTTTGGAAATAGAAGCCCTATTAAAAGTTGCCAAAGACGATGCAACACCACAATAGCGACCGTAAGGATACCTGGGGTGAATGAAGGAGGAATGAACTAACTGTGTAACAGGCTTGTTCATTTAAAAGCGGCTTTTAAATTTTGTTTTTTTGTTTTTGTTTTTGTTTTTTTTTTTGATACAGGGACTCATGCAGCCTGGGCTTGCTTTAAATTCCCTGTGTAGCCAAAGACAATCATAAACTCCTGACTCCGAGGATTACAATGGCCGGCCGCCACACCCAGGTTCCGCTATGCTGGGGAGTGAACTCAGGGCTTCATGCATCCTAAGCAAGTACTCTGCCAACACAGTTACATTCCCAGCAACTGTCCCCACCTTTTTTCTTTTCTTTTCTTTTTTTTTTTTTGAGACAGGGTCTTAAGTAGTAGAGGCTGGCATTGTATTTCAGATTTGCTATACACCTGGGACTGGCCTTGAACTCCTTATCCTCATCTGCCCGTTTCTACCACAAGACCTAACCCTGTTTGGCACTAGGGGGGCAGTGAGAATGGATGAAGCAGAGACGATACAAATCCATGTCACAACTCTGCAGACTGGAACTGGAACACGCTGTCCTATAAAGTGATCACATGCAGCAACTTGGATTTAAGTAAACTAGAAAGGATAGACCACTTTCTCAGATCTTCCAGCTGCAACTACAAGTGCTCCTCCGCACGTGGCTAGTGGACAGGGCAGATGGAACGCAGCTGCTGTTTTCTCTCAGGCAGATCTGGACTAGAGGGCGGTCATTTCTATTGCTCAGATGCCTGAGGAGAAACTTAGAGTCAAAGCCAAGGCTTCGCTCAGTAAGGAAAGCCAGAGATACCAGGGGCTAACCATCAGCTCCCTTTGTTCCCTGTGTCATAAATCAGGGACATGCTGGGGTGTGAAGACATTCTGGTCATCTTTACTAGAATGAAATCTTTCCCACAACCCCCCACATCACTCCCCACACTGTCCTGAATGTGTGTGTGTGAGTGTATATTTGTGTGTGTGTCTGTGTGTATTCGTGTATGTGTGTGTGTGTATGTGTGTGTCTGTGTGTATTCGTGTATGTGCGTGTGTGTATGCATGTGTGTGTGTGTATGTGCAGACACAAATAGGGATAATGGCATCAGATCAGGAACTCCTTGATTAAAGACTCTTGGTGCATAAATTGCCAAAAAAACCCAAACAAACAAAAAACAAAAACAAACATCGTTGGAAGCACGGACTTTCCCCTTTCTCCTCTTCTTTTAAATAAAACATCCAGGGGCAGCTTTTACTTGGAATGGAAATTAAAAAAAAAAAAAAATCAAACTAAACCAAACAAAAGAAGGAGCCAGGAAGAGAAAGTCATGAAAAACTACTAGGAACAAAATGGGTAGATGTCCTAAATGATTATTCCAGAACACTCAAGGAAAGAAAGAGTCAGGGATCCAGAAAGGTTTTGACAAATATACCTCGGGAAAGCTTCAATGAAGCATTTACACTAACTTTAAATAAAAGTTACCAACTCCTCAGAGGCTGAACGACCTGCTGCTAACCACCGACGCAGCACAACTGTCAACCCATGGGCACGTTAGGGAGCACCTTCCCTCTACAACACGGAATATCTGAGGTCATTTGGTCTTCAGACAGAAGCCCTGACAATACGTAGAAATCAACTACAGTGACAAGACTCTTTTCAAACATGGAAGCAAAACATACTTTTGGGTTTAAAGTGGACAGTGTCATTATGTTGAGCGAAAGTAACACGATTCACTTAAGAACCAGGAACAAGAAAGCCACCGTGGTCGGCAGATCGGCTCACACTCATTCCGCTGTTGCTACACCATCTTCAGCTGCCATGCTGGGCTGGGAAATATGATCGTGTTGGTGACAGAACAATTTGGCAGTGACAGAGTACAAGCTAAAACTTAGTCAGCTCATAAAAATAACAAGATTGGTCCTCATCTGCTCTGGAGAACAGCTCAAACGTTTTGAGGAAGGCAGCTACATGAATGAGGATACTGGAAGACTTAAGTCCAAGTCCGAAAGCCCTCCTTCAAAAACGCAGGAGAATGGCTCTGAGACAATACCTCGGAAGACACAGTACCTGGGACTTACACCTGAATAGCTGGCACATGTCCTCAGCAGGAGAGAATGCTGCAAGGCTTGCCCCTCTGTCCTCTGTACCTGGCACGTCTGGACTGCTACCCAGGTGTTGGGAAGCAGTTACTAGACACCACCGTGCTCTCCTGTCTCCCCGGCTGGGCTCTCTGCAGTTGCTTTGGAAGTCTGCCTTCCTTTCCTTCTCCCTCAGCATTTCAGCAAAGGAAACCTAGAAGCATCCTCATCCTCTGCCCATGGAGAGGATGCTTTTTTTTTTTTAAACTCACTTTACCTAAATCCATCCTTTTTGAAGAGAAACTGATTTCATTGAAGGAAATGGATGTGCCTACAGGAAAGTGAGGGCACTGTTCCTTTAAACCCCTCAAAGTCAAATTTCTTCCCCTTGGTGAGGTCAGATTCACTGGCCCCTGTTTAAATGAAGGAGTGGGCTTTAAAGATATTAATACAGGTAAACAGTTTGGGTATTAAAGAGCAGCTGACCTGAAATAGACCAAACCTACGAAAATTACTTCCAACTAATCATACTCCATCCTATGGGTGTGTAAACATGGCCAGCAGGCTGTGTTGCGGGCACTGTGAGTACAGTTCGAAACCTGTGCTGAAGCAACATAAGAAACAGTGGTAAATACGGATCCGATGAAAGAGCAGAACTCATGCATACCTTTGGGTCTTCTGGAATTTCCATTCTTTTGCAGTTCATCTTCCTCGTTAATGGTGAATAAACCAAGGGGAATTGTCCTTGCGTGGGTCTTCTTCAGTCTCTCTTGTCGGATAGCTGTAGCTGATCCAGGCATACCGCTGCTACTTGTTCAACAATTATATTAAATTATATATGCTTATGTAATTGCAGCTCCCAGGAAGCTGCTAGCTCCTAAGCCGCCGGTTCATTTGAGCACTTGTAACAGATCCCCTATGGGTAAACAGTGTGCAAACAGCTGACAGATTCTACCAGCTACTTGGCAACTGGGGCCCTGCGGCTCCCCCTCACCTAGCAGCAGCCCCCTCCCACTTACTCCCCCCAATAGATACATGCGCTGGGGAGTAAACACCCTCGCACACGCACGCACATGCGCGTGCATGCACACCCATTCCAGAAGGACTCTGTTGAAGGCATGCAGGTTCAGATGCCTCCCTCCGACTGACTGCCTAACCTGTTCAATCAGATCCCAGCCTCTCCTTCCTGCTGTGGCACTTTCCCGAGTCTTTCTTTAGGTACTGCACAGCAAAACATTCGGCAGACAGCAGAGGGCAAAAGACAACGGGATGCCTGCTATGAACAGTTGCCCGGACAACCCTGACACAGCCTGATGAAGGAGGGCAGGGAGCAGCCCGGGCTCCAGCTGCCCTAGGATGCAGAGTCCTAGGAACTCACCAGCAGAGGCTCAGCTGCAGTGGGAGGCCACTGAGCAGCTCCCCGTTTCTCTGGGTGGCAGAGCAGAGACAGGATTGGTGGAAGAGGAGAAATGGAGTTTTGCCTGCACAAGCAGCAGCCAATTCTTCAGAAAGGAGAGGGGAGAGTAAGGCAGGAAGGGTTTTCCTTCTTTCCCTCGATAGGTGTTCTATCATAAGAAGTAAAGGACAAGGCTCGCTTCCCGGGGCTGCCTCACTCTTCTGACCTTCTAAACACCCCCTGTCAGCCCAGGCATAGAGTCTGTCATGATGTATATTGTTTTCCAT
The DNA here is from genome assembly GCA_907164525.1 of Lophiomys imhausi. Lineage (NCBI taxonomy): Eukaryota > Metazoa > Chordata > Mammalia > Rodentia > Muridae > Lophiomys > Lophiomys imhausi. The sequence goes on from CAJQZJ010032789.1 coordinate 3,381,943, forward strand.
TGATTTTCAAGGTGTTTTCAACCCAACTGTAAACTCTCTCAAGATACTCTGTTTTTTATTCACTTGTGCTGGGTATAATGGTTAGCAAATCCTCTTGAAATGAATAAATCCTCAAAAATGTTTCCCTCCAAGGGTTTGGGGATTTAATTAAGTTAATGCACATTTAGATCTAAACTGATAAAACGCAAGGAGAAATTGTGTTAACCTATGTGCTTAGACAAAAGTAGAATGTAGTTCTATTGCTTTCAAGGTGAGTTCACAAGTCCTCAAATGCTTCTCAGGGATAAAGGGTGACAGCGAAGCAAAGGCTTCAGAGTTTAATTTGTCCACGTGAGACAACAAATTTCACCAAGAAGCCCCATGTGCTGGACATTATAGGAGGACCAGTGAAGAAATGGCAGGAAACAGGGCCCCACTGATGACCAGAGCCAAGCCATTATCCGCCTTGCCCAACTGATTAGAGGTTTAACTTCCATGTCAGGAAGATATCCTCCAACAACAAAGATTGAGAGAGAGAGAGAGAGAGAGAGAGAGAGAGAGAGAGAGAGAGAGA
>CAJQZJ010032789.1:3382505-3409807 GCA_907164525.1 Lophiomys imhausi
GAGAGAGAGAGAGAGAGAGAGAGAGAGAGAGAGAGAGAGAGAGAGATATCGTGAAATCTGATGTATATCAACGTGTGAAAATCGCCTTCAGGAAGGCTTTTTTTTTTTTCTTTAAGCACCATAAGTTATCCTTGACAACCTCTACTAGGAAAAAAAAAAAACCATGGAAGCCTAACCGAAGGGGCCAGAAGTCACCTCCAAAGAAACCATGAGTCCAAATCAAAGGACCCCTGACCAGAAACAAGCTTCACTTTCTCACAGCACAAGCTGTGGTAGGTAGCCCTAGGTTCCTAGGTGTACCGTGGCTGGTCACCGCAGCACAGAGCTACCACCACCTGACTGACAGGAAATGGCTCAGAGAGGCCGAAGTCAAACTGCCAGCTGGGTCACCGAGTCGGGACTAAGCCCAGGGCACTTAGCCCAGACTAAGCCTCAGGAATCAGGATGTTTTTTCCTAGGACCTTACAAATCCTGATGCTGATTCCAGCCAGGTCTGTCACACTCACAGCTGTGATCCGTCACAGGGAAGCAAACAGCCCAACATCCAATAATGATACTAGTGAGCCCCCCCCCACATCCATGAAGTACACATTTTCTGCTTTGCCCACTGAGTCACCTCCTCCAAAGTCTGAGATCAATTTCTTCAATGTTCCAATTTGCTCTTACACAATCCCAGAAAACCCGAGGCTTTGATCTCTGTTCATTTAAGACATATGTACATGAGTGAGCGTGAGGTAAATTCACATGTTCTCTCGTGCATGTGGAGGCCAGAGGTTGACATAAAAACGCCTTCTCCGACCATCTTCCACCTTCCTCCTTTTGAGACAGGGTCTCGCTGAGCCTGGAACCTGCGTTTTCAGTTAAACTGGCTGGCTGGCAACTCCCTGAGTTCTTCCTGTCTCTATTCTGTCACCAATGGGGTTCAAGACATGGGCTGCCATGGCTAGCTTTTATGGGGATGTGGGGGGTCTGAACCCAGGTCATGCTTGCACAACAAGCATTTTGTCTGGTGAGTTATCTCTCCAGCCCTGGATCAGTGTCTTAAGTGTTCCGGGGCAATCTCAGTTTGCTCTTAAGGTCTCAGGGCCTGATAGCTCAGCAGCGGCATTCCATCTGGCTTTCATACTTTGATTGTCAACAAAGGCAAACAGGGGAAGGGGGGATGGCAAGACCTTAAATTTAAATTATTCCTTGAAGGAAAATGGGCAACACTCTGAACTCCTGAACCTCCTCCGCCTCCTCAGCAAGTCCCCTTAAATTAATTAATTTTTAGAGACAGGATCTTGCTATGTAGCTGAAGCAGGCCTGGAACTGTAAATCCTCCTGCACCGTGGCCCAGGTTGCATACGGTGGCACCACGGGAGTGTGTTACCATACCTTGCTGTGTTACTATAACTATCCTTGCTTTTCACCTGAAAACACGGTCTTAAGTTGACCCCTGTAGGGAAAGGGCATGTAGGCCTAAGTAGGTAAAAAGACTGCAGTTGCTTTCTTGAAATTGTTAAAATGGTATATTAATTAAGGCTTTTATAAACTTGAGACAAATGAAGCACAGCCTAGGAGAAGTAGGGTAAATTTCCCAACTAGACACATCACAGCATTATACTAAAAAAAAAAAAAAGCAACGATCATAAGATATGTTTATATGTTCAAAGGTTTAAAACAAAACAGAGTTAGGTACGATGGCATGTGCCTACAATCCTAGCACTTGGGAGGCTGGGACAGAAGGACCGGAACATTGAGACGAGCCTGGGCTAGACTGTGATACTCAGTTTCCAATAAAATAAGCAAACACTGTGAATTCTGTCACCTTGTCCTCCTTTCCCAGCTGGCTATGCTAGCACCTCTGGCCACGCTCCAAATCCCGAGGCATGATCACTCACATCTATGCTTCCCAGGCTTCTGAGCTGTAAGCAGAGAATTAGAAAACGGCAGAGCCCAGGAATGGACTGAAGAGATCTACCTAATCAGTGAGAAGTATACCTACGATTTTCCTTTTTAAAAGCCTAAGCTTTATAAAATCGTGTTGCAGAAGGACAAAGCCTAATTTGGACTATTCCAGTACTATAGTTAAAAACAGAAATTATTACCACTGGGTTGAGTGGCTGCCGCTGGTAAATTACAACTTCTATATTTGTGTGTTGTTTACTTTTCAGTAGAGCCCAGAAATGTCAAAACCTATTTTGATATTTTCTTATTATTAAATGAAGTGATTAATCCTTGAAGACTACGGAATTTAGTAATTTTTAAAACGTTTGCTGTATCACCCCTCAGGGTAAGCAGTAATTTACTTCCAGCAGGGGCTTTTAGAAATCCACACTTGAATGCAAGTTTAAAACCTCACATGGCTTGAAAGTAGCAAAGGTAGCGCAGGTTGACATGGGATCAAAGCCACCCCTGAGGAACAAAGGGGCCAGCTGGTTCTTTAGTCCCGTTAAGGAGTCCCCTCACAGTTTCCTTGGATGCCCCTGCAGTAACAAAGGCAAGGCATCCGCCACCCGCATCATCATAGCTTCTGAGAGGCACAAAGAACACTGCAGAGAAGATGCTGACCCTCTGAAGGGAAAATGGAAAGGCAGGTTCTGCTCTGATATTCTTTATTTGTCCACCTTTTGTTAATGGGCACATGAGAGAAACTGTGCCCTGCACTAGTGGTGGCAAAGCCTCCAGCCAAGAAGTACCTGAGCCCTGCAGTGCCTTTTGTAACATTTCTATAAATCTCCCTTACATACTAAGCACTTCATGGTGCCAACCGAGTGTACTTTGTTTCCCATACCTGTTCTACCACGGCCAAAAGTGTGCGGCTACAAGGTAAACGCTAAGCTTTCTTTGACCCTTCCTTAAACCCTAAGTATCACGAGGTGACTTGGGAATATTATCAAAAGCCGCATTAAACTTTAACCTAGGATCAAGCTAGAATGCCTCTTGCTCATGATTCTCATTGGCGATAACTTATGAATACACATCACATGGACTTCTGAACTTGATAAGATTTGTGTTTGGAAGGGCCTCTCCTCTAATAGTGACCTCTTCTTAGGATACATATCCAATCTGGGGGGGGCTGGTGAGACGGCTCAGCACTTAAGAATTTACACTGCTTTTGTAGGGCAAGCAGGTTTGATTCCCAGCACGAACCAGTAGCTCACAGCTGCCTCTAACTCCAGCTCCAGAGAATCTGATGCCCTCTTCTGGACTCTGGGGCGCCCACACTCAGGCACACATACCAAAATGAACAACGGGACATTCACTCTTCTCTGGTTAGGAGAGAGTTGCACTGTGCTGACTTCTGCCTGTGATGCCCCATGCTCTCATTCTCCTACTCAAAACATCAGCAAGCCAATCCACTTTATCATTTATGGACATTTTAAGGACAGTGATCACTCTGTCTTTAGAGTGAAGAACTGGGCACATAATAATGCATTCAACATTCATTTCAGAACATGCTGAGATTTCCCCTCAACCCCAACCTTTGCTGCACTTTCTCCTTAAAACTCTCTAAAATTAAAACAAGCAATAGAGAAGATATTTTTTTTTTCTAAGACAGTCTTAAGGGCCAGGAATGTAGCAAGACCCAGGTTCAGTCTCCAGAAAATGAAGGTTTAATGTTCTTTCCTTAATCTCAAAAATCAGATAGGAGGCACTTTCAAAATTTATCACTTAAATAACTTAAATGGTTTGCACAAATCTTGGGAAAACTTGATTTTCTGCGACAGGCAGGAACACAAGTATCTTTGGTTCAACACATAGTAAATGTGCATTACGTACAAAGATCTGTTTTAAGTAGTGTTTCTCAACTGCAAGGCTGACTAGACTAACTTATAGGGCAGGGCTTCTCAGCTGCAGTTTTGAGACAGAATTCTTTTCCTAAGAAATCTCAGTTTCTGGTGCTAAGGCTTACAATAGAGTGGGCCATGCCTACTCACATCATCCAGGGATATCTACTTAAAGTCAGATGGTTGCAAAGGTCTCTCGTATTCCACATTCCAGCCAACATGTCAATGGTCATAAGTGTCCCTGAGTAGAATGAATACTAGTTACTCATAATTTCCCAACATAGTAATACTCTCAGGGTACTTCAGACTAAAGCTATCAAATCCCCTTATATTTTTATAAATGATCTCCCACTGGGAATCCAATGGTAAGCTTAAAAGCATTAGCAAATAAATCATTTCTGTCATTTTGAGAGGTGAGCTGTCTGGTTTTCTCACTATTAAAAGGGAGTACTGAGTACACACACACACAAACACACACTCACAGACACATACACAAACTCACATACTCATACACATACACAAACTCACACACACACACACACACACTCAGAGACACCCATACACACACACTCATACACACTCACACACACACATACACACAGTCACACATATACACACACTCACAGTCAGTCCTATTATCATAAGGCAGACCCACTGTCTCATTTAGAAACTCAAGTATGTAATTTAGTGGCCCGTGCGCAGGGAGGTCAAGTTGAGGACAGCATGTTCTTCGTAAGATGGTACAAGCATGTGAGCAGTGTGGCTGTGGAGTGAGGAGGAGCTTGCGCCTGTCATCCTAGCCCTTGGAAGGCCAAGGTAGGACTGTGAGTTTGAAAGCGGCCAGGGCTGCAGTGTGAGACCCTGCCTCGAAGAGGAAAAGGAAAACAGAGCTGTACATGAAGGTTTGAATACTAAACTGTGAGTCCTTACTACTTTCCCAACTAGAACCATCTCTGACAAAAGACAGACACACACGCAGTTCTCCAAGACCATTCTGAGAGTAGCCTAGGGAAGCAGCGCCTAACAGAAGGGCAAGTGACAGAACCCTGGGAGGGTAAATCGGGCTCGGTAGGTTTTCATCAGTCAGAGCAACAGTGAGAACTGCTTTTTAATAAGTGTAATTGTTAACAGCCAGCCAGGACGTAAAAGCCTGGAAGTTGAACTGAAAGATAAGAGGCAAATACATGTAGGGTTCAATTGGAAGCTTAGATGCTTTAAAAAGTTGCAAATGTAAAGAAAAAAAAGATTCTGAATACAATAACTGCTCTCAATAAAAGCAAGATATGAAGCATCTATTTAGTTCCCATGAATTAGCTATTACTACTAAATCAGTACATTTGTTGCTTGGTTTTTTTTTTTTGGTTTTTTTGAGACAGGGTTTCTCTGTGTAGCCCTGGACTCGCTTTTGTAGACCAGGCTGGCCTCGAACTCACAGAGTTCCACCTGCCTCTGCCTCCCAAGTGCTGGGATTAAAGGCGTGCGCCACCACCGCCCTTGTTTTTAATAAATACTTTTCAGTTTGACTAAGCTAAAGCCATCAAGGTTATAGGAGGCCGATGTGGGAAGAAATAGCTCCTCAGAACAGTGAGTGGGCTGAGAACCACTTACTGGATCCAAACCTTATCTCTAAAGACCATTCACTTTTCATACACATCATCTAACTCCATGCCGTGTAAATTTTATTTGGCAAACTTCCTTTTAAAACAGTCTAATTGTGGGCTGGAGAGATGGCCCTGGCTGTCCTGGACTTTGTTGATCAGGCTGGCCTTGAACTCAAGAAGATTAAAGGTGTGTCCCACCACAACCAGCTAAACAACTAGTTTGAAAAAAAAAATCTTAGATAGAGGGCTGGCTTAGTGATTAAGAGAACCCACTATTCCTCCAGGACCCAGGTTCAATTCTCAGCATCCACAAGGCAGCTCACAACTGTCTGTAATTCCAGTTTCAGGGGCTTTGGGACCTTCACAAAGACATATATGTAGGCAAAATACCAATGCACATAAGAGTAATCAATAAAATTTTAAAACACCCTAATTGCACTAAAATACTTTTTATCATAAGACAAAACAGTTATACTCTGTTATGTCAACTAAATCTTTGAAGTGCTTTGAAAACTGTTTCAGACACAGGTAATCTTGTAGTGAGGGAATCAAAATGTCTTTTCTCCTCACTACCCGGCACTTGTTTGTAGAGGCCTGGAGGAAACACTACTCCCTGACCCCCCACCCCAACACTACCACACCCCTGAAATTAGTCCCTTTAGTACCTAGAGAAAGCCTTTATCTACCTCACTGGAAAAAGATTTTGCTTATAAACAAAGGGACAGGTGTTTACATAAGCAAAAGCTGTTTATTTTAAAAATATCACAGTACTGAAATCTGTTCTGTTGGGGAACATCTATAGCAGGAAATGAAAAAGTGATTTGGGGGGTGCTGAGGAGACAGACGCTTCGATGGGTAAAGCACTCGTCATGCAACTGTGGGGCCGTGAGTGTGAATTCCCAGAACCCATCTAAAGGCAGACATGGCAGTTAGTGCTTGTCTTCAAGCCAAGCACTCCTATGTGGAGGTGGGAGATGGAGAATCACTGAAGGTCTACAGGCCCGCAAGCCGAATACACGCAGAAGGAAACAAACAAACAAAACAGGAGACCGCCGGGCGGTGGTGGCGCACGCCTTTAATCCCAGCACTTGGGAGGCAGAGGCAGGCGGATCTTTGTGAGTTCGAGGCCAGCCTGGTCTACAAAGTGAGTCCAGGACAGCCAGGGCTACACAGAGAAACCCTGTCTCGAAAAAAAAAAAAAACAAAAAACAAAACAGGAGACCCTGACTCAAGGCAGAAACTGAGGACAAACCCCTTAGGTTGTCCTCAGACCACATACCATGGAGGATACATGTATGAATGTCCATACGCACATAGACATGGACAGACAGACGGACAGATGGATGGACTGACAGACACGTGCACACACACTCCAAGATTTTAAAGATTTATTTACTTTTATTTTATGTGTACAAGTGTTTTGCCTGCATACATGTATACATTCCAGATGCGTGCCTGGTACCTCCGCAAGCCAGAAATGGCCTCAGATCCCCTAGAACTGTAGTTACAGGAAGTTGTGAGCCACCCTGTGGGTGTCAGGAACTAAATCCTCTGTGAGAGCAGCCAGTGCTCTTAACCACTGAGCCAGTCCTCTAAGATTTTTTTTTTAAGTAGTTGTTTAGCTGGGTGTGGTGGCACACACCTGGAGGCAGAGGCAGGCAGATCTCCGTGAGTTCGAGGCCAGCCTGGTCTACAAATGGAGTCCAGGACAGCCAGGGCTAGTTACACAGAGAAACCCTGTCTTGAGAAACCATAGGCACACACAAAAAGCAGTTGTGTATTGTTTGGGTGTTTGCTGGGACCAAATTCAGGACCGGCCTATCTATGCTAAGTAGGAGGCTTACATCCGAGCTCTGCCCTCAGGCCTGAATGACTGCAAAGCCTAAAGTCCTACACAGTGGTTTGGAATACTCAGCTCATAGCTGTCTGAGCTCCATACTTCAAGTTCTATTCTGAACCATTTGCAGGATTTGGAGTAGGCTTTTGCCCTTTCTTCTGACACTTCACACATCTTTCCAAACTCTTCTGAAGACGGACTTCCTCTCATGTCTGAAATACATCCTGTGACACCCTCACAACTCGGTGTGGCTTTACTTACATAAAAGGTTTAGACTTTGTGTTGCGCCAGATGTTTGGTGGGCAGGGCCGTGCTCCCCCTTCTATGAGCTTATGAATGAGCAGCAGGTGAGTCTTGGACTTGCTCAGCTGGGAAGTACACGGAAATGGGACCTTGACTTTGACCTCGGGAGCAGGAGGTCCAAGGGGGGCCGTGTGACAACCCTGAAGCAGGGTTTTGTTCTATGAGGCTTCACAGGTTCTGTGCTTACACGGTTTTGGAAATTGAAGTCATTTGAATCTTACAGATCTCCTGGACCAAAACAGCTCCATCTCTTGCTTTTTTTTTTTTTTTTTTTTTTTGCTTTTTCCAGACAGGGTTTCTCTGGGTAGCCCTGGCTGTCCTGGACTCCCTTTATAGACCAGGCTGGCCTTGAACTCACAGAGATCGGATTGCCTCTGCCTCCCAAGTGCTGGGATTAAAGGTGTGCGCCACCACACCCAGCAATTACACACTGCTGTGAACTGCCATGTGGGTGCTGGGGTTCGAACCAGGGTCCATTTGGAAGAGCAGCCGGTGCTCTTGACCGCTGAGCCATCTCTCCAGCCCCCAATTGTTTTTTTTGTTTTTTTTTTTAAATGAGCTGTAGAACCTAAATTATAGCCAAGCCTGGCTTGCGCATATTATTTCCCAAGGGAGAATGCATCTTTGGCACCTGCACCTCATACAACTGGGATGGGTTTTGCAATTTAAGGAAGTTTCCTCTAAAACTGGTGACTTTGAGAGAAGAGATCACTCCCGATGTATTCTGCTTCACATGGGTGGCTTGTCTGAAGAAGCCAAAATTTACCTCCTTCTTCCGGAAGCCTAGTGGAAGATGAGCTACACAGGCTTCCTGTTTTCCTCAGAGATGGAATGCTTGAATTCAAATGGGTTAGGGAAGTCCACTCTCTTCACAGCTTACACCAAGGTAACTTCGTTAGCAATAATATTTCAAGAAAGAACTGAAAATAATAAAATCACTTTTTGTAAGATAAAAGTAAAATGGAAATGAGCCAAGAGGTGCTGACTGACGCTGGTGCCTAATTCGAGGACAGGACATGATCTAAGCGCCCCACAGAGAGGTCCTCTGACAGAAGGCTGGGTGACATTTGGTCGGGTGAAGAGCTGCTTTGGTGACACCTTCACCCCGGCCTTACCTGGGACAGTGAGCCCACGCAGCTGCGATGGGTTCCGAGTCAGCATTGCAGTCTGATGCCCTCACGAGGGTGAGATCACCAGCGTAATAGAGCCTTGCTTAAGGGAGAAGCAGCTCAGCATGTCGGGGCATGCCCATCTCTGCAGGGTGACGCAGGGTCAGCCCTTTATAATAAAGGCTTCATACCTGACTGTGTCAGGGATTGTTCTATACAGTCACCCATTCTTCTCTGAGAGGCTGGTACTGCGGTCTTCAGTTTTAAAAGGAAGAGAACGGTTGCTTACGTGACTTGCGAAGATCCCACAGGCCTAAGTGTTCCTGCACCAAAAAGCAATCCGTATTACCCCTGAGCAGTTCTAGTTTTAAGAGCAAGGCGTGTGCTTCATCCTTGCCAGACCTGGCGTCGCATTAAGTTATTTTCAGCAGAAACTTGAGGAGAAATCAAAAGTGCTCTGTTTTTAGGGGCCAGTTCTTGTTATTTTGGTCCTAGATCTTCTGATAATGCCCTCAAGGAAGAAGCAGGAAAATCCGGGATGACCAAGGTCAGGTTGGCCCTCACTTCAGAAACAGACACAAAGGCAACACAGGGGCCCCTCTACGCATTTCAGCACAGGAAGTGCTGTGGTATCAGATATTAATTAGGGGAGAGCTGGAGGGTGAAGAATCCTGCAGACAGAAAAGCTCCATGTGAAAAGAGCAAGGATACCCACTGAGCCTCAGATACCACAGGGCCTGGTGGGAGGGAGAGGGGAAGGAACGCTTGCCTAAAGGCCACCAGCATCCCTTCTCACAGGAGGACCACAGGGAACAGATGGAGGAGGTCTCACCCTGTCAACTATTTATAGACGACTGAAGAACCAGGGTGACTAGAGGCCACAGCGTCACCGGCAACTTCTTTGGAGTATACAAAATAAGACAAAATGCCATCTACTCGGTACAAATTAACCTTTCCCTTTTTTGAGGGAGAAGAAATCAGAGTGGAAACTTAAAGGAACATTTTGTCTAGCGTCACATTTATATATAAACGTATACAAGTGTGCCATTGACTGTGTGTTTATTTGTCCATTCAAGCGTACTCGGATCTTTTTTGTTTGTTTGTTTTTTGAGACAGGGTTTCTCTGTGTATCCTTGGCTGTCCTGGACTCGCTTTGTAGACCAGGCTGGCCTTGAACTCACGGGGATCCACTTGCCTCTGCCTCCCTGGGATTAAAGGCGTGTGCGCCATCGCACCTGGCTTTCGCACCTATTTTTATATTTATATTTCCTTCAAAGGATTTTGGGGAGAGAAATGGAACAGAGTGTACAAACTTCAGGGTAACAGCTATAAAGGTTTCCCAGCTTGTTGTAAGCGAGGCTTACCTGACACCTCCAAATTAAACCTACCCGACAGTCAAATGGAAGAGTATATGGTAAAGAGTGGGTCGAAGCCAGTTTTCGGCATGGACTGCAGACAGGAGTCACTGGGTAGGAGTTTTAAACCCACTGCCACCTGGCTCCCACCTGCAAGATTCTCTGATAATTGCCTGGGCACTGTGGGAGCTCTAGGTCCCCAAGCGATTTTAACTTTTTGGCAGTGATCTGAACTAATGGTGTTCTAGCACATGACCTCAGTAATTGTCTCAACGACCTGAGTAAGCCAGACTCAAATGAGCCCACCAAGGCTGTGCTTAGGAGAGTCACTGGGCTGATTTAGAGCATCTGCCACCAATAGAAACCAATCCAGATGGAAAGCAGAAAGTAGTCAACCTGTCTGTCCTGTCTGCCACACAGAAGGATCAGGTCAGGAGCTTCTGAGAAGCACCCATCTACATTAAAACCTTGAGAAGCAGCCAAGCTTCCTGCAATAGGAACCCATCTTATTTATAGCTGAATTATTATACATTTCAGTGCCATCCACAGCGGCTTGGAGGAAGGGGGGTTCTTCCTAGAATTTCACTTTGAAATCTGAACTTACCCTAGCGTCTAGCATCTTTCTATATTCAGTGTGGTGTCAGGGATACATGTTTTATACACAGAGGGTCATGGCACAGTACAGGATGGTTCTATTTACCAGAAAGCCAACTTTAAAAAGGAGAATTTTAAGATACCTCATATGGTAATATTCTGAACTTAGAAACACAGATTCTACTAGCAATGTTGCAGAGTGCAGTTCACATGCAGCAATCCACTCCCAAGTCCCCCCTCTACTTTCTTTCGTGTTCCTGTGCCCACCTGCACTATCTGGTTAGCTGTGCCAATCAATCCTCCTGGGCATTTTCTCATGCAACTGGGTTTTAAAATTAAGTTAGCACACAAAGTAATGGGTTTCATTTTGGCCTTTCCCTACATATATGTAAATATAGTCTTTATTAATCTTCTTTGTTTAATCTCCTACCCGCCTCCCACTTTGCTGGTTCCCCTCCGATAAATAAATCCCACATGAATCCTATTACTCCCCACCCCCTCTAGGTCTCTTCATATTCACTCATGGTCTTCTTCACAATCAGTTTTTTTGAAATAAAATCTCATGTAGCCAAGGCTGGCCCTGAACTTCTGATTCCCCTGTTTCTACCTTCTAAATACTAGGACTAGACGCACACAACTAAACCCTGCTTCTCACCACACACTCTTCTAAATATAAATTCAACATATGAGAGAAAATATTACATTTGTCTGAGTCTGGCTTATTTTGTTTAACAATATTCTCTAATTCAATCCATTTTCCTGTATGTTATTTCATTTTTCTTAATGACTGAAACAAAAAAACATTGTGTATACTGGGCCACATTCCTGAGTGCTGGGATTAAAGGCATATGCCACCACGCTTCACGGGGCCACATTTCTTTATCCATTCATCTACTGATAGGCACCTAGACCAGTTAGTTCTATTTCTTAGCTATTTTAAACAGTGTAGCGATAAATACGGATCTCATAACTACCTCTGTAGGAACATCAAAGAAGAGGAGATACAGAATGTAACTGAGTCATTTATTTTTGGCTTATTTTCCTAATGTGACTGTTCTCAGGTTGTCAAAAACACACATATCTGCAAATTAACATTCAAAGTTATTAGTGAGGGGTGCAGCTCAGTTAGAGCATTCCCCTAATGTGCAAACAAACGGCCCTGGGTTTGATCCCTAGCTCTCCAGAGAGAGAAAAGGGGCTGGAGAGAGGGCTCCGTGAATGACAGGGCGGGTGAGGAAGCACGTGGACATGAGTTACATCTCAAGTGTCCATGTACAAAGCCATGTGAACGAGGCTGAGAATGTGTGCATCTCTAATTCCAGAGCTGTGGGGGAGGGGGGAAAGGGCCAAGGATTGGGGGGCTTTATGACAGTCAGCTTAGCCCCAGAATCGACAATCAATTATTCTTTATCTCAAAGGAATAAAGTACAGAGTGGTAGAGATGTACACCCATGCCCTCCACCTTTACACACACAGGGATGAACCTTACACACTTACACACCACAGTCTCACACTAAAAAAATATGAAAAAGTAAAAATCAAAGTAACATCTAGTAAAAGAAAATCTAATTCTTCAGCTGGCTGATTCTCAAATTTAAAAAATATATTAAAGAGAATAATCCTTAACAAACATGGGAAAAAGCCAAATGTCATTTAATTTACATTGCAAACAAACTGCAGCTAAGCATTATAAGGGTAACTAATTGTGGACAGTAATTTATAGTAACAATGAATAACTAATACAAGGCTATAGCAGGCACCATCACTAGCCGCAGACAGACCTGAACCTGGGGAAGAACAAGCCCCAACACCACCAGCGCACAGACCTGGGGACCCTGACAGGGAGATGCCCAGTGGCAGACCACGGGGCACCGTGAGCACATTGTGTAAACTGAAGATTAGCAGAAAGTATCCATCTTGATGACGCAGTTCAAGACATAGGAGCATATCACAAGACAAGATATATAACCAGTGTTTCCAGCTTGCCCTCTTTTCATTTTTTCTAGGGTCTCACTCCGTAGCCCTGGCTGGCCTGGTACTTACCAACCCGCCCCTGCCTCCTGAGAGCTGGGACTGAAGGCCAGCATCACCATGCCAGGCTACCTACAATTCTCTAACACAAAAGCTCCTTCCAAGGTCTAGGAATGAGAGTACAGATGTACTAGGGGAAGAGAGGTGAACCGGCACGGGTTATCTCAGAGTATGGGCTGCACATGAAGTGAGAGAGTCCGAGGGGATAAACAGAACAGGAGACAAAAAGCCAAGATGAGAACCAAATAAACATGCCAGGGCTGGGATGTAGCGGTGACTGAGAACTCGTCTGGCACAGACGATTCCCAGAATCACAAATCAGTAAGAAAGAGCCACCAACCACAAACTCCACATTATATTTAGGCTCTGGCCTCAACATGACCTCATTTGAGAGACTGTTAGCATCAAGCATATAAATATCTCTCATTGAGGTGGTTACTTAAAAAAAAAAAAACAAACAAACCTTGGTTGAGTGGCTAAAATGAAAACCATCAAACCAACAAAATATACAAGGCCCAACAAGGATGCACAGCAATTATTTTACATATGATACTCCCATAAAAAGTTGTGCAGTCACCCTAGAAGTGCACCAATGCAGTATGAAATCACGGTGGAGACAAGAATGTAAGTATTTGCCTTAAATGAAAACCACTGGCATAAAAACCAGCATATAAATATTCGAAACAATATTGTTCCTCCCTCCCGAGCCTAGGAGTAACCCAATATTGTTCAGTGGGTGGGTGGGGGAGGACTCGGGGCCTACTTCTCTTTATCAGTAAGGAGAGGAAACTAACTACCAATGCACACAACAGTGAGTTCAAACCTAAAATACATTAGGTCAGGTTAGAGCAAAAAACCCAAACAAAACAAAACATTGCATTAAATGCTTCCACTTTGAAGACTCTGGAAACGGTCAAAGCAAAGGATGCCAAACAGATCAGTGGACGGGATCGAGCCTGAGGGAGTTCAGGGTGACAGGACCCTTCTACGTCCTGCTGATGGTGGTGGCTATACATGTAACAACTATGTTAACTGTGTACCAAAAACAAAACGGCGATATGCAAGCCAAAAAGAAAATTTTTAAAAATTCCTCCACTTATTCGGGATTTTCAATGTGTTGATTTTCTCTGGCAACCTTCATGGATCGGTCTACTGGACTATTCTGTCTTCCCAACTACTTGGCCATCTACCAATCACTTACAGTCAGAGGCGCCCCAACTCTCAGACCAGCAACTGGAATTCCTTGTCTAGGAGTGGTCAGTGGATGCCCGACCCCAAAGCAATGGCTTTAAAATGTCATTTCAGTCTTGGAATGCTTGGTCTTTTTGTCCCTCTTGGGCATCCCTCACTTCTCTGACGGTCTGGGCTGGTCTCCCTCCTCCATTTTGAATGTTGTCTATTTCGTTTTTCTTTCTGATCTCTTCCCCACTAATCCCAAGGCTTCAAGAATTATTCTGTCCTGGGCCAACTCCCAGACCTGACCTCAGTTTCTCCTCCAGCTTCACACTTCCAGTTGACTATTCCGTATCACTGCCACAGGGTCTCTTTTGTTGCACAATTCTTTATGTATAAGGTAGAAGACCCTCCCTCCTTTCACTAAAATCAAACCCTGTTCATTAATATGTTCATGTCACACTTAAACTAATGAACCAAATTCAAAGTGTAGCCTGCTATGTCACCTTCTTACCTGCGATCCTTTGACATAAGACTCTGAGAGTCCTGAACAGCTCCCCTTCTGTGCCTAGCGCCATGCCAACGCCTGCCTCCATCTCTCCAGTGACTTCAAAGTCAGTCTGGAGATCATCGAACTCTTTCTTCATCCATCCTCTGGCCTACATAGCTGCTCAGAAAGGAAGCCCTCCTTTCAGATGAAGATCATCTAAGTCAACCTTCCAACCCCCATAATTTTAATGATCTATAGAAAGTGCATATTCTTAGTCAAATTATTCTAAGCCTTGATAGTTTTACTTCCTGTACTAACAAGACTTTTTTTTTTTTTTAAAGCTCTTTGAATAATTTGTTTTCAGGTATCACAACACAAGTGTGTGAATTCTTCAGAGATCATATGCTGATACTTCTCTTTGCTTAGTTTGCGCAGTGGTTCTCAACCCCTTTCGGAGTCCAGCGACCCTGCCACAGGGGTTGTCGCCCAAGACCACCAGAAATATCAGATATTTACATTACAAATCGTAACAGTAGCAACAGCATGAGGAACAGTATTAAAGGGTTGCAGCCCTGGAAGGCCAAGGCCCAGTGACTTAGCAAGACGTGAAACGGAGCACTTCTTCCTAGGATCTGAATTTTAACAGGGCGGGGTTTACAACACAGTACAACCTGAGCATCTATTTTGTATGTTTATTTGCAGACATTAAACTTAGGTCCTTCAAGCTAAGGGAGACCATAAATATCACTTTGTATTTTGGAAAAATTCACAGGAGATACATGACCAAGGTAAAAAAGTGTTAGTTGTCCCAGTACAGTCCTTCTAGAAAAGAAACAAAAACCCAATTCCAAGTTCTAAGTAATTTCTTCTAAAAGAATGGCAACAGAACCCACCAATTATAGGCATTAATTTATTCCTTTGCACATCAGGGTCTGGGCTTCACGGATTAATCAAAAGCAGCATTAAATTTTAACTCTCTAGCATTTTTTTAGGGAGGTTGGGAAACGGGGGGGGGGGGAGATTTGTTCTCCACAGCTGATTTCCATAGCTCATGAACATGAGCCTACAACTCCGACATGCAGAATTTGAGCTCAGACAGTTTTGTGACATGATTGCCTGTGAATTCGCTTAAAATAATATTCTAAAAGAAAAGAACTTGACATCCTCTAGTGGTGAAACACAAATCTGTTTCCAAGGCAATTGTATTTTTTTAGTTCTTGCTTGTCTTTGACTATGGCAAGGAAAATATTATAGTATTCTGAAAGAACTGTTCATCCTCAAGAAAAATCAATGTTTTTTTTTTTAAAGAAAGTAATGGAAACCCTTAAGGAGAAGCTAAACATATATCTGCAGATGTGTTTTAGAGTGCTGCATTTATATAGTGCCCTGTAAACACGCACTATGCCGCCGAAGTTCACTCTGAGTCATACACATGGGAACACACAGACCCATAATCTTGAACATATCACAGGTACTGTTCTGTAGTAACCCAAGATTTTAATCTGAACAACCCTGAAATTGCAGCCTTTGAACAGGGATATAACATTTAAAAACCTAAGGTTGGACTCTACCTCAAAATAATTATATATAAAAAGAAAACAAAATGAATGCCTCAAAAAAACGCGTTGCTGTTTGTGGCTGAGAAAGATGGTACAGAGTTAATCCAGGACATGGGAGGGTGAGGCAGGAGGAGCCTAAAATTGAGACAAGCCAGGAATACATGGCAAGATCCCCATCTCAAACTAACAAAACACAAAGGTAGAAAGGAAAGAAAGAAATGTGGCATTTTGAGATGCCAACTTTTACCTCTTGGTGGTACTAAAAGACAGGCCTAGGTACCCCACTCCTTCATTAAACAAATAAAATACCACATAAACCTACAATTTATGAACTGGAGTGTTAGTGTGTATAATGCCAAGTGTGAGTATGAAACCCAAGTTCTATATTCAGATATAGGTCATAGGTTTTACATATACAGAAGAACACAACCTCAAGTGTTCCCTCGAAACAGCGTTACCCAGACTTCACAAATACATTTACCGGGCCGAGGAGAATGTTCATCCAGTAAAGGTATGTGTGCTGCCTGCCAGGCCTGTGGACCTGAATTCCATCACCACAGGTGGGAAAGAGAGAACCGACTCCCACAAGCTGTTCTCTGACGTCCACACTTGTGCTGCGTACAGCATGTGTGTGAACATGCATTCGTGTGTGTGTGTGTGTGTGTGTGTGTGTGTGTGTGTGCGCGCGCGCGCACGTGTAACTAAAAATATGCTGAGGGCCAGGTGCAATGGCTTACCCTGGCAATCCCAACAGAGGTAGAAGAATCCTGAGTTTGAGGCCAGTATCCCACACACAGAGAGTTAAAGCCCGACACGTACCTAATGGAGAGACTCTGTCTCAAAAAACCAAACTACATCAAAAATAAACTTTCCATTTCCTTTCTTTAGCATCCACTGGCACAGGTGTTTTGAATAGTAAGAGCAAAAATAGAAAAATGGGGGGAAATACCGGGCCAGAAATAGAAGACTATATACACATGCATACACACCTGAATATATGTTTGTGTATGTGTTGATCATCTATAACCGGAAATTTAAATTTCTAGGTAAATATGCAGAGGAATTGTATACTAGAAGGAAATAATAGCCAATAAATTCTACCTTTAATGAAAGAGAGAACTTCAGGCTGGTGAGATGTGTCAATGTTTAGGTAAAGGCACTTGCAGCCAAAACCTAAGTTTGATTCCCAGAACCCACATAATAGACGAGAACCCACTCCTACAAGATACCTTCTGATCTCCAACATATGTGCGATGGCATGTACGCACACACACACACCCAACGAAGTAAATAAATATAACTTTTAAAAAGAAAATATTTTAGTGACGCATGGCTGATTAGCCTATGAACTGTTGAAGACACATATAGTTCATTCCTTAACGTGATCAGGCACGGGATATACTCCAGTTGCAAGTTTGCTTATGTCTGAACAAGTAGCAATGCCGATCTACAAAACATTCAAGGGCAAACTAATGCCTATTAAATCACTATAAGAATCTTTTTTTGCCTCCCAGAAGCTGTTACTTATCCATGCCTTATTCACAACCAGTCATGCCCTGCAATGAGGAACCTGGACAGCTCCCAGCTCATCAAGTTCCCCAAACAATTACTCAGGCATAGCTTCTCCACCCGGACCAAAATAATGATCACCTATCTTTCAAACTCAGTGAGACAAAAATCAGCCACTCTACAGATGTAGCCTGACGGGGAAACCTGGTCAGTCTTAGCCTCACGTGTAAATCATTAGAGTTTAGGTACAATCGCAGATACATAACTGGGAAACACTGCTAAGCTCCACGGATCTTACGTCTTAAAAATAAGCATGCCCTCTAAACGGGTATGTTGGGGTGGGAGTGGGAGGTGGAGTGATTTTTGCACTTAGAAAACAATCACTTATGGTTGTGGGTGTATAGAAGCCGCAACAGCTTGCAAATGCGGGGTCTGCAACTTTAACATTTTTTAAAAATAACAAATCGCCTCCCGCCCCCACGCCAAGTGTAGGAAGGTACAAGGAACTGCTTCCTGGCCAGGAATAGAACAGGGGGTTAGGAAGGAGGGGATGATTTGCAATACGATCCACGAAGACTAAAAGCAAAATCACGACGAGGGGAAAAGTTGGCTTCATATTATGGTGAGATGGATGCGAGTGGGACGGCCTTCCGAGGGTGTGAGCCACGTCCCTACGTGTCCGTGGTGGCCGTGGCGGAAGCAGACTGTCAACACCGAGGCCGGAGGGCTAACCCTCGTGGCAGAGCCAACGCTCCAGCTCTGGCTTGGGTGCCGCAGGAGGAGTTGGGCTCCTAGACCGCGCTCGGTCCGGCGCTCGGTGCTTTGGGGGAAAGTCGGGCGGCAAGGTCCGGAGCCGGTCAGCCGCTGGCACCCACAAGCCGGTTCGTTCCATCGGTTCCGACCACGGCTCCCCCGCCCCGCGCATCTGGCCGCGCGCTCCCGCCGCTCACGCCTCCCCAAGGGGCCCCATCTCTCTGGGGCCCCCGACCTCGAGTGGCCCCGATTTCCCCCAGTGGCCCCGACCTCTCCGCGCGCCCCCGATCTCCCCGCGCGCCCCGATCTCCCCGCGCGTCTCCGACCTCCCCGCGCGCCCCCGACCTCCCCGCGCGCCCCCCACCTCCCCGCGCGCCCCCGACCTCCCCGCGCGCCCCCGATCTCCCCGCGAGCCCCGATCTCCCCGCGCGCCCCCGACCTCCCCGCGCGTCCCCGACCTCCCCGCGCGCTCGGGCCTGCTTCCACCTGTTGTGGCCCCGCCGGCGCTCGGCGGTGGCCGGTCGCGGGGACTCCGAGGGGTTGCTGGCGCCGGGGTCCACGCCCCCTCCCACTCCCGCGGCCCCTTCCCGCCTCGGTCGCGCCGTCACCTGGGTCGCCCTGCGCGGCGCCGTCGTCGCCCCTGTGGCCGCCGCCGCCAGCTCCCTGCTCCGCCATGGTGCTCCGATGACGCGCCCCGAGAGCCGCTCCGCCCTCTTCCTCGGCTCCGCGCCCGCCGGGCCCCCGCCTCCCGGGCCCGCGGCCCAGACAGGTGAGCGGTGGCCTGCGCGGCGGGCGGGGGCGGGGACGGCGAGCGCTGGCCCGAGGCCGCCGGGGCTCGGCGCGCCCCCTCGTGGACAGGTGCGGCGTCGCAGGCGCCCCGGCGGACGCCGTCCGCGTCCCGGGTCGCAGAGGGCGGTTCCCGGCCACCACCGCCGCCCGCCGTCGCCGCGGGGTCGGAGCGTGATGGCAGCGGCCACCCGCAGCCCCGGTGCGGCGAGGGCGTTCGAGCGCTCCGTTCCCCTTTGAACTCTGAAGCCGCCAGGCCGGTTTCGGCGTCGTGAGGGGCTGGAGTTCGAGGTGACAGTCGCCCAAGGAGCTGATGCCGCTGCGAGAGCTGAAGCACACCGGCTGGGTTCCGCGCTGGGACCCCGGCTCCGTCCGCGCTTTGGGGAGGTTTTGTGGGCGGCCCTGGCTTTTCCCGTGTCTGATGAGTCCCAGAGCGCACGTTAGTGAAACCTGCGCTAACTGGTCCGGCTTTTCTTAGTCTTGGTTTCTGATTACTAATCTGCCTTGAGATTATCTGTCTTAGAAGGACCAGGGGCGTGGGGAAGGCAGTTTTTAAAAAGAAACATTAGGAACTGAGAAACACATTTCTGCCCGAGCAGGCAAAATAGATGATAAGCAACAAAATGCTGAGGGGGTGGTTAAGTAACCTACAGAAATGGAAACAGAAGGAACAGAGCATCCTACCATTCTGCCTGCTCTCCCTGAAAGAAAGTCCCCACCCTTGATTAGCTGAACATAACCAGCGGAAGCCCCACATAATGTATTGGGGACACTAAAGAGCGTTATAACAGTCTCACAATTTGCAAGAGCTGTCAGTCCAAGCCCAGGATTGGAGGGTATCATTTACAGGTTTTCTGGTTGGTCATGGATTCTTCCCAAAGCACCATGCCTACAGGGAAGAAGCAAACCCATCTTTGAACAGTGATCCTAAATCATATTCAAATCAATCTTACTACACTTCCGGTCAATAAATATAAAGCAGAGGACGTGTTGACCTCAGCGCCAGCCTCAGCAAATATGTTTTACTTCGTGAAATCAGGAGAGTTCACGACATCTTTCTTTGAACAGCAGAGATTGTCTTAGCTGAATTGTATAGTTCAGCTGTTAGGGAGACCCCGAGGGGGGGGGGGAGGTGATTTGTTTTCAGACTTCTGATTGTCAGTAAATACATCAGTCAAGTCGTCACTCATACTAGTAGGGTAAATTGTTTTGTCTTAAAAACAAAAGAGATTACTGATGTGTGTTTGATAGTAGTTGATTTGGTATGTGCTTGTCCTCACTGCCATTCCTTTGATAATTTGTTTCAGTTGTTCCAAGTTGAAAGCAATACCGAGGACACCAAGCCTACACTTTGGGCTTTGGGCAGAGTCCTTGTTCCAAAAGATAATTTTCAGTGTCTGCTACACAGTAGATTGTTCATTCAGGGAGTGCATGGTATCTGTTATATGTCAGATGCCACCATACTGTCCTTTAGGTTGTACTTGACTAAGAACGAAAAAGCCATCTGCCTTGAGCTCACACATCCCTCTCAAAAGTTCCCTGGACCCCCGGTGCTTCCCTTTCCGAAGGGCAGAGCTGAGTCTGGGCACCTCCCACCTCCTTGGAAGTCTCCTGCTTTCCCCCTGCCCCTGGGTGCCTGGGTGGAGCCCAGGGCCATTTGATTCCAACCTTTATTCTCTTGACTTCCCATCTCTTGTCACACCTTTGGTTCAGCAGAAGTAATAACAGTATGAACTCTTGAGACATAGTTATTTAAAAAACCTTTTTCTTGCTCATCTGTGCTTGCTTTCCAAGTCACAGTATCAAGTTGCTGAGTGTTTTTCAATCAGTTGTTCCCGTAGCGGTCCTCTGCCTCCACCTCCTGACTGCTGGGGTGACAGGAGCACAGAACCACCCAGGTCTCCTAGATAGCATGTGGACTTGACCCTGCATTATCCTCCTTGGTTCACTTGCCACTAACTAGGTTTTACTCATTCCTCAGTCTCCTTTGTTAACATACATCTCTCTTCTTGTTTCCTCCTGAGGTCTTCACGCTCCTCAAAATTTAAGCCACACCCTTCCTAGCTCTGTTCTGTGTCTCGTGACCCTTATTTACAATTAACTCCACCCTGGCGACCCTCAAGCCTAGAATGCATACTCCTGACCTCAGTATCAACCTTCTCCAATACATTCCTTACATTTTTGTGTGTTTGTTCATAAGTGAGCCATGTATGAGAGTGTGGAGACCAGAAGGCAACCTTCAGGACACTGCCCTCCTTGGTTTTTGAGACAGGGTCTCTCTTTTATTTGGTCCTGAGCTTGCTTCTAGGATGGCTGGCCAGGAAGACCCAGGGATATGCCTGCTTGTACCTCCTTGGTGCTGAGATTACAAACACACTCCACCATGCCTGGCTTGGTTGTTTTGTTTTGTTTTGTTTTTTTCTGGGAGTTGAACTCACGCCCTTCTCAACACTGGTCTCAACACTCTTTGTACAGTTGTATCACCATATTCTGTTGTGATTTCAACATATCCAGAACATCCCAGTTTCCACCTTTGAATCTTTCTCTTACCCATACAGGCTCAGCACTTATCCTATACTCCCTTGCCATCACTGTCCATAGTTCCCAAATCTTTACAATTAAACTTGTGCCTTCTTCACTTCCTACTAGCCTGCCTCATGCTCTTTTGGATCCGAAGTGCCCTGTTCAATTCCCCTAACATGGTGTCTGTCACTAGATTATTGATCATCTAATATAAAACCACTTTACACAGCTCTTCCTGGCTCAAAAAAAAAAAAAAAACCTTTTTAATAGATTCCCTATCTTCACATAATGTGATGTTAAAGTACTCCCTCCCCATCCCCACTCCCTGAGAGGTCCTTGAACCCCTCCCTCCTTCCAACTTTTGCCAATATCATTTGAATTTCTGGCCAGTGGCTTTTACTCACTTTCCCAGAAGGCTTCAGATCCCACACGTCTTGTAGCCTTTTGTCTGCCCATATGATCCCCTGGTGGTCTTGACTTACCATCACCCCTGAAGGGCTCAGGAGTGCACCCACCTGCCCTGGCTCAATGGGTCTGCCCTTTGAACTTCACTAGCAGCCCAGGGTTTAACACTTGCCCAACTTGGGAAACACTGGGGAGGTCTATTGCAAACTCGTGTCTTCAATCTGATGCACATTTTTGATGCCAGGGACTTTGTCTTCTGTTTGCATCCCCAGGGAGTTTCCATGAAGTCTGGGGCTGAGTTACTTTATTTGTCCACAGGTTGACATGTCCTTGCCCATACCACGAGTACCATCTGAACTTGGTGGGCATTGTGTCCTCTCTCTATTGTGGTACTACAGCATCTCACTCATTGTAACCATGCAAATGGGCAAAGTTCCTCGTTGTCAAACTTAGAGAGACAACGGTGTTGTTAAAAGAAATGCTGGGCCTGCTCCTGGAAAATCCATTTTATCTCTCTTATAATAGAGGCACTATAGAGGAAATTTACTTCAGAACATGGCTGCTTTGGCAAAAGACCATATCCAAATACCTTCTAGGTCTGTGTGATCTAGCTGGATGCAGACACACCTTTAAATCCCAGGAGACAGAGGCAAGCAGATCTCTGAGTTCTAGTCAGTTCAGTTGAGTTCAGTGAGTTGAGAGGCAGTGAGTGGAGTTTAGTTTGTAAGAGCCAGAAGATTACATAATGCACTACAATGTTAGTATGAGGCCAAGCAGAGCAATTCAGTCAGAGGCCAAGAGAGAAGCCAGATTGAATCAGTCAGCTTGGAGAGGAGTTTGAGCCAGAACAGCTGAGTTGAACCAGTCAGTCAGAGTACAGAAAGAACAAGAAAGGGTGAGCTTATTCAGCAGTAAGTCTCAGAGGCTGAAAACATTCTAGGCCTAGATTAGATTGTACAGAAGCTAGACGTTTCCAGAACTAGGCCTAGGTTAGCAGTAAGCCTCTGAGATTACTTTTGCAAGGTACCACCATCCCTGCATAACTTCTGGTCTGAACCATCTTCCCTGGCTCAGCTCTCAGCCTTGAAAAGGTTTTCTTGATCCCTTTCTGGCAGATGTCTCCATGGCCCTTTTGACTCCACTTCTGACAGTAGGGCTTGAGGGGCAGGAACCACACCTTACTCATATACTGCAGTATGTACTGATCAGTGTCTGCTTATCATGTTACGGGTAGTTGTGGGTATGATGTGTGTGGAATTCAGCTCGCACACACCTGGAGGCCAGAGGACAACTGAGGAATTGCTTCTCTCCTTTCCATGGGTTCTGGGGATTGATCGTAGGCTGCCAGGCTTGCATGGCAGGCACTCTACCCACTGAGTCAGCTCCTTGGCCCACAGTCAGTATCTAATAAATGCTTCTGAGTGACAAGCCATCCCAAGAGCAGGAAGCACCTGAGCTCTCACTGTGTGCTGGGCCCTCTAAGTGCCTTACTGTTGTTGTGCCCGCTCTGCTTCCCCTCCCTTCACATCATGATGGTGGCCTGAGAGGGAAGTCGAGGCAGGCACGACTGGGGGTGATGGGAGACTTCAGGGAGCTAGTAGGTGCCAGGAGAAACAGACTTCTGGGGAGGTGGGCTCCACTGAGCAGCTCGTTTAATTGGGGGGAACGGAGGCTATTTAAACTTTTGGGGAATGGGTAGAGGTTTTCAGGGTGAATTACATCATTGGCTGGGGATGAGGTGCTGGGAATGCATTATTTGTGTGAAGAGGAATTCCAGGTGCTTGCTGGACATGACCTTAGAAGGAGAGAGGAAGTTTAACTTGTAACCAGGCTAAGAGACCACCTCAAGGGTGGCAGAAGTGGGGGTGGTAAGACTACATGTACCCGAACATGCAGGCCGGATTTCTGGGGTTTGGACATGCCTTGACCTCATTCCTGCTCCAAGTTGGCTCCCCAGCTCACACACCTTACCTGTGCTGCCTTTATTTGAATCTTAGAACAACTCTTTGAGGAAGGCACTCAGTTTTACCACTTCACAGAGGATGAGCTGAGACAGAGAGGCCAACTAAAGGTCATGGTCTCTACACTTAACAGTAAGGTGGTCATCGCACTACCACTCCTGTGAGAGGGGCCATTTACACTGAACCCAGAAATGAGGTACGATTTGATCATGTTAAATCACTGATGGAGATTTTAAAAATGTGTTTGTTCCTTTTTTAAAAAAAGATTTAAATTATGTATGTCTCTGGGTGGGTATGTATGTGCATAGGAGTTTGGGTACCAATGGAGGCCAAAGGCAGGTTCCCCTGGAGCTGGTATTACAGACAGCTATGAGCTGCCTGATGTGAGAACTAAACTCGGATCCTCTGGAAGAGCAGCAAACAATCTTGACCGCTGAGCTGTTTCTCCAGTCCCAAGGTGGCTGGCCCTCAAGGTGGCAGACCAGCATCTTTTTGTTGTTGTGTGTAGTGTTGAACCCACTGTCTCGCCCAGGATGAGCAGGTGCCCTGTGATGTTGCCTAAGTGAATCTAGGTTGAGAAGCCCTGGTGTGATGATGATGCTAAAACCCTTCCCAGTACAAACCTCTCATGGGACTACCTTCTGTGTGTCTGAGATACAAAATGTTAACAAAAGCCTAATGATGGAGACCTGGGGATATGTTGTGTGCTATGTAGGCTCAGACACAAGGGGAGAGAAAGGGGGGTTTGAGGGCAGAGAAACAGAGACAGACACTGGAGGTGGGGGATGGCCTAAGGGGGAAAGATATGAAGAGTTGGTTGGAGATGGGTAGCTTGATCTTATGTGCATGTAAGTATAAAACAAACACTTAAAGTACTGGGATTAATGAAGTGAACTATGTCTTAATGCAGTGAGGACTGACATTCTTCAAAATTTCCACAAAGGATTCAAGAGACTGTCCTGTCTTCGAAGATAAACCCTATTGCTGCCCAATGAGAAAATATTCAAGAAAAAAAATCTTATATCCTCAGATGCAACATGATGCATTGTACTTTTATTTTCACAGAGAAATAAAGAACATTTCTATTTTATTGGAGACTTTTATCTGGGTCAAGTTGTGATACTTGAACATCTCTGTATTGTTCCCATCCTATGTAATAAGCATTTCCCTCTGTATAGAGGAAATTTATTTTATTTATCCATCTATGAGCTTCAGATCTCATCCTGTCAGCATGGGAAGGCTCATAAAAATACAATATTTGGCTCAAAAAATTCTCCAAATATGAGAACCACATTAATGAGACAGAGAAGACAGTGATGTCCTTAGGATCCTCTTGCAAACCTTGTAAGATATGGAACGGTGTCCTACTTCTTCAGGGTAGAAGAAACTTGGGGTCTAGGGAAAAAATACACTGAGTTTAAAATTTCCATCACTCTGTTGTAACTCTTAGTTGTCCCCAAGGAACAATCTGGGTCCTAGCTCTCCTTTCATCGCTTGAATAGAGACAGATTCTACTTTGATGTCATAGCTGGAAAAAAAAAACAACCAAAATTTAACCCAGTCATTTAGTTCATCAGCACAAAATAAGAATTCTCTGGACTTCATCAAAGTGGAACATTGGCAATCTTTTTACTTTTATGTAAATATGACACGATAGCTTTAGAACAAGCTAACATCACTGTGATCCAGGCATGTGAAACTGGTACCGTTCAGTAGCACAAACTCCTCCAGCAAACAGACTCTAGGCCAGAAACTTAAGTTACAAAACACAGTCAATATGACAATTAGTACAGAAAGTAGAAACCACCACTCTCTGCACACTTAACAACAACAACAACAACAAAAAAAAAAAACCCCACAAAACTTTATACAACGGTTGAATTTATGCATCTCTTCTCTGTACATACAAGGAGCCCTAAAAAGCTGTGGTCACATTTTGGTTCTGTTCCAGTGGTACAGAGTCACATGAAAGGTCCTGTCTGTTCCGTGATCAACATTGGGCTGAAATGCAACAGCTGCTGACTCAGAAATACCTCCCACCCCCGTCAAAACGTGTTGACTAAAACAATCCTTGACACTAGAATTCTAATTAGGATTATTTTGAAAGCCTTTATGAAGAGTCCCTAGGAATTGTGTAGAAATAGAAGTTAGGAAATTTCAGTGTGTTTTGTCTATTTTTTTTTTTTTGACACGAGTAAACAAATACTGGGTTTAAAGTGCAGCTTCTTCCTCTTCTCCTTTCTTCCCACTCCCACAAAGACAGCGGTTCTGTATTAATGTTCAGAGCCTCCGCTGTAACTCAGTGGCCGTCAGGTGCGTTTGTCCCGAAAGTCAACGATGGCTTTCCACAGCGCGCACAGCATCCCTCCCCTGTTTAGAGACAGAAGAACACGCTGAAGAAGAGCACTCCCACTTGGAACTGCTTTGAGATAGACAGGGGACTTCTCAGCTCACAGCTCCGTTGGTGGGAACATAAGGCTTATGAGGCCTTATGTATTCTGTGTGCATGGCATTATCTCACCCCACTTCATTCCCTTTCTTTCCATTACTGAAAGTATCAAGGTGCAATGCATCATCTCACATTCTCAGCAGTTTTGAGATGCATTTGTTTTGTTTTACTCACTTATTTTGTTTTTCAAGACAGTTGTTGTTGTTTCTCTGTGTAGCCCTGGCTGTCCTGCAATTTTCTGTAGACCAGGCTGGCCTCAAACTCAAAGAGATTTGCCTGCCTCTGCCTCCCTAGTGCTAGGATTAGAGGCGGGAGCCACCACCGCCCAGCACATATGTCTTTACAGTGGTTGATTGACTTATGGATCTACCTGGACCGGGAGAGAAAACTGTGACAAGAAATTGTACCAGACTGTACAAAGTTTTCAGCTGGTAAGTATCTCCTGTAGGACCATAGGACCATGAACTCCGTTAGAACATCTCTCCTCAGCAGCCTTAGAGTATTTCCATGATTTTGGTCTGCAATCTTATTTAAGATATCTCTCAGTTGATTGTCACATACTTAAACAGAAATACTAGTTACCAGAGTATACCCAAAACAGCCTGGCCCGACTAACTCTGTTTACTCAGAGGGTTGAAAACCAGACCGTCCTTCCTGAACCTGGGGGGCTGGTTAGAGACCCTGCAGGGCAGGAACCCAGACTTCCTGTTCTCAACCCAGAGCTCTTCCCTCATGACAACCAAACACAAGGGGGAAAAAAAACCAAACCAAAATGGTACCTTAGTCTGAGGCACTTTAAATCATCTCGTGTAACATAGTAGAGAACATCTACCAGCGTGTAATCCTCAGCCAGAAACTGTAGAGAGAGCAAAGTGTGCAGAGAGTAAGATGGATTGCTAAGAAACAAAACCTGTCCACAAGACAAGCATCGCTAATAATCAAGAACGAATCTTCAAGGAAACACCACACACACACACCACACACACCAAAAACCACCACACACACACACCACACACACACCACACACCACACACACACACCACAACACACACACACACACACACACACACACACACACACACACACACACA